>JARFJB010001904.1:975000-1242500 GCA_036346205.1 Vesta saturnalis | reverse complement strand
ACAGGCACAGACATACAGACACAGACACAGAGACAGATACAGACACAGACACAGACACAGACACAGACACAGACACAGACACAGACACAGACACAGACACAGACACAGACACAGACACAGACACAGACACAGACACAGACACAGACACAGACACAGACACAGACACAGACACAGACACAGACACAGACACAGACACAGACACAGGCACACACATGGTCAATCTTGGCAAAACTTGGTCATTTGTAAAATGATCTAATGGAAGTTAAAAATCATGGATACAACCCGTGACCTCCATGTTGCTACGCCTCTAGGTAGGAAACAGCTGAAGTTTGCTAAAATACCCTTGGTCGTACCAATTTACATACGGAAATGCATTAATAAGTTGTTTTGGAGATATTAAAGAAGAGTTATGTTTTGGACTTCATCATCAAAGGGTGCTACTGCGCTTAGCATAACGCTGCTGTCCTATGTCAGTATCAACTTTTATACATAATTTCTTATGTTTCAACATCACCCCTACCATGGCAGTGGAATTTCCGATCACCCATGAGCTCAATTATATTTATGATGTTGAGAGCACACTTTTTTATTTCAGGAGAGATATTCGCATTTGAGGAAACACTATATTTTTTTATATTTTTATGTAGAAGTGCATAGTTACCCAAAAGTTAGCAGCCAAGATTGAGTATCGAGGTGGATAAAATCTATACTAATAAGAAACTGTAAACTTATTAACGCTACGGAGGCATCCTCAATGGTTTACATGGTACATGGGTATACGTTGAGCCAAATAATAGATAACATTGGATTTCAAAACGTTAGAGAATACAACTCGACTATGCATCCTGTCGTTGTCTTCTCATAACCTGCAACTAACCCGTGCAATGCCGGGTAGACCAATTGCTAGTATTTAATAAATATAAAAATAACTCATAAATTATACTTAAAAAATTTGGAACACTGGAACCGTGGTAGGGTCTGTAACAAACAAAATACACCCACGCATCAAACAGAATTAAAAAACACCGAACGTGTCTCAATAGCTACGGTATCATCATCAGCGGTCGACTGATCGATCGCTGATGATGATAGTGTCGCTATTGAAACGCGTTCGGTGTTTTTTAATTTTGTGTGGTACGTGAGTGCATTTTGTTTGTTTCATAAAATATAACTAATTAAACCTAAAAATAATATGGAAAATTGTTTTTTAAATTTAAAGTATACTTCCCCCTATGTAAATAAATCTAGAAACGTTTAAATTGTAATTTAAAACTAAACTGCAGTTTTTAGATTTAAAGATTATATTTCATAAGAGTGGTTGCAACTTAAACGTGGGAACATATGTGCGAGAATTATCGATAATATGAATTGCAAATAAGTGTTTACTCACAATAACACTAAATGTACGGCATAATTTATTTACCCATAAATACGATACCGGTCAAATTGACCGGAGTTTAGAATTACATTGTAAAGGCAAAATAATAAACCCAAACTTTGAAATTTTTTTATGTTGAAGATACTAATTCACAATGAGCAGTTAAATACACCCTGAAGATATAATTTCAATAGTTATAATACCATCGCGTTTCCCACATACTACCTTTCTACAGTTTGCAATTGTCCTTTGATTTTTTTGGTTTGGAATTGCCTTCGCTTGTTTGTTAATTACGACCCATCTTGTTGATATGTAGTTGTGTTTCAAAGTGTATTTTTGGCGACATGTGTTTTATCCATGAATTTTCTGCTGCTAAGTAAAGTATGTTGAAAAATGCTTGTAGAGGCAATCTCCTGGAAAACGATTTGATTGTATAATTCCTTGCCATTTGGTCCAAAACATCTACCCCATACGGTTTCTTGTAGTGTGCTCTGTCCCTCATCAATCGTTGGAAATTTATGGTTACTACTGCTAACTTGCGGAAAGCGACGTTTGGGCACGCTCCTTTAGGCGCGCACCGTTAAGCGCGCGCTTTTAGACGCCGAGTCATTAGGTGTTAGCTCTTTTAGGCGCGCAAACTTCTAGGCGCCGGAACATTAAGCGCAGGTACAATTAGGCGCCATGTGGATACGTTTCAGAATGGTGTGGACATGCAATGGAAAAATATGAGCGGTTTTTCAATAGTTTTATTTAGCTCGAAATGTATGTATGTATGTATGATAAAGGTTTTAATATAAAAACTAAGGCATATAACCCACAAACTGCATTCTTTATTGGGAAAACTAAAAAAGCATGGAATATAGTAATGTACCTACATATAAATTAAAAAAAATATTTACATTTACCATTATTTAAGGGTCCATTTGGTAATTATGAGTGAGACCTCTAAGATAATCAATATATTTCTATTTCTAAAATCTTGAACAATAATCTTAATATTTTGGTCAGCTCGTAAATATTTATTTAATTTTTTATCGGGTTGTCGTCCTGCAATTAGCTGCTCCAGCGCCAAGTCGCGACCATGCTGTATCTTATTTAGCTCATCTATAAATTTCCAGAGCACTGGATGATCCATACCTAAATCCGTCTGCATCCGACGATGAGCTGTTTCAGCATAATTATTTGTTCTATCAGTATCTGACAAAACTCATGTGTACGTGGACCACAAACATGATGGAAATACTGCTGGCCTTCTACCGTTTCCCCGCCAATTAGGACGGCCAATGTAATTGTCCTCAAACCATTGTAACAAAGGTTGTAAATCCTGTGGAAGTTCAATTTCAAGCTGTTCGACTGCGGCGTCTAAGGAATCAATTGGTACAAATGTCAATGAGCTGATCATCCGAGATTTTAGTGCAAAGTCTGCATCATTACTGTACTGCCTTAGAAGATTGAAATTGGCCAGCTGCTTCTTAATATTTTTCGTCAGATGAAAAAAGCATCCAATAATTTGCGCATTTGGAAATGTGGCCTTGAAGGCGTTTATCACATCACATGTACACCACCAAAACGTTTTGCCAAGATGAAGTACACTTGCGAAAATAGTTGCGGAGCTGATCTGAAGGTTCCATCTACGAACCAATGTCCGGATTCTTTCAGGATCTAAAAATAAAATTTGACATATATTATTACACTAAGGAATTTAATTGAAAGAAAAAAATAGTAGCTTTCGCAAGTAGTGCGCTGTTTACACATTTATTGGTGCGAGGCCGTTCTTTTTTATCCGAAGCGTAGACAAGGGTGACAGCGCACGTGTTGCGAAAAAAAATGTTTGTAATCGTTTACAAAAAATTATAAAAAAATACCGCTGAAAATTGTATCAATACTTCCACATCAAAAATTTAAATTATGGTGTCAAAATGACATTTATACATTTCTTCTTATATTATGTGATCAATAATGAAATTTTGAGTATTTTCTGTCCCTGTACATGTTTTTGCACAACAAACGGTGTTCGAGATATTAGCAAAAAACCATAAATTTTAAAAATCAGTTTTTTGTAAATAACTCGAAAACGATTAACTTTACAAAAAAATTACAAGAATGCCTTTCGATCAGAAATTTTGTTTTCTATGTAATACTATCTAATTAAAAAAATATCGGGTGGACGGGTTCCAAAATGGAGTTTCTTGGAAATATTTCGAAAATGACAAAATTTTCGAAAAAATTGTAAAAAAACACTTTTTGTGAGAAATTTTATTTCCTATCGAACGGTATTGTCACTTTTTGAATATGTTTAGTAGTTTCGGAGATATTCAGGAAAAACCTGTTTTTTCAAGTGACGGTTTTTTTGCTAATATCTTGTAAACCGTTTGTTGTACAGAAAAATTATAGGGACAAAAAATAGTCATAATTATATTACTAATCACACATTAAAAGAAAATAAATCTAATAAAATAAAAATTTTAAAAAAATTTTTAGCGATCTTGTACTTCCCATCCGTTGAATGTGAAAGTAATTAAATTTTAAAATATTTGTTGACAAACGTCAAATTAAATACACAAACAAAAAAGTTTATATATTTAGTTATATACCACTTTTTGTTTATGTATTAAAAGTAATCATTATGTTGTTTTTGAAAAACACAGATATGGAAGAAAGCTGAATAGTACCAATGGCTAATTAACATGTTATTCATAATATTCAGTATTCAGGTATCAACATATTTATTATGTCAATTTCATTACTTTAACATTCTCTTGCCTGCACCAAAAATTAGGATTCTGTTTTGCGAAGGTCCACTGTCACATAACAGAAAAGTGTCTTGCTGGCCGTTTCCATACCGAAAAATTCGATACTCCGCAGGTATTTCCAAAGTTTCCAGATTTATTGGAGCCGCCGGAACTGCTTGAAGTTCTTTGCGTTCTCTTCTCACCATTTTCTTCGAAGATTTCATTCGAGGTAGAGCCACTTGAGCACCTTGGGACAGTCTGCTATGCAACTATTAATTACTTGACCTGTTACCTCCATAGTTTCTGCGGCTCTCTTCTTTATCGATGTCACCACTTTCTGCGCATCATCTTTTGCCACGGAGCTGTCATGGTTATGTTCGTTTACACGTAAGACTATGTTTCCATTTAGGGTATGTATCCGAGCTTTACAACTATTGTTTTTCTGGTCGCATCTCAAAAATTTTTTGGTAAGGCAGGTACTATTCTTATCAAACACGTATAGAAATCCTTCACTAAAATGTTTCTCTCTACCACGCTTGGACGTAATCTCAAAGTTTTCCATTATGCTCGCAAATATGTACGAAAGGCAATCACACTTTAAAGGGTTGCAACACCAAACAGCACAAAATGAGATACGAAACTAACGAAATTGAAAACGACTTCGACTTTTATAGATCACTTCTTAATTATTTGCAAAGAGAAGGGTAGGTTAAAAACTCAATGTAATAAATATTATCGGGATTAACTGATAAAAGTGTTATTCATTAATATGTAATTATGACCAGACTTTAATCTGCTATAACTTTGTTTATCTCTTAGTACACTGTCTATTAGTGTTTATCTATACACCTTTAACGATATCTAATGACACAATCGTCATTATACCTACAGAGTTTTCCAATTTTTAATATCCTTTAAGTTATTTAAAATACCATAATGTCAACTAACTTTTCCGTTTCTAAGACAGTGAATGTTTCGAGGATAATGATCATTAATAATTGTTTTAACTCTTTGCTTTAAGGAATTCTTCGGATTTGACAACAAGCATAGGTTCTCCTTACAAAGCTCTAAGTATCTATATGACATTGAGCGTTTGGAACTTTTACAGTATATTTTATTGCATACCTGTACATCACCATACGGTTTGCAGAGTTCAGTTTTTTTGCAACGTACCTACATTCTTTTTAGAAACCTTGAAAGTGTTCTTGAAAATGTCTAATGATCTGGTAATCTAATCAATGAATGAAATATGCCATCCAGATTTAAAAGAAAAGCATTGCTTGAACCTTATCGTTTTATAACCTTCAATCCCTTTGATTTCATACCCTCATTAAGGGGGTTGAATACAAAATGTAATCCGCCAGCTTGGAGCATATACGTGCCCATACATAACTCATACTCCCGCTCGATAATTACCAAACTACATTTCATAGATAATGTTAGAATCATTCATGTAGCGCCCAACTGTACCCGCGCCTAATATTCCGACGCCTTAAAGTTCGTGCGCCTAAAAGAGTTCGCGCTTAATGACTCTGCGTCTAAAAGCGTGCACCTAACGGTGCGCGCCTAAACGTCCTAGACCGGATAACTTGTTAGAGAAATATCGTCACATACAAAAACCTTCGTAGAATACAAATTGTTTCTCGATTTTTAAAGCAGCTGGTAAAAATCTTCGGCTTCCGTTTACAGTTACAACTAGTGATGTCGACTCCTTTTGGCTTCATTAAGCTATTTCGACATCTTGAACGTAAAGTGCCTAACTAAAGTTGTTGATTCAATGTGTACGAGTATTTATACTTACTAATTTTTCAAAACTTCTAGGAAGTGGGTAGTTGTTGAAAATATCATTATTGGAAACTATTTCACTTCTTGGAATGTTAATTTGCGGTTAATATGAATGTTTAGAATTTCGTTTAAAGCATGCAGGAAATAATTGTGCGGTCTTAATGACCGCAACCGTACTTAAAGGTAATTATGATACGCAAAGCAATTACATGCACAATGCAAACAAAAATTCCGAAGAAATTATATCATATATAGTAACTTTAAGGAAAAGTAATAAAATTTTGTTGAAATTGGAACGATAGAAAAAAAGATTGAAGGGAATTAAAATTAAGATTGGTCATTTCGACCGCATCCCTACTTCTAGTATTAATTGTTCCGTGCCATTTTTTTTTGAAGGATAAGAATACTTATAGGAAGGACTTGGTAGCTTCGTAATCTGACTGTATCTACCTTACATTTTGATTTAACGTAAAACACATTTCGACCTTTTATACAAGCATCTATTTTGTAACAGCCAAATTTAGGAATAAATTTTAACTTTTTTAACTTTTAATAAATATTTTGATACGTCAATATCGATAACATAAACTACAAAGTATCACATAAATCAGACTCGTAACAATTTTACACATATAAGTTATTACTTTGAAGTGTAATAATTCCCCACCTTTAAAATGTGTCGTATGCACACATTATAAAATTTATCCTTTAATAAGTTGGGAAATTTCTAAAAGTCATCCTTTGAGTAATAAACTTTATTGCGTTGACATACCGTTGCTGCTATCTCAACAAAGCGATTCTATATTTAATGTCAAGGAAAGCTCGCATGTTTTATTGTAATAATTTCTCCTATTAATTTTCAGTTTGATGTTGAACCTTGCTGATACTGTTCTAAATCTGTGACTGTTATCTCTGAAGGCTCATAAATTTTAGATCAAATCGATCTCTATTCTTACAAAGTCCTATTCCCTATTACCTTCACCATAAAATAATGCTTACAAAATCACGTTATCCTTTTAGGGCAAGTGAGATTATTCTAATTTATTTGTCTTTATATAACCATAGCAGAATACACTACTTAGATGAATAAGTTTCTTATATGTTTATATAATAGCTTAGTTGTTTAGCCTAAAAAATCTGTATTCTTAAATAATTTACTGTATTTGCAGCAATTGCCTCCTGTTCGTGCAACTCTAATTTGTTGATTGTCTCAATACTTAATTATGCCCATTTTTTTGTTTTCATTACGAAGAGGAGGATATGCTTAATTTCTAAGGTAGAACTGCATATGCTGAATTCATTTTATTTCATTTTTCTTTTAACTTAAGTGCTTTGAAAGAATAACATACTAAAATCAACAATTTTTCATTTTGTGAAAAAATGCCATTTATTGTGACGTCTTCAAGTGTCATTTTTGTTGAAAATGAAAGTTAACGTTAGAAAAATTACATGGTACAGGAAATATTTGTATTTTTCTTTCTAGAATCCAAATATTCATTAAGCAATAAGGGGTTCTATATAAATTAACCAAGTTAGGGTAGGCTACTTGTATAACCATTCTGAAAATATAGTCAAATGGCCCCAATCGACATTAGCACGCTAACAAATTTTCGGAATTAGACGTCTACGTAAATCGATATAGAGAAGAATGTAATGTAAATTATAATGAATATTTCGCTCATGTATAATTTACTCTTATACAGCAATCCAACTTCGTTAGGATTACAGCGATAACCCCATTGAACGTTATGAATTACAGTGGTAATCCAACTGCAA
The DNA here is from genome assembly GCA_036346205.1 of Vesta saturnalis. Taxonomy (NCBI): domain Eukaryota; kingdom Metazoa; phylum Arthropoda; class Insecta; order Coleoptera; family Lampyridae; genus Vesta; species Vesta saturnalis. The sequence goes on along the minus strand of JARFJB010001904.1, from coordinate 1,234,829 downwards.
TGACGTCATACTCAGCTACCATAGTAGCAGAGCTATTCTTGTCATGAACAAGAAGCGTTTGTCAAACACTGACAGCCACGTTAAAAAATGTAAGTTGTTTATTGTAAAACTGAAACGATTTCGTAAAATTTCGTGAGAAACCATTGATAGTAAAAGAGTGTTCCGAAGAATACAGTGAAAAATCAGGCATTTATTTGTACGCAAGTATTGTTCGTTTTTTAAATTTTGTTACATACTTAGTAATTAAAAAGTTTTGTCGCTTTTTAAATTTAAATTTTTAATTAATTAAATAAAGGTTTTGTTCATTTATAAATTTTGAAACCTTTTTACATAATTAAGTTTTGTTCGCTTGCTTTTATATATATATATATATATATATATATATATATATATATAGATATATATATATATATATATATATATATATATATATATATATATTACAATACAAAGACATTTTTGGGTTTGAATTCGTGTAATATATGAAACAAATATTGTAATATCTATGTTTCGGTAGATGATACGTTTGTTATATGGCCACACGGATCACAAAATTTAAACAAGTTTTAGATCTTAATAACATTCACCCTAATATTAAATTTACCATGAATATTGAAACTAATAATCGTTCACTATTTTTAGATTTTTTGATTGCGAAAATTGAAAACAGATCTAGCTACACGTTATTTAGAAAACCGACTCATACTAATCGATACCTTAATGTACATTCACATCACCATCCTTCCCAACTGCATGTTGTTATTAAGTTTTTAATGATTAGATCTATACTTTTAACCGATGATCGATCTATAAAGAAGAAGTTAACAATCTAACCGTGATGCTACAACAAAATGGGTATCCTTTAAGATAAATCAGAAAAATTACCAAGAATGTCTTAAAATCAATCAATACGTAATAATGAAGTTAATAAAGCAAGAAAAGTGGTTATGTTACTATATATAAAAGGTGTAACCGATATAATTGTAAAGAAACTTTCAAAATCAGAACTGAGAACAATTTTAAACCATATACCACTGTCCAACAATTGTTAAGAAACCCAAAGGATAAAATACATGGTGAAGAACATGGAGTATATGGGATTCCATGCAACAACCGTCAAAATTCTTATATCGGACAAACCAACAGAAAACTAGTGCAAGAGCCCAAGAACACAAACTAGCTATTAACACATCACATTTAGCTCGGTAGCGACACATCATTTAGAAACAGGTCATTACATCAACACTGATAGAATAAAACTACTTGCAACAGCGTGTAGTTTACAAGAAAGGATCACAAGAGAGGCCATTGAAATTGAAAAAAACCACTGGCTATAAGCAAACGTGATAATGTATCGCGAATACCAGCAATATGGAATCGATTAATAAGAATAATAAGAACAGCACCTAACAACTACGAAATGCAACCTAACTCCTCCCAAAACCCTCCACAAAACAATAATTCCTATGTGGGACCTGTAACACGCAGCATGACAGCAGCTAGACCAATTATGATATAAATCAAGTAAAATGACATCTAGCGTCAAACGATCAAACAAATAATCTTGAAAAAGGTAGTAAAGAAAGACTACCGAAACGAAGATACAACAATATTTGTTTCACATATTACATGAGTTCAAACCCAAAAACGCCTTTTTACTCTAATAATAATACTCGTGGAAGCCTAAATAATAATAATAATTATATATATATATATATATATATATATATATATATATATATATATATATATATGTAGACACACACGCACGCACGCACGCACGCACCCAGACGCGCACGACACACGCACGCACACCCACACCCACACGCACACGCATAAGCACACGCACACGCACACGCACACGCACACGCACGCACGCAAGTTTAACAGTTTTTACTCGAGAATAAAATTATAGTACATTTAACTTGTCATTGTAATTTTTGTGTTATTTCTGTGGCAATACAATGTAATGCAGTGGTGAGTTTGAGTAAGAAATCAAAATTTTAAATATTGATATTTCAGAAATGGTTACTTAAATCAACTCTTACCATGTATACATTTTTAGTTAAAGACGTTGGAGAATAGAATTTTATTTAAAATTGTGTGGCTCAAAAAGTTATTTCGTGTTTTAAATGTATGCAAAGTACCGCAGGTTGCGCCCTCTAAATTTTACATTGAAAATGAGAGCAGATTTTAATTTTCCACCGCAAAACCCCCTAAATCCAAATTGAACTTTTGACACTCTGTATCTCCGAAATCAACCACTTTTGGACTGAGGTAAGTCGGGTTAGATTGTCATATTTTAGCATCACGACCTTTTAGAGACACCCTATATATATATATATATATATATATATATATATATATATATATATATATATATATATATGGAATATGGGACAGTGCAATATCTCGAGAGCGGATAAAGATTTTTAAATTATGAAAATATTTTTGTAAATATCTTCGAAGGGCGCACATTTGTTGGCACAAAGATTTGAATCAACGCCCATGACCGCCAGGTGGCGCTCTCACTTCAATTTTTTAAATGCAATGTCCTATTTTTATTTCATTTTGGATTCTATGACATATTTGTGATCACTTTTATTAAGACTCCTACCAACATATCTTTTGTAGTTTCTGAGAAAAAATAATCTTTGGAATTTTAGCACAAAACGTAATTTCAGGAAGTGCTCATAACATTTGAGTGGTACAGACAAAATAGCAAATCTTATACCAAATGAAAGATAAAAGATTGTTCTTCCACAAAATAATGCAGATAACGCCGAAATAATGCGATACGCTGTACACTAAATTGTAAGGGGGACCAACTTATCACAGTCGTTGATTAAGAATCATGTGAAACATTTATCATGCCATGAAAACAAACGCATAATGAAGTGTCTGTCAAGTTTCTGTCAGTTTACAGTTTCAGTTTTGAAAATCGTCTGTGCATCTTCAAATTCCATAATTATGTTTACGTTTTCTAACGAAGAATATTTTGATATGGTAATAATTTATGGTGAATGTAGAAAAAATGCAAGGGCTGCACAAGTATTGTATGCTGCCAGGTTTCCCGATCGACGCCATCCCGGAAAAAATACATTTGTTCGTGTAGCAAATATTTTGAGGGGAACCGGTCATTTTCCTCACCGTAAGTGCGAGAATCGCACAAAGACAGCAACAGATGAAGCACACACCGTCGGTGTATTAGCATGTGTAGCTTATAATCCTCATGTGTCTGTGAGATCTATTTCTGAAGAGTGTGCCGTATCAGTTGGTTCTGTCCATAAAATATTAAAATCTAATAAATACAAATCATTTAAAATTCATTCGGTACATGGACTGTATGCAGGAGATCAAGATCGCAGACTTAATTTTATCACCGGAGTTTTACTTTCAACAGGATGGCGCACCGGCGCACAATAGCGCAATAGTGAGAAATTATCTAAGTAGAGTGTTTCCGCAACGATGGATAGGTACAAATGGTCCCATTATGTGGCCAGCTCGTTCTCCTGACCTTAATCCCTTAGACTACTTTCTTTGGGGACATTTAAAGAGTGTGAGTATGAAACACCTTCTAGAGATGTAGAGGAGTTACAAAACAAAATTAGAATTGCTTGTGCAAACATACCACAAGAAACTTTAAGAGCGGCAACTAGTGTTACATTAATTAGGCGTTATCAAACGTGTGTAGAAAATGATGGAGAAACATTTGAACATTTAATTTAATTTTTATGCTTTCAATTAATAAAATTCCAAAATTATTTTTTCTCAGAAACTACAAAAGATAGGTTGGTAGGAGTCTTAATAAAAGTCACAAAGAACACCTCGATCGATAAATCCCGACCTACGCAGCTCTTAAATCAAATTTGCGGCACGCGAATTGTCAAACGCGCGAAGTTCATATTTTTCCTAAATTTTCCAATTTTCTACGCAGTTTTCTTAATTTTTCTTTCCGTAAGAATCTTCTACAAAGTATTATAAAACTTAAACAAAATAAATGAAATCTGTACAGTCGTTCTCAGGTTATAGCGTGAGTAAGGGAATAGGCATTCATTTATGTGTATATATATATATATATATATATATATATATATATATATATATATTGTAGAATTAGTTTTATTTCCATTTCTTGTTTTCTTAATTTAAGTATTTTCATTAATGTTAGATGAGGAGTTCAGTTTCCACCAAATTTTAATCGGGTGACGTAACATGACATCACCATAAAGTGTGTGAGCCCGCCCACTTTTACCTGGTTGGTCCTTGGCTCCGCTTACTGCCTCAGGTTGCGCGCTATAATTGGAGTATAAGCGTGGGTCACGCCTTCTACTGGATTCTGGATCTTGGTTGATCATTAGCCTCGCCCAAACCTCAAGGCTGAGTGCTATGGTTGGAAAACTGGCTTAAACCTGGTTCGAGGCGTAATGCATTCTAGTGGGCAGCCTTTGTTCGTTTTGTGTGTTCATAGGGGCATTGAACGTTGTATTTTCCAAACAAAATGGTGGCTTCATCTAGAGCTATGTTTTAAAAGTAGATGTAGATTCAGTAATGGTTATGGAAGGAAAACTTGAAATTTGAAGTAGTATTCCAATACTGGGGCCCAGCACCAACTCATAGGACTGCGCTATGACTTCGAAACTTGTTCTCGGGTCTTATCCCTTTATGTGTTATGGCGTGAAAGCTTAAATTTGAAATAGCATTTCGAACATAGGGCCCCATTCCATTTTACATGTAAAATATGGGAACACGTCAATAAACATTTTTCTGTTTTATTAAAAGGACTGGGACTAGGACAATGTTCAACTTTAATACTTTAAATAGAACACTCCGTATATTATTTCGTTTCTAGATTTCTCTTAAAAGTCAGGTTTATATGAGGTATTTGTTCTGATCCGAATGGTTTAGATATTTTTAAATAATGCTTCTTAAGCTCTCAACAGTTAAACGTTTTAATCTAAAAATGTAATAATATACGGGTGTTCTGTTTAAAATTTGAAAGGTGAACATTGTCCTGGTTTAGAAATGCAGGAGTTTGCTCAAAATTTGTATCTTCCAAATCCTTGCAGATAAGTCAAACTAATTACGCCGTTTGAGTCCTGAATATTTCCGCATCTTTTATGTGTTTACTCAGTCGTGTGTACCTTCTTCGATTTTTAAACATGACAAATTAAAGATATAAAAGACTCATTTTTTAAATAGCACCGCCTATAAATTATTGTACTGGTCAAAAGGTTCTATTGACAAGCTTTCCATCAATATAAGGTTTGTATAATACAATGTGAAAATCCTGGTTGCTGTCCTAGCATAACTAAATTTCAGAAACTTTTCTGCTTAAAACCATAAAAATCAAGTTGGCCTTACCTACAAAAATTTTGAGCACAGACTATAAACAAAAACATGGAATTGGAATTTCTTTTAACGTTGCAAAAATGCACAATTGAGTTACAAACAGATTGATGCATATTCATATTGCAAAGCAGTATTAACCGAATTAAGTAGAACGATTTAAAAACATTAACAAATAGCAAGAACAAAAAAAGTGAAGCTATTTTACACTTATCTTTTAATAGATGTTCAAAGATATTACCATCTTCTTCAATACAAACATGTGGTCTTCGTCTAAAAGATAATCCAACACGACTTAGCATGTCTGCATTTATTAAACGGAATCTATCTTTGTTTCATGTCCTCCGCAGTTGTTGATCTAAGTTTATACACTTTTCTTTAACAAATCCAAAGCAATAAATCAATAGGAGTAAGGTCGGGAACGAGCAGACCAACTGTTTGCTCCTTATCTGCCTATCAAACCATTTGGGAAGGTTTCATTTAAAATTGTCGAACTACTCGATGATAATACACAGAGGCTCCATCCTGCTGCAGCCACATGATCCTTCGCGTATGCAAATCCATATTTTCCATGAGAAATGAGAGATTATTTTGAACAAAGTCTCTATATCTCACCCCATTCAAAGCATCAACAAAAAGAACTGACCAATTACTTGGTATCCAAGAATTCCACCGCAGACATTCAATGACCATCTGTTTTGATGATCAATTGTGTGCATCGAATGAGGGTTTTCAGTCGCATAATAATGCATATTGTGTCGATTAACAGACCTTACTCTTAAATGTTACTTCGTCACTAAGTAGGTGGTAGGGATGATACTTGTGTTTTAGATTAATACTGGTTCGCGACATGTCGGTTTCTGCCTCAATTTCTCTACAACTCAATGTTTTCGTCTATTTTTCGTGCTAATACTTTGTCATAATCTTTTTCCTCTTTTGGTACATAATTGACATTGTTTTGCTCCATCCAGTCTCGAGTCCTTCTGGCATAATGTCATGAAGGGAAATCAGGCCAAAATATTATTTCATCGTTCTTATGGTGGGTATTAATAATAAGCAGTTCGATAAGCATCTTTTAGTGTAAAGCCCAGCATTCACAGCTTCTCCTGAACTCTTTCAACATAAGATGTTGAAACATCAGTCACTGAAATCGCACACCAGACTAAAACTTTGTCAGCAAATTTTACTTTTACTTTAAATTTTACTTCATTTGGACAGTTTTCAGTATCAGAGGTATAAAACCCATCGTTACCTTTCAGTTCAGAATGTGACAGCGTTAAATATTTCTCATCATCCATTGTGATCACACAAAATGCCTTTGAGTCAAAGTTCTGCAACATATAGGTATTCTTTCGAGCTGTCTGGGTGTATTTAGGACACTTCCTCTCTTTCTATAAACTACACCATTTGTTGGTAACTGGGCGGTCTTGTTTGAGACGTCAAAACGTCGACCCAGTTTTCGACTAGAGATTCCAATTCGGTCTTGAGCGGATTGTATCAATCTATTAGTCGTGTTTTGACTCAAAACATAAGGTCTGCCAGTTGTAGGCAAATTAATGCAAGGTTATTGAATAAGCTTGACGTTTGTCAAAAGCAAGAAAACATGATTTGTTTACCGATCGCATGGAAACAAGATCAGACATCCAAATCAGTAGAAATTTAAGGGCAAACATTTTCTCAAAATGTATGTCCCATACGTTAATTTTAATCAAATTCGACGAACTTAACCTTTACTACCGGTTTTGGAAATATTAAGGCAAATTCAGGCATTGATGTAATCAATTTACATACGTTTACTGTTATTGGTTATACTGTCATGTAATCGATAGTTTCCTTATGATACTGTGAATATTTATTACTGTAACTTTTGAGGGAATGGATATTTAATAAATATGTAAAATGTGTTTAATTTTACTTTTCATGAAATAATTGAAGGTGGGAAAGTTTCTATAGTCAGGTAACTCAAGTTCTTGATTTTAACGACTATGGAAAACTCAGACATCATTTTTCGACAAGATTTTCTTAAAGCGTTATGCAAGTGTACCACCGCTATAGAAGTGCATGGATGCGGCGTGCAAGAAATTCTATTGGTCATGACTGTAGCCACGGTGCATTATGATTTTCACTTCTGAAATGCTCCAATCGCTAAGCTAAGAAGCTCGAAAAGCTGGACAGTTACTAAGGGGAGTTCTTGAGAATAAGAAGGGTGCATGAGACATTCACATTTGGTATACTGGATAGACGCAACCGTGAAATGAACTGTATGCGGTTGGGCGTTGTCATTATGTAACAACACACCTGAAGTACCAGCGGTTTATTCCTTATCGACGCCAAAGTTAATTTTTAAGCACAATTGAATAATGAGAACTGATTACCGTCGTTCCCTGGCCGATTAATTGTCCCAAAGTTATTCCGTGAGCATCCCGGAAGAGATGAGCATTACTTTCCTGCTGGTGATTTAGTGCGGTTTTATTTTGATTTCAGCGATGGGCTATGGCGCATTTTCTGCTTGGATGCAGTGGATTCAGGTCAGGTCTCTTCGCCTGTAACAATTCTGGATCAGAAATAAATCATTCTCTGCGAGGAAATAATGCAAAACTCTTCAGTCATTGACGCAACATTTTTCAATTCATCATGCAACACATGAGACTAATCTTTTGAATTTCTGCACATTCTGAACAACACAAATAGTATTCAGATTTGTGTCTATTCATTTCACAGTTATACGCTTGTTTTCCTTAATAACTATTTTCACTAAGGCAATGTTTGGTCTACAACTACGCGGTGAGATTTCCCAGGTCGCTAAGTATCCTACACTGAGGTTATACTATTTCTACACTATTCTTACACTTATTCTATGATCAAACATAAACACCACACTGCAATATCCTCCTGTAGTGGATTTCAATTGGTTTGACACCTTCAAAATGTATCACATGTAGTTGCTGTGCATATTGATCGTAGAGACACCATCTTGTAATTGATGTTGCTGCTGTCTTCTCTTTGTAGCGTCACTTTGTCTCTGGCCAGTCATTACGTGAAGCTCAAAGAACACCACTACTAGTTACTAAATCAATTATATAACGGTTCAGAACTTTACGGTTTTCATTTGACACACCCTTGTCGAATAAGTGCATTGGAACTAGTTTTGAGTGACTCTGCTAGCTTAGTTTTTGTTTTGTTTCTTTGGTTTCATTGCTTACTTGTTTGTAACGTTTGTTTGACTTTTTACTGTTTGGTTACTAGTTTGCCCGCTTGTTTATTTATTATTTACCTGTGCCTTATTCTTTCTGTGACTTGTATTGTCTGCTTGGTTTTGGTTTGATTGTTTGTTTGCTTAAGTATTATTTGTATGCTTTCTAGGTTATTTATTTGTGGTAACGTGATCGACGTACTAATTGTTTTAACTTATCGTTAAACATAATTTAATATTTTTACATTTTGTGAGTAAGACATAGTAGGGTATTTTATTCGCCCTATTAATTTAACCCTGGATGAAACTGGATTTAACACTGGATGTTGTAATCAAGATTGCTGGTATCACAAACGGAGTTTTGTAAATATTTCAAAATAGCTATGTCAATACTTAAACTAATAATTCTTGACTTTCAATTTCAGGCACGAACTAGATCTCAACGTCTGTATAAGTCAGGAATGCGAACTATTCACTCAAAATTCGATAAAATTACTCATTCTCCAAAAACTGCTCACATCCTGTGCTCGAGCCATCGCAACACCTTAATTTTGGCGAGATTTGGAAATTGCATTCAAATTCACTGTAACGCCTTCTTAATTTTTAACATAAATTTTAAATTTTCTCATTAAAAGCCTTTAACTTGATTACCTAACTCTCAAAATTTACGTTAAAATGATAAAAATCTTCACAATGTAAAACTATACTAGCCAAAAGTAACTCTGGAGATCTCAACTAAAAGTCTAGACTTAATCGTTCAGAAGACATAATTAATGTGGGTTCAAATATCTATAAAACTTTAACATTAAAATACAGTAAGCAACTCTTGTTATTCATACTCACTTTTAGTTAATAAATCGCAAAATATTACTCAATCATTAATGAAAAACTGGACGTGCTCTAATTCTAACACAAACAAATGCAAAATTCTTTAAATAGCCTATATTAAAATAAATAATAATATGTTGTTACGGTCTAAAATGAAACTAAAACGGCAGGTAACATGATTAGAGTGCACTGGACTAGCTCGGCGAGACAGAGGGTGGGTGTCTTTTGAATTTCAAAAACTGAAGGTGATATCGGTAGGAACATACTTGAGAACACGTAGATAAATCAGCCTTCAACAGTCAAAAGATCTCACTTACCTTACCTTACCCTAGTGCACGTCGGAGATGCTTCGAAACTTTAGCTCTAGAACAAATCTTCAAATATCCATACGGTCAAATACTAAAGCAGCGTGTACACAAATCAGCTGTTGGGTTCCAATGACTTCTTTAAGTTTATATTTCGTTACGTTACTCCCGACGCTTGTGAACAAAATACGCTCAAACACAATAAAAATAATTAACGTTAAATGTTACGCTTAAATCTTATTAAATCTTATTAAATTTAAATACTACTCATCTCCAAACTAAAATAATTAGACATAAACTAGATAAATGTCATTTAAAATTCCTTTAATCGGTTACGTTAAACAACACAAAATATTTAATAAAATTCAAAGAACTGTATTACCCTAAATCCTTCAGTTGTAGAAACTTACCACTGGTTACTGTCAAAATGAATCAATAAAACTGAACTCAATTAATTCTTTAGTTTGAATAATCAAACCACCACTTTATTGCTTTCACTGGTCGGGAGATCACAAATTAACACTATAAAATTCAATTAATTGTTCATCTATTATATCTCAATATCGGTAAACCAGAAAACACACAACAATGTACATCTAACAATAATACTTAGGATTCAGTTTCAATCTTAAATGCTAGAATAAGGAACATAAGTAGTTCAACCTTGTAAGCTTACCAAATTTTAATTTTAAATTACAGAAATGGAATTACCTAAATATGGTTAAAATTCAAAACATTTCGTAACCAAATCGTCACTCAAAATCAATTTTACCAAGCGAGAATTTCATATACATAAATTTGCAATACATTTAGTTAAATAATAAAGAACAATATACCAAAGATACTGCAAATAAAAGCAGTTCGTGAACCTTTTAATTGAGATTATCGCGAGTATCAATTACCGCAAAATAACGCCAAAAACAAAACAACTGCGTTTATTCGCTCATCAACAAATAATATTACCGAGTTTATAAACAAAGTTATGATAAAGCAATCACAAAACGGAGAAGATCGGCTGCAGGATACCTGCTGACTGTTCTCGATGGGCAAACCCATACGGCAATTTCCCAGTTTTAAATTTCGATAGCGATGCGCTTAAGTTATTTGGCCAGGACGTTACATGTGCACAAAACAAATCGCTTTTACGCACGAGATATATTTACACCCTTCCGCTTAAGGTCCAATTAATTCGGTAACTCTATTTATACGTCTATTTAGTATTAAAATGAAAAATTATTTACATTGAGACTTTCGTCTGCTGCGGCTGATTCTTGTACGGGAGAAACAAAATGTTGCGCCTTCACAATGGTTTTATTCGATAATATAAATCCGCATTTAACGCGTCTCAAAATCTCACCACCGAGATGCACTTATATAAATACATACCTTTGTAAAATGTTCGTTAATTGATCCCCGGTCCGTAACTTCAATAGAAATAACCAGGAGGGATGAACGTCTACACAAATATCCACCAAACTGGTGCTTTAGTTGCAAACAACTTCTCCGAAAGGTTCGGTCCTCAAGGTATTCGAAAAAAAGGCACGCCCCCAACGCACAGATTACATCCTTTACTATTCCGCGCAATCGACCGCTCAAACCCCTCGCCATAATATTGCACCATTTCTCAACCACCTTTCACCTAAACGAGAAACTGCTAACGCTGCGACGTGCAGGGCTCAAGTGCAAATTGTCGTCCACAGATCTATTCCCTTAACGATAACGATGATTACTTAACACTAATAGATTGAGATACTATACTCCGGCAGATAGACGGCGTCAATTACTAAACGCGATAAGTGAAATTAACATCAACAGCCCTGCTTAAACAAGCAAACCAAGGAATGATCTTATCCTACAATTTAAGTGCGAACTTTTCTTATCTACAACTACATTTTATTTTAACGAAACCTTTATAAAAATTCACAGGAAAACTAATTTTGATTCAACTTTAAAATTTCCTATTTCCAATTAATTAATCCACAAAATATATAATTGCCAATTCCAGAAATCAAACAATCTATTGTTACTTTCACTTATACCTTGATGAACACAAAAAGACAAGTTTCGTTAGCGTAAATTGAGTCACTAGCAAAAAAAGAATAAAAACGTACATATATACAGGGCATTCAGATACACTTGACAATGTAAGGGTAAAATATGAACAAATTGTGCCGGATTAGGGCACTAAACGCATTGTACAGGCTGTCCCAAATTCGAGGGCAAGCATGGGGATCTCGCTTATTATAAGAGATAGGATATAGGTTTAAAGTCGGCACTTTTGCTAAATTCGGTGCCGAGTAATAATCTGAAAAGAAATTTGAGCTAACTCGAATGGATTTGGTTTTATGCTCAAAAACTAAAAATTTTGATTTTGTTTATTGTGAACCATCATCAGGTTTATTTTTTCTTATCGGGGTTAAGACATATTTTTATGTCGTTGGATTGAGAATGTTATGCTGATTTTAGCAATATATAACACTTCATGGTTTGATCGACTGCGAACTAAAATCCTCTTAAATTAAAAACTAAATATTACATTATCACGATACCCATGAATCAAACAAAACTCAGGAGTTGGATTTTGTCATGTCATTTTCTAATTGTAAAAGGGTAATAACTGCAAGATCCTTCGTGTTAGTGCTTTAAAATTTGCAAGTTTCTTTAGAATGTTTTCAAATTCAGAAAAACGAGACATGATAAGGATATTTTATAGCTGCAATGGAAATAGTGTCAGAGCAGAACAAAGATATTTAGAGGAATATCCGGAGAGGCAGCAACCAAACCAGAGATATTTTTAAAATTGACCAAAATTTGCGAGAATTTGGATGTTTCAAAACCTCGAAATGCATATGGTAGCAGACTAGACAGAGATGCCGAAGAAGAAATATTACATCAGGTACTATTTGTTAGTATTATACTAATTATAAGAATTTCCACTCACTTCACTGCTCATTTCAGCAGACATTTTTTTGGAGAGTTATGACTTTATGTTATCCATCTTAGGTTCAAGAAAATCCTTCAACAGAGCAAACTATTGAAGTGCCAAAAACGACAGTTTGGCGAGTGTTAAAGCAACACCGTTATAAACCATTTAAGTTACACGTTAGTCAAACTCTTCGGCCTTGGGACGATATGAGACGGTTGGATTTTTGTAACCAACTTAATACCAAAATGCTGGAAAATCTCAACTTTCTCAATCAAATAATTTGGACGGATGAGTGCAATTTTTCCACTAATGGAATGTTTAATCGTAATAACGAGCACTACTGGTCCGTTGAAAATCCACGAATTAACAGGCAAATGCGAGGACAAGGCCACCGGTCCTCTAATGTGGGTTGGAATCTGGAAGGATAGGCTCCTTGGGCCAATTATTTACGAAGGTATCCTAACGTCTCAACGCTACCTCGCATTTCTAACACCGAAATATCAGACCTTTTGGATGATGTTCCGCTAAACGAAAGATGGACTCTCTGATGGCAAATGCTGCGATAATAAGTGAAAATCTTAACGGCGAATTTCCTGATAAATGATGGGAAATAGGGGCCACTTAGGTGGCCAGCAAGAAGTCCAGATTTAACCCTTTAGATTACTTCCTCTGGGGCTATTTAAAAATATGATTTATAAGACGCCACCCCAAAATATAGAAGAACTCCAGAATAGGGTTGTTAATGAACTTCGTCAAATTCCCAGGCGAACCATTCAAAGAAGCGTAAACAATTGTAGAAGAAGAATTTGTTACTGTATTCAAGAAGAAGGAAACTTGTTCGAACATTTATTATAATAACTTTTGTTTGTTTGTTTGTGTAATTATTTTGTTGTATATATAGATTTGCGTTGTCGCTATTATGACCGTGTTACATAGACACACTTGTTTGAGTTGTTTGTTAATGTTTTTTTAAATTGTTTAAATGTTTTTATATTTTTGGATGTTCTTACGAGTTTAACAAATTAAATAAGTAGAACTACTGTAATTATTCCTTGCTGGATTCAAGAAGGCGGAATCTTGTTCTTCGTATTTTTCTCATTATTTTAGTTCGCAGTCGATCAAACCATAAAGTGTTATATATTGCTAAAATCAGCATAACATTCTCCATCCAACGACATAAAATATATCTTAATCCCCATAAGAAAAAATAAACCTGATGATGGTTCAGAATAAACGAAACGTCACATAATATTTCTAATACCGTATTAGTATTGTGCGTAAAAAGGTGCCTTAATAATGTTTAATCGAATTTTGAAAATTCCTAGTAATAAGGTGGTCAAACGCGAAAAACGAAAATCGAATTTTTAGTTTTTGAGCATAAAACCAAATCCATTCGAGTTAGCTCAAATTTCTTTTAGATTATTACCGGCATCGAATTTAGCAAAAGTGCCGAATTTAAACCTATATCCTATCTCTTATAATAAGCCAGATCCCCATGCTTGCCCTCGAATTTGGGACAGCCTGTACATATGAAAATGCACTGATCATTCACCGCAAAGATTCAAACACGAAAATATTAATTTCCGCAACATAGGGTAATCGAATTTCGTTACCTGTTGTTACGTTTCAAAAGAAAAAACGATAAAGATTATAGAACAAACACGTCAAATTGCGCAAATTAATTCTGCACAAACAGCAATTAATTTAACTTTAAATTACAATCCAATAACCCTACGAAATTTCATCTTAAAATATACATAATCTACAAATTAATTATTTACAGATTTCCTGTATAGGGATAACAAAAGCCAAATAAATAAACAGTAAAACAATTCTTATTCTGGTACTCCTTTAACGAAAATTTTATCCAACATTGCTCGAGTTGCAATTATTTATTCTTCAAGTCCTAAACACAACGTTGCGCATTCCTTTAAAATCTAATAAACTTTAGTCCTTTATCTTTCACAGTAGTAAGGTAGGCATCCTCCCACACCTTTTTCCGTCACAAGCCCCGCCCACTGGGCACTTGCCACAATTTTTATATCCCCACGTGGGGATCGTATTTTTCACCTAGTTGATATAAAACTGGCTATTGGCTTTCCCATCATTAAGTAATTTAGAATGTAAATATACAAACCTAATTATCTCTATCACCATACTGCAACTCGTACTTACCTTTCCTTTCGCAGACTACTTAGAGCTACCTTATATGAATTTATATAAAACGATGTTTTGTTATTTACAACATACATTTAAAAGATTTCACCTATGTGATAAAACTGCTTTTATGGAATGCAGTTATCATTGTTAACAGTTATACAACTTCATTATAAATTGGAAAGTAGCAGCCGTCAACATCATTTTAATCAACGTGTTTTACAAATATTTAAAAAAATGTTACTGCAAATGCACGTCACCATCAAGGATTTGAGATGCATTTTCTTCATCCGCTTCATCTTAAGCGATTATAGCTTATTAACTAGTAAAACATCTAATACCCTGATGCTGTTTCATAATAATGTTCACCCGTTAATAATTGTACTTTAAATACACGCAAGGGCTAATGTCTAATATTTTATTTTACCACTAGTATTACATAGTAATGGGGTTATTCTTAAAAATTAGCTAACTTCCCACGCTACCTTGAAATACTACATAGGCTTTCAGTTCTTCTTTGCCCCTGAAGCTGTACCGCATACATCTTTCTTTATTCAACTCTGGATAAGTACCTTGTTTTCTAATACACAAGACAGCATCTTCGATATAGTGGTGTATACGCCGAAAAATGTCTTGTGTCTTCTTCTTCTTCAAGCTAGATTTTGCCTCTATACAGCATATAAGCTCTATCTTATCTGAATTACCTCTGTCAAAAAGGGTTATAATCAAATTAAGTATACCGGCCTCTTTTAATCTTTGAATTTTTACCGATAAGGGTCTGCCATGCTATCACATAAGTCGAAATTTTGCCTATATGAGATATGCTATGGCAAAGATCTGCCTCCTAGGGCATGTTCATAAATCTAAAAGCACTTCTTCGACAGTTCATCCGAGACAGAACCTGTATGTAAAGCCGTCTGATGGGAAAGCCAATAGCCAGTTTTATATCAACTATCCATAAGTAAAAACAAAACGGTTTAGTAAACTGTATAAAATATTTAAATATGCAGTTTAGTTCTCCAACACAGTTATTATTAGAACAATCAAGAGAAAAAACTTCTGAAGTTATGCGTATTATTTTTAATATGTGTTGTACTCGATATTGTTCACAATAAATCCCAATAAAGATTATATCGCGTTATTATTATAGGAGGATGATGACATACACCAACCAACTATGCATCAACTCTTATTCTACTCGATTTCTACCCATTTATTTAGTTAATTAGATAAAGGTGTGAGTGTTATGCTATTTTTAAAATTAATTAATAGCAGTATGCGGTACGTATTTTTTGTTTTAGATTTCGTAGTTATTGATTCGCATGTAAGAATTTGTCTTTTATTTCCGTTATAGTTATTTCGTATTTTAAACTGTGACTGATTTTGAGCAAGCAAGCTGCAATTATTTAAACCAAATCAGTATTTTTTGAGCCTTAAGTTGGTTTTAGTAAACTCTAAGGTATGATGTGATTTTATTGAGATTTATTTAGTTGATTGATTGATCAAGATTGATGTGATTGATTGATTTGTTTGTTTGAGAAAATCCGAGAGAGAAATCGATAAACAAGAGAGAGAAAGAGAGTGGAATTAGTCCATACACAAGTAGATAGCAACACAGATTCAAATTTCGCAACAAGGGGACCAGGGCGCAGACCTAACACAAGTTCGTGTAGCTGTCTTACAAGTTAGCATTAGGGCTCCCTTATTATAATACTATTCCCGCCAAGGGGCCACGGCAAGAGGTGCAGACCTAACACAAGTTCTTATAGCTATCTTACATGGCTAGGTCCCATTATTTCAACTTTCCCGCCAAGGGGCCACGACAAGGGCGCGCAGACCTAACACAAGTTCTCATAGCTGTCTTATGAGGTAGCATTAGGGCCCTTATTAGAAAATTGTATGCGTACGCATTTGTCTACCCTCCAGGGCTAAACTGCCAAAGAGGCCCTTAATACAATCAAATTAAGGTGAAATTCTATCAAGGGTTAAAATGACCACCGAAAAGGAGCCATAGGTGTGAACTGACAAAAAATTCTGAGCACAACCAAAAGAGCTCTAGTTAGGGTGAAAATCAAGGGTTGAAAATGGCCTCCGAAAAGAAGCCATAAAAAGGTTCTTGATACAACCAAAAGGACTCTAATTAGGGTGAAAGTCAAGGGTTGAAAATGCCTTCCAAAAAGAAACCATAGGGTAAAAATACGATCCCACGTGGGGATATAAAAATGGCGGCAAGTGCCCCAGTGGGCGGGCTTGTGACGTAAAAAAGTGGAGGGTATCTCCTTACTACTTTCACCTTATACTTAAGTTCAAACGACCAATGTACTATTTTTGCACTAAATTCTATGAGGACATAATTGTCAATCTTCCTTTTAGGTAATATTAATGTTAATATACTTTAACGCACAACTATTCATCAATATACGGCAATTACTTCTGGCATTATAAAATATACACTAGGTTCATCATACTTATCAAAAATCACACAATAATGATGGGTTGTTGATGTCGTAGATAATCAAAAATATGCAATTGCGAATCGCTTTGAATAACGCCACGACAGTATACAGAATCAACCACCCTATCCTGTACCCATTTACTACCCACCTCATAACATCTTTCGCTAACTCACTAACCGCTGTCCTCAAGGTGCACTCCTTACAACAACATGTTTTCTACTTTCAACAGCCTAACTTCAAGGTAAAAGTTATACCATTTTACGCGACGGGTGTAATTTAGGCTTTTGGAAAACTGAGTATTTACTCGATTCTAAGTCGGAATTTATTATAAATAAAGAATGAGGATCGGTTTCAATATCGTATGCTTAAACAGTTGATTCCGGCGCTATCAAACTACACGGAATTGTGTGGTGGTTATGTAACGCACCGTATCATTCGGCGGAATTAGACAAGCCACCCTCATTTCCTAGTAAGAAAGATCAGCTTCAAGAGTAGTTGGTTACGCACTGGATCGAATTGAGGTCAAAATTACAAAAAGCAACTATGGAACAAAATTCAACCTTTTAAGTCCATAGGGAAAATTTATGTATGAAGTTTTACGATTTCCTTCTTACCATTGTCAATATAACTTTATTGAAATGGCATGTGGTTTTGTAAAAATGTTACAATAAGCAAATAAGTTTTGAACCTCCGTCGAAAGATAGGATTCAGAAATTATGGCTTGAGGCTTGATCCAAAATGTTCCCCTACAGTGTGGCAGAATTTTGTTCGCACACGGAAAATATTATTTCGAATAATTGGGAGAAAGATGGAAAATTTTTAAATTGAAAATATTTCAGCTGTTATTATAGCACTAGAAGAATCCGATTCAGATCCAGATAGTGATATTAATTTACATTCTTCTGGTAATATAATTCATTGAATAAGACCCCACTGTTTGGCATCAAAATTTTACTACTAATACATTTAAATATTTAGTTTTCGCCAGGTCTTGTCTGTGGATACGGAAGTAGCAATGTTGCGGTCAATTCCACTGACCACAATTTTTAGTGTGTTCTTACATTTATATCGAAACACATACATAAATGGAATTGGAACGGTAACTCTTTTGCTTTTGCGAGCTGACAAGCCGTGACTATTGCATTAAACTCCACTTTGTCAAAATATTAAAGTAATTTTATAATAAGCGCTGAATTTATTCTCGAAAAGTAGTTTTCTGTTTAGTTAATTATTTTTAGATGTGACGGATTAGTTTTGTTTTGAACTGGTCATGCACCATTTACGTGTTTGTTAGTTTTGGTTGTTTGTTAATTGACTGAATTCATAGTTTTAATTTAAAACTTCAGTTTATGAATCACTATAGATCAAACCTTGTTAAGTTTAAACCGTCTTCTCTGTTAAAATTAAGAGGACTATTCTCATGTTTCTAATGTCATTCACGACCATTCACGATTTATCAAAAACTTACACTTACTGGTATGTATCTTCACATTCTATTAAATCACCTTTCACGTCAAAAGAACGGTGTAGTGAAGGCTTTAGTAGATCTGGCTACTGAATTTATGGTCTTGAATTCAACTGAAGAAAGTCTGTGGGGTAATGGTTGCTCCCTCAAAGATATTAATAATGTAATTAGACCTGTAAAAATCAGTCATGGTATTACCACAGCATACGGACAAACAGCAGGTTCACTTTCGTGTCGGCGCTTTGATCTTTTCGTGCGGTTTTAAAACAGGAGGAGGGCCAAGATTTCCTCTCAACCACGTTAATGAACAGGTCCGTGCTTAACAAATTATAATAAAACATGCTTTTGCAATTTTTTTAATTTTATTATTGCATAAAGTTTTTCAAATTGGATTTGATTACGGGTAGTAAAAACATTGATAGATACTTACATATATTTATTTACTTTACATACATTTACATTACAATTTTATACATGTCTCCAAATTATTAATTTTCTGTTCCTATTTGCAATTTTAAAATTTCTGTTGGCATACAATAAAGTGTAATACACCCTTAACCTGGCATATAAATTAAATATAAATTCATAATTAAAGTTCTCACCTGGGTGTTTAAAGTTCAATAGTTTAAATAAATTTACAAAATTTTTCACAATATTTTCTTGAGTACATATATTTTCAAAATGTTTTTAAAAAGAATTTCCATGCATGTGACGAATTGGACAAAATTCTTATTAGGCATATACAAACTACCAAATAAGTTAATATCAGTATTTGTATATGCCCTTTCATAAGTATAAACTGCAGTTTCGTCCAATTCCTTATACGCATTGGCATAATTCAAACATATGTCGCATGAATGTTTTGTTAAACATTTTTTATCAAATATCCACAAATGTATCTTGTAAAATTTTGCTGTA
This sequence comes from Vesta saturnalis, assembly GCA_036346205.1. Taxonomy (NCBI): domain Eukaryota; kingdom Metazoa; phylum Arthropoda; class Insecta; order Coleoptera; family Lampyridae; genus Vesta; species Vesta saturnalis. The sequence continues at coordinate 1,215,232 of JARFJB010001904.1, read as the reverse complement.
GCATATCAACATTTTGATAATCTGTGTTCGTAATGGAAACATCATCAAACAAATTCTCTGGTGGAAATTGTTCTGCTGATGTTTCTGGAGAATTCATAACATCAACTACCTTTAATAAAATACTCGACTCGTCCTTCTGGCAATTTTCAGTTCCAGAATGCGTAATCTGAATACAGAAAAGTTTGCGAAAAGATCTCCTAAATTGAATACCGGTTGGATTAATGGATTGACCATTTTGTTGGCGAATTGCTCCAAAAACTTTTCTAAGCAATCTTGATTTACTCTTCGTGTCAATAAAAATTGCAACCCTCATTTTGCGCAAATTCTCCCAATTTTAAAAAGCCTTGAATTGATATTTGCCATCCCTTAATGCATTTTATGGATGAGGTTACATTAATTCCTCTGGAATTTTTATTACCAAATTTTCGAACATACGAAGATTTTCCAACAAAAACTCATGTTGTTCTTGTGTAAACTCAAACGCATTTTGATATTTTGTTTTTCCATATTTGGAAGAAGAATTCAAAAAATCAAATAAATTGTTTATTTTCTCTATAAAATTTTGGGTGGCTAATGCTTCGGCGGGGAGCTTGTTAAATCTGATATATAAATTTAAACAAGACGCCACAGTTGCACTAAAAATTTGTGCTGCATATTTAACTTTCATTTTTTCAAAACTGCTTGGTGAAATATGTGAATTGCTTAATCGAGGTGCACCACGTATGGCGTACGTCTTATCTTCCTCATAAAATGATTTAATAAATTTCCAAGAAATCAAATTTTGTTCTAAAAAAAAATCGTATTTAAGCAAATTATTTCTGAGAGATTTTAAGAGATGAGGAATGTCAAAAATAAAAGCAATTTTAACACTGCCACAGAAATGGAGAAATGCCCAAAATTTTTCCAAGTTGAATATTGTTTGAACCCATATCGCAAACGGAGATAAAATCTTTAATCCAAGTTCTTGTAATTTTCGATAATACGAAATAGTATTTCTTTTAGTTTTGCGGGGACATGTAGAATTAACAAAAATAAGAAAGAGGCTGTTTCAATTAGAACAAAAGCCTCTTAACATGATGACTGTAGCATATCCCGCAGGTTTAAAGTTTCTTTCGGTTCCGCCAAAATCTTCAAAACCAATAATTTTATCACAATCTCTTGCAAAAATAAATTAGCCTTTAGACTAATTTCGTCAACACAAATCATACACTGTTTATCAAGAGTATTAAAATTTTCGACCTTACTCTCCAAAATTTTAAAGACCTTATCGTTAAGACCTGTCGAAATTTTAACATCCTTAATAACCTCCGCAAAGTACATACACTTGGCAAGCAATATTCTTTAACAAGTTTCTTTTATATAACTTGGGACCTTGGAAGTACAGACTTAAACAGTAATTTTAAAATCGTTTGTATATCTACGGCCTCCAGATTTTTTAAGTTTTCAGAAACTTGCACGTTTATAAAATTCGCCAAATTAACGGATGGACAAAATTTAAAAGTAAGTTTTTGTAGTCTTCAAAGTAACCCTTTCTAAATAATCAGAATTATTTTTATCATGAAGTTTGGCGATTTTTTCTTCAAATAGTTATTCTCTTTTGAAATTTTGTTATGGAATACCTTAGCTTGCGTTTTCTTGGTGTTCCTGCAGACAGGGACTTTGGTGTCTGTGTTCTGCTATCTATCGACGGAGAAAGCAATTGACGTGGTGATTGAACTGGTGGGGTCGTTGGTGAAATTGGTGAAAGTGTCGTTGGTGAAAATGGTGAAAGGGTCGTTGGTGAAAAAGGTGAAAATGAAGAGTATGTACTAAAGATTCATCATCGACGTCGGCTTTAACTAAATCTAAAATATTTTCTGTAAATTTCAAGACGGAAATAATGTTGGGTTAACATTTTTCTCAATCTACTATGGATTTATTTGAAAACATATTTTCTTCAAAATGTACGGCACATAGCCTGTACGATGAATTAAATATATTTCCAACTTTGGGAAATAAATCCTCTCTTTGGCACGCTGATAACCAAATTCTTGCTCTAAAATAAAATGTGCTTACAATTTATGAATACATACACAGAATTTAAATATAAATTTAGTTTAAAGTAATTTTTTTTTTTTGGATAGGAAAAATAACACTTACCGTACATTATCCGATGGAAATTTAAAAAAACTGTGCACATAGGTTTGGGAAGTATTTAAACAACCTTTAGCTGCACAACGCCTCACAAAACTCATAATACTGTAGTAAACTGAAGACACTGTTCTAAAGCCACCAATATTTTACTAATGGTTTCGGGAAATTGCTTTTATATATTGACAAATGTCTTTCAGGCATAAACAGGTACCTACAGGTAAGTTTACAGTCGTAAAACATCATCATATTGGGTTTTACCTAAATTAAATTCTTTATCTTTACCGACATAAACTAAATTACAAAACCTTCCCTTTAAAAGGGGTTTTATAATTGAAGATTCAGTGGATAAAAGAGGTAAGTAACAGTTTTACCAAAATCGACTTTTATTCACGGATGAACGGGGTAAGTGACATTCTGTCGCTTAACATCGACTTGGGTGTAAAAATATGAACAATAAAGGGATATTAAAATTCTTAAAAGAGGTATGTGACACCGTTTTTACCATAACTAATGAATAAAAGAGGTAACTAGCTGCACTTGCCCCCTTTATTCAGTAAAATATGCAAATACCTCCTTAATCCAATAGATGTCACGAAATGAGTTGACAGTTGTCTCCTTTATTCATTCAATTTAGTTTCAAATTGCAGTCCAATACACCAACTCAAGTGTATGTTTTTGCACATTTTGTGGGTAAAATACAGTAACATATTTTTTTAATTCGGAGTTACCATGTCATTCAGAACTAAACTAATTATGCAGGAAGCACGGAGAATATGTAGTTTAAAAAATAAACAATGCGTAAAAAGTAAATGCAATAAAAATGTGGAAGTTAACCTCAAAAATGATGAAGTGCGTTCGAATGAAACGGAATTCGAGGAAATGTCCTTGGAATATGAAAATCAAGATCAATTTTCAGAAATAAAAGGTATGTTATTCAAATAATAGAGTCTGGTAGTAAATAATGAAAAGTTGTAAAAAAATAATACAATTTTTTTAAATATAAAATACATTAAAATTGCAATTCTTTTCAGACTGCCCAATGAGCTCGTGTTCAAAACAATCTCTTGTCAACAATAGTCGTCCTAGAAAGGTTTATAATGGTAAGTTGTGATGTTAACTAGAATAATTATGGCTTTATTAGGTTTCATATTTTTGTATAGATTCTAACAGTAATTCAGATTCCGATGATGAACCGTATAAGCCAGACGATGACGGCGATGAGTATATACCTAATGCTGAGGAGTTGTCAGAAACAAGTGAAGATGAACAACCACCAAAAAAATTAATAGTAATGTCGGATATTAACCTGCAAATGGCGATGGCATATTAACTGAGACCCGAGTAAAAGAACAAGTCAAGAAAAAAAAGATTTTTAAAATTGAGGAAAAAAAGATTAGGGAAAGATGCAAAAAGCCACATACATGGAAGAAAAATATTGCAGCAATAGCGCGACAAAGGGGTGAAACATATATAAATCAAAAAGGGAAAAAAATACAAAAAAAAGTTGTAAATTTAGGTATACTTTGCAATGAAAACTGCAAAAAAGGGTGTAGCGACCAATTGGATCCAGAACAAAGAACAAATATATTTTCCCGATATTACGAGTTGGACGAAGATAGTAAAAATATGTTGCTTTTTAAAAGTATGACATGCAAAGTACCTGCAAGACCCCAAAGAGATGCTGTTCATCATAAAGCTGCATCTTTTACTTATACAGTAACTATTGATACACCGTTGGCGGTATGCAAAAAAGCATTTTGTGCTTTATATCAAATTGGCAAAAAGAAGGTGGAATATCTCCAGCAAGGTATAAAAGAGGGTTTACATACACCTAAACCTAATCAAAGAGGAAAACATAATACCAGACCGCATAAGATAGCAGATGACGTTAAACAATACATAGTGCAACATATTAAAACATTTCCTGCCGTAGAGTCCCATTATTCCAGAAATAAAAATCATCATAAAACATACCTTTCTTCTACGTTAAACATATCGAAAATGTATCAGCTCTATGGTGAGAAATGTTCCGAAGAAAATAAACCTTCTCGTTTCAATATAAAATATTGCACGTACAGTAAAATCTTTTCTACTGAATTCAACTTTTCTTTCGGTGAGCCGCGCAGTGACACTTGCAGTATTTGCGATAGCGGAAAAGGTGACGAAGGGCATAAAGAAAACTATGAGGCAGCATTTTCTCTTCAACGCATGGACCGCGAATATGCCCAAACTAGTCACGGTGTGTGTTATTTAACGATGGATTTGCAGCAAACACTTCCACTTCCTAAACTAACCACTAGCAAAGCGTTTTATTTACGTCAAATGTGGATGTACAACTTGAGTGTACACTCAATTACTAAACAAGTTGAAAGAGCGAATTTCTTTACTTGGACCGAAGATATAGCTCACCGCGGAAGCTCTGAGGTATGTTGCGCATTATTAACTATGATAGAACATAACGAAATTTTTCAAAATAATGCTGTGTCGCACCTTATACTGTGGACTGACTCGTGTTCAGGACAGAATAAGAATTTTTTAATCATATGCCTTTATCAATATCTAATACTTACAGGAATAGTAAAAACTATCGACCATAAGTTCCCCGAGGTGGGACATAGTTATTTAGACTCAGACAGAGACTTTGGGCGTATTGAAAAAGTGTTACGTCGACACGAGAACATATTTTTACCAGAGCAATATCGAACTATAATAAGCCAATCTAGTAAAATAAATCATGTGACAGATATGCGTCCTCACTTTAGGAATTTTGTTGATTTGACTACCAAATTAAATTTAATTAATCGTAAAAAGAATACGCTAGGTGAAAATGTTCACTTCAGAGACGGAATTAAATGGATACGTGTCGTGAATTATGGATTCTACTTATATAAAGAGAGTTATGACCCATGCACCCGTTTAAGGAAGTTAACATTATTAGAAACTCACGTATACCGCCACCAAATAAAGTTGAAATAGAAAGAATTGGAAGAAAAACTGGTGAGTTATCTACTGAAAAAATTGCAAATTTAAAGACCCAACTACCGTATGTCAGAGAACAATTTAGATGGTTTTATAACGACATTATAGCTGAACATGAAGAAAAAGCTTAATAATACCTACTAATAATTTTAAATAAATTAAGGTTGTATTTTGTTTTTGTATCAAATAATAGTTTAATCATGACATACCGATTTATTTTAGTTATACCCCTCTCTTGCAAACAGAGACTGTATTTTTAGTGACATTAAGTTCGTGAATAAAGGAGATAACTGTATATTTTTTCAAAATTTGGTTTTTTTTTAAATCTGATTAAATGTGTAATATTACTAAAGGCGAGGTATTATTATTATCTAACAATAAAAAAAATTTCAATAAAAACAGATAATAGGTGAAATGGAAAAAATTATATTATTTTTTTATACTTTAAACTAAATTATCTCCAATGTACAATTTTGCTACATACCTCCTTTATCCACTCGACTCTTCAATTATTAATTAATTAATTGGTTATTATTTAACAATCTCTAAACAAAATATTTAAATGCCTACATATGTAGTGCATAAGTATTAGATTTATAAAATTAATAATAATATTATTACATATTATGTATATTATTAAATATGCAAATACTCTTTAATACGCCTCTTTATAATTGCGAAGTGTATCCCACAAACGCTAGATTAAAATGTGCTCGACAGCCCGATAGCAGCTCGGTAAAGTTGCGCGAAAAATCAACGCGTGGAAAAATATTCGTCCGAGTGAACCTGCTGTTTGTCCGTATGCTTGGTATTACTACGGTTTCTAAACCTGCAAGAAAGATTAAAGAGCATGTAAGATCGTTTAAAAATGTTTAAAATATACTGTCAGAGTACAGAAGTTATCTTGTGAAGTTTAAGCACATATGACATTCTGTAGATTTAGTCCACTAAAAAATCTGCAGTAGTTGAACATGCAGTAAACAATTTAAATAATGACGATGAATTTGATAATATATAAACTGTATAAAGACAAACTCATTACTGTGTTGGTTTACAATGGGAAGGTATTGAGGTATGTATGTCAATAACTTCAACATACTAAAAACTTTGATTAGAGTTTGAAATATTATAGAATGCCATCTTATTTTAACCTTTAGTATGCGTAAGTTTTCGAAGACCTTAAAGTCAATTATTTACCAAGTATGTATACAATGATTTAACATATACAGTTAAAATTAGGATAATATTATATGTATACATTCTGTTTTAATGTACCAAATCATTGCAGTATTTAATTAATAACTAAAACATTTTTAATTCTTTGTTGGATTCAGTATTATTTTACTATTCAAAATAAGGTTTTACACAACTTTGCACTTATATTTTGATGTGATTAAATTTTGTTTTTGATTGTGGCATTATTTTACCATTAGCCTTCGTCTGTAGGGTGTTTTGAAGTGTCATCAAGACAGTTTAATAATATTTAATCTAGATTACTATTGTTACTAAAATAAAATACCATTCAATATAGGCTTTCGAACATGCAGGTGTAAATACTAAGTCGTAACTTCCGATAATGGTATTTAAAACTCATTGAAATAAATAACTTTTTTAGTAACAAATTTTATCTGGGACCTCTGATCGTGTTTATTCGACTTCTTAAGATTTTTAACAATCGCCATAACCCTGTTACTTTAAATGACATTTGAAAATTCAAAAACTTTTAAAACAGCATTTGATTTGTATTAACAATTATTTCATATTTTGAAAAATAATAAAATGGCGGCCCATTCAAAATTTCAAATGATGATATTTGGATAACCATGCCATGGATTTTTAAAAGAAACATTTATAAAATGCTTGAATTTTAGAACATTTGTTCATATTTATGCAGGAAATCTAATTTATTTCACATAACTATTAAAATAGTAATAATCTAAAATACAAAAGAAGTCAAGTAGACTTGTGTTATTGAAAAATCTAAGAAAAACTAGTGAATACGGAAATATAACAACTTATTTATTATTGAATTAATAATTTATTACAAATTTTCAAAATGATCACCATTCTAAGCAACACAAGCCCTGTAACGCGTTTTAATAGGTGCGAAACTTTTAAAAGAACTGCCTGCTTTTCTTTAACATCCTCTGCTGCAGCCAGGATTCTTGCCACTAACTCTATTTACTGGTGTCTCGTATACAAAGGTCTTGATATAACCCCAGAAAAAATTTAGTGGAGTTTAGTCTGGACTCGGGCTATTCACAAAACAGGACCGTCCTCCCAATCCACCTATTTGGGTATTGTCTGTTCATCAATGCCGTAATTTTCCGTGTACTCTGTGCTGACGCGCCATCATGTTGAAACCAGAGTCGTTGCCTGATGTTTAATTGCAAATCTTCTAAAGGCTCTTGTAACACAATATCTAAAAAATATGGTAATTTTCCCCATTTAAACAGTGTGGCAAAGATAAGGTCCGATTGCACAATGTTCTATAATACCGGCCCATACATTAACCGCAAAACGTTCCTGATATGCACGTATAAACGTTGCACGGGATTTTCGTCAGCCCATACGTATAAGTTTCTGAAATTAAATACTCAGTCTCTTGTAAAACAAGCTTCGTCCGTAAATAAAATAAATTTTGAAATTTTCACTGCAGATTACAGCACAATAGTCTTGGCTGAAAGTCTCCAGGTCGCAAAGCTTGCACTTTTGTCTGGAGTACAGATGAACGCCTTGATCTTGTAAAGCATTCCATACTGTCATATGATTGACATTCAACCTTCTATCTATTATTCGAGTGCTAACCGAAGAATCTTTTCAACCATTTTAAATAGGTATATTCTCTTCATATGCAGGGTTTTTCGAAATCTATTTTCCTCTAAACACCTGCAAACCTTTCTAAAGATATGTACACTTGGCGGTGTGAATATCTTCTTCGATATAATCTTCCAGCTTCTTGCAATTTCGTTTCTCTTAAAACCAAAACCATATCAAGAAGATCTACATTTTGGCAAAATAATTTACCAAACTACAAAACAGCTAAACACTAATTTACACAAGCTTGACTTTTTTGAGTACATGAAGCCTTGTTTGTATTTAAGATATCATACTGTAATAGTTGCATCCCTTCTATATTTTCGATCACCAAGAATCTTCTTCATACCATTTTATGAATAGGTATATTAAGTAGGGTCTTTTCGAAATCTATTTTCTCAAACCCTGAGGAACCTTTCTAAAGTTGTACACTTGGCTGTATATCCCCTTGAGTGAGGTATATTTGAAGTTTTGGTTTCGTTTCGCACCAACCATTCAACGATTGACAGTTTGGCATAATTGGTCTAGACTACTAACAGCTCTATTTAAGGCTAAGTATACCTTTTGATTGTTAGGACAATTGACATAGTGTTTAATTAAAGTTCTTGCATAAGATATGGTAGGTAGCAACACCTCCACTTTTCACCGCCTGGACACCTCTGACTTTTATCGCAGATGAATTAAGTGTCGCATTCTTTGGTACAACTGGGAAATTTGTAAAATTTGTTTAGTATAAGAGCAGTTCTTGTAAGTAGGCTGTATGAAAGTTGATAATGACCATGCAGCTTTTAAACTTATCGTATCCCGATTGCAATTAGCCATGCAGACTTAATCTTGGATAAGACTAATCGTATGGTTAACGCGAAATAAAATTTGTATTCTAGTAAAAAGCACCAATTGCTAAGCATAGCAGTGTAGCAAAGACATGTAGACGCTTTAACTAATCTGATCCCATGCAATAGACGAAAATGCAAACGACACATGTAATCACGCAAAACAAAAACACGTAAAACGAACACGCAGACATAAGAAACAAAATGCAAAGCGAAGACTGAAACTGATAATGTTACCATGCAAAACGAAAACATTGCAAACACACAAAACACGCAAACAAACAACACGCAAACACAAGCAGCATACAAAACGAAAATTCGCAAAACGAAAACTGAAACGAAATGGTAAACGAAAAACCAAAACACGCAAACACGAAAACAAAAACCAATCACAAGCACGACAAACAGCAACATACACAAAACGAAACGCAAATACGAAAATCTGCAAACACGAAACGAAACGAAAATGCAACACCAAAACGAAAACATGCAAACACACAAACACGCAACAACGAACCACGCAAATTCAACACAAAACGAAATGGTAAACACGAAAACACAAAATGAAACACACAAAACGAAACGAACACAAACAAAACACGACAAATGACCAAACACACGAAAACAAAACACGTACAAACACACAAACGAAAACACAAAACAAAAACATGCAAACTAAAACACGATAACACATAAACGTGAAAACACGAAAACGAATCAAGGCCAGGAGCTGGAACTCGTCCTCAAGGAACTGGGGTTTATAAATAAAATCATTCTTTCTGTTTATCTGTTTTATTATTCATTCCTTATATCAAAATGAGTATCAAAGTTTTCTAGTCTACGTGGTTTAGAGTAGCTTATTCTATACTGTTTAGATTCAGGTCCACTTAATAACACATTGTAGCACCTGTCTCTAACTATTTTTCTATCATTATACACAGAAAGAGAGTCTTTACTATTGCTAAGAACCATATCTTTCATCACTTCAAAGTTTATAACACGAGAGTGTTTATAGTTTAAGGTAATACCCTTCACTTTACACACGGACTTAATTGTTTGATCATCGGTTGAAAACACATTATAACTGTAGTTTTCGGTCCTGCACTAACAAACTCGGCTATATAGCTTCCTCCATGGCACGCTTCCAGCTCGTCGGATACAGAACGCGACGATCTAGTTTCTCCAGGTAACTATATAATTCTAAACGTGCATGAGCTGTCGTGTAAGCAGCTATGGACACATTAACAGTTTTTGTGATTCACCTTCACCCTCCGGTCTATCCCAATTTACCATTACCACATTATCATTAATAGGTATTATGGATTGCACCTGAACCAATGGATCGGTAAACAATTTGAAAAAGTCCTTTGACTCAGATACAATCTGCACTAGGTTAAATTTTCGCGTTGACCAAACTTACCCCAAAAGAATTCAGCATCAGTTTGGCCAAGTACCTTAAACCGGGGTTTTTCTTAATATTACTAGCGTCTAGTTCTCATAATATTCTGTTATGTACTGAACCTTCTCGGCCTCTGACGTGCAATGGCTAGGCCACCCAGAACATTCCTGCTACAGTTTCAGGAAATTATCAATGAACCGCTAAATAATCCACCCTGTTTCGTCGCTTTACTATAAGTGGCTACCTCATACTCCCAAACCTCAAAACGTCTAAAACTTTATAATTTTTAGTGATAGCCTTACGCAGCTCGTCAGCTAAAAACATTACAACGACACTGCGCTCGGTTTCACTATGTCCACACTCCCTTGATTTAACCCAGAACCACAGGCCCTACAAGTACAAACATCAACTTGCCATGCATTTGTAAGGGTAAAACAGGGTGGTAGAAATTAAAGGGCGGTAGTACTCTGCATTTAATTAAACCCTCCACCGTGTCCAATGAAATGTTCTTACAATCTAAACCAACATGAATTCTCGGATGACCTACAGGATACTTACAATATTTATTTACATAAGGGTATAATGGGCACACGTCATAATACATGATTTTCTCGTTAATACCGTCACATTCATGATACAGTTTACTGGCATCAGTGCGACCACCGTAAAATGCGTCTCGCGGGTTTAAAGGTTCGTCATCTTGGTCACCTAAATTCTGTATGAATACTCTCAACTCATCGTTTGCAGGTATTTGCTTTTTAAATTCGAATTCACGCATCTCCACTAGGTTATACCCGCGGTCGTGTAGAAATCGGGACCGCGCCGCCGTGTTCTCGTTTCGGCGAGCATAGAAATATTTGCACCAAGCTTAGGATCAATATTGGCTGATTAGGAAACATTCTCGCAACCGTGCCAATAACACCCCTAAAACTCGATTTGATTCCGCGCAATAACCGTCGACCTTAACGCCTTCAGGTGTTCTAAATTCACGAGCTTTCCCTGCGTACTGTATGGTCACTTGTTGCGTAACCACTATATTGCGACCTTTGATTGGTTGTCGGCACGCCTTTTAGAATGAGCGCGATTGAGTTTTCTTTGAGGAAAAGTTTACGAAACACTTTATTACAAGCGCTAGCAATAGTGGTAGCCTCCTCAAACGGATCGACTTTATTTTGGGTCGTGAAGGTGGACCAAAAACTAATACAACCTTTAACGAGAATCTTAACATCCATTAGGCAATATTTCACAATCTCTTCACTCATCTTAAAAGATAATTACTCTGGGCCACATGCCAATCTAAAAGTTTTGCTCTCTTTCTCAGACATCTGATCTACACAATAATATTCAAGTGGTGGCAATGGACCTCGTAATTCTGATTCTCGGATGTGTTGAAAGAGAAATAACCCTTGGACTCGGGGAAATTGAAAGTTTTCGGAAATGCCGAGAGTGGTGACGGGATGAAATTAAGGAGTCAATTAAACCTAATATCGTCGCACTGAATTGAAATTAATTTTAGACCATTGGTGATGACTAGGTCTCCACCGGTTATTATCAGTTAACATGCATCTAAGCACAAAACATCCATCGTTCCCTTCATGTTATGTGCGATGCATACCAGAAATGATTGAACTGGATCTTCCTGAAAATTCAGAAATCTATCATTCGTTCCCTCACACACCTTCTCTTGCATGCACTCCAAATCGTAAAAGATAAACATAGATGGTCTGCCCTTACTACTGTTGCGCCGCACCTTATTGACGGCCATATGACAAAGATGACCAATAGGTTTTTGATCCTAGCACGTGGAGCAATAGCTGTATCCTCACCTATGTTTACCCTTTACTTCACTGGTTTTAAGACACTTTAAACACCAGCGTAATTTTTCGCATAGTTCACTGTCCTTATGGTTTCTAAGGCATTCCTGCCCGTAAAAATCTCTCCTGCAATCATTGTATACAATTTTAGGATTTTGAACGGAGAAAGGTGGTTTCTGATGACAACAAGGACACTGGTATAAGCATTTCGCATGCTGTCTTTTGTCATTACAACGTTTTTTGCACTGCTCGCAGTAATAACTGCAGGTAAATGCTAAAGTGAGACTAGTAATTACGTTATAGAGCTCGTCTTTTAATATTAAATTTAAAACTACTCTACCCGGTTCTACCGTAAAACCTGAATCATGCATACTAACACAAGGTGGTTTTGATGACAAGGCACTACAACGCAGATTACAACGTTTTGCACCGAATGCAGCTCGTTATAGCGCCGAATTTCCTAGGACCTATATCACTATTCTAAACAATGGTATATGAAGCTAAATGGTTTTGAAATGCTTGAATGTGCTCGTAACTACCACCTGACTAAGATCTACACCACTGTTTTGGCAAAGTTGTACAGCTCGCTCTTGAAGTAGTGGCCAGCCCATTTCCATACAGTGACGCATTGCATCGTTATTTCTAAATGCAATTGCTAGACTAGGACCGAGCTAAACAATTATTATGCGTTGATTGGTGGGGACAACATTCTTACTAATTAGCACCTGCGGCCATCCTAGGTACGACACTCTATCACTTAAAACTAACAAGTCACTCGAGTAAAAATAGCATTGCTCTGCATTGGCCTTTTCAAGTAGCGACATTATCACTTTCACCGACAGCTGGTCCACTCTTCTAAATGACAGGCCGATTGGTTTGTCCGGGAAATTCATGTTCTTAACGTAATCCGTACACGTCTGACGGGGCTGCATCCTTGTAGTGTATGCGTACAACTCCTCGAATGCACTCTACAAAAGATATGTATTAGATAAATAATATTTAGTAAATGGTATATCTTACCTGTAGCCATGTTAAGGGATTATCCTTGCACGTATCGTCATTAAAACTAAATCTCAACAGATTTACACGTGGTATTGAATTTTTATAAATTTACTATTTGATTCACCAATTATATTTATATGATTGAACACTGAGGATGGTCCAGCCTCTTGTTGCTGAGGACTGAACCCGACTGGCCTTGCTGCTGTAATGTACTCATTCAGTAAACGAAACAATAGAAAATTAAAAGACATACCGTTATCAAATCCTCGGCAGCTGTAGTTTATCTCACATCGTCAAACATATTCTCCATGTTTACCTGAGCAGGGCTTTAAAAAATTAAAATTAAACTTAATAAAAACAACATAGACTTACACTCGCCAGCTCCCCGTACAGCTTACACAAATTATCGTACGCTTCCAGCGAATCGATATATTATTCTCAAACACAATTTTATAATTAATAATATTGCTACGCCTTTATCAACAACTCATCGGTTAATAATAACCCGCCTGAAATAATCCCAAAATCTGATTGGCTGATTAAAGACTCCATAGCCTAAGATAACGTAATGCTCTTCGAACAGAACTAAATTAGCTAAACTAAGCGCACGCTTTTTATAGTATTTTACAGGGTCAAAGGTCAAATTAAGTTGTTTTGAAATTCCAAGGCTAACTTCAAGCCGTCTTCGTCTATGGCTAGCTTCAAGGCCGATGACTTTCTCAAAGTAAAGTAAGTATGATGTTTATCTTTTAATACCAAATGACCTTATTGATGAAGGTGAAGTTAGTGATAATAACATAATTTGTACATACGAAGCCAAAATTGGCATTACAAGAAATGTAATAATTATAATAACATTTTATTTTAGCTAAGCGTTTTATAACATATTCATTACGGTATAAAACACTCGTTGAAAAATAATTCAAATAAAATAGTACATGTCAACTTTAACAATGCTTTTTAAAAATATCAATAACCTTTAATGAAATATTCCAAACCAATGACCGTCAGTTTTATGATAGGATGAAGCTTATCTTATAGAAGTAGCAATTTAAGTCGATAACCAAGGTCAGCTTAATAAATCAGGATGCTTGTTCTCAAATTAGAACAAGGGTTAAAACGGTCTATAATTTCCAAAATTACTAAGTCCAAGACCAACCTCCAAGCCCAAGACTAACCCCAAGTCCAACACCAAGCTCAAGACCTAAATACACTTCTCACGTGAGCTAGTACAAAAAAGGTATGGCTGTCAAAGAGGCGGTAATTAGGTAAAAATTCCTGGAAAGAAACCATAGGGATGAAAAGGGTTGAAAATGACCTCTGAAAGAAACCATAGGGTGAAAATCGAGGTTAAAAAGACCTTCGAAAAGAAACCATAGGGATGGTAAATACGGTCCCCACGTGAGCGTATAAAAAGTGAAAGGTGGTTTTCCCAGAAAATTCAAGATGGCGGCCAAGGTGCCGTGTACTACTTATGAAAAACGTTTCAAATAAAATAGTAGACAATTCAAGCGTTTTATAAATGTTTCTTTTTAAAAATCCATGGGATGGTTATCAATAGAGTGAGGATTTTATGCAAAATGCATATCGCTTATTTTTATAGTTGAAGAATATCGTTTTGTTTTTAAACGAATTGCACTAAATGCAATCATTTGACATTAGTTTTGCATATTTTGCATATTTCGCCAAATACTGCATATATTGCAATTTTATGCATATTTTGCCTTTTTATTCATAATTAACATATATTTCGCATTTTTCTATATCTTCCAAATTCGCTTTAAAATGCATTATTCTAACTTATTTTAAATTTTGTTATTGTGTCTAACTAAGAAATGTATTTTATATGAATAAGACAGGTTTAAAGAAAGATTATTACCTGCAGTTAAGTGCAACGTTAATACTTCCGGATTATGAAGTTTCAATGCCGCTATTTCGTAGTATTTGAAAATTCCAATGGTACCTAAGTAGATAGTTAAAGCATTGATTGAGAATTCCGCAATCAAGGGTTAAAGTTATTTGGGCTTTTTCAAGGTAAGTGTTTAGAAAATAATTTGAGAGTAACGGACAAAATGCAAAATTTTAAACATTCTTTGAGCGAAGACGTAACTGAATGGTACGGTTTTGTTAAGTGAACTTCAAGATGCCGAAATTTAAAAATAGTTTAGTTCAAGTATGGATAAAAATATATCCGAGCTACGTCTGGATGATGAAAAAGTGTTTTGCATAGCCTGTGGAAAATAGTAAGTATCATTACATATTTTAATTGATTTCGGAAATTAAACCCTTATTAATTGATGTAGGTTATTGAATTCACCGTTTTAACAGTTTTTAAACGCAATTAGATACTTATTTTTAAAATTAATTTTCCTTAGATCATGTGCGAAAGGAAATCTCAAGTTACAGCACATTGAAACCTCTCTTCATAAAAGAAAATTAGAAACGTTTAAGAAAACAAAAGTTTGTCAGACACCTTTGCGCCAGTCGTTGTTTCAAGAAACGGCCAAAAGAAATGCACAAGAGGAATTTAATTTCGAATTGTGTAGTGCACTTGTTAAAGCCAATATTCCATTAAAGAAATTGCAAAATCCTAGTTTTAGGTTATTTTAGAAAAAACTTAGTAAAAAGCAAGTGCCAGATGAAAGCACGTTTCGAAAAAGGTATATTAATGATTTATATCTTGAAACTATGGGACATATATAAAGAAAATTACAAAAATAAATATCTTTATTTTATAGTAGATGAAACTACAGATTGTTGCGGGCGATATGTTGCAAATTTAATGATTGGTTATTTAAGTGAGGCGCAGTTAGTATATCATATTTAATCGCTTCCAAACTCTTAAGAAAACCAATCATGCAACAATAGTTCGCTTTATAAACGAAGCTTTCATGCAATTTTTATTCCTGATATTGTTGCAACAGATAAAATAGTTTTAATGCTGTCTGATGCAGCACCGTATATGGTAAAAGTGGACAGCAATTAAAATTATTTTATGAAAATTTAATACATGTAACATGTCTCGCACATGGTATTAATAGAGTAGCAGAAACAATTCGTACTCAATTTTCATTAGTAAATAATTTAATAAGTAGTATAAAGAAAGTGTTTTAAAAAGCTCCGTTGCGAATTCAATTGTACAAAGAAAAGTTACCTAATATTCCTCTACCACCAGAGCCTGTAATTACGCGTTGGAGTACTTGGTTAAATGCAGCTCTTTTTTATGCAGATCATTTGGAAAAAATAAAGGAGTTAGTTTTAGAAATTTCTGATAATTCAAGTACTTACGATCAAAAAGCTCAATCCATTTTAAAGAAAACACAATTGCGCAATGAGCTGGCATTTATAAAAGCAAATTACTATTTTGTAAGTTCAACCATTGCTAAATTAGAAACGGAAGCATTGTCATTAAATGAATCTTTGCAAATAATTAATAAATTTCAACAGCTGATTTCTGCTGTTTCAGGAAATATTGGTAAAACTATTTCTAATAAATTAAATGAAATTTTACAAAAAAACAGTGGATATCAGTTGTTACTAAAAGTTAATAAAGTTCTGAAACTTGAGGAAAATTCCGATGATCTTGTTATAAATTTAGATTTGGCCATATTAGCCGCATTAAAATATGCACCCATAACTTCTGTGGATGCAGAAAGAAGTTTTTCTTTGTACAAAGCATACTATCGGACAGACGCCAAAATTTTCTGCCCGAAAACTTGGAAAAATATTTAGTTATAAATTGTTTTGCAAATAGTAATGAGAGGGTGTAATCTTTATAAATCTATAGCGTATAAGTAAATATGTATTTTAAATAACACATCATTTTAAAATAATGTTAAAATAATAATTGCTTTGTAAGTAGTAATGACAGGGTGCAGTTTTTATAAATGTATAGTGTGTAAGTAAATATGTAGTTTTAAATAACACATAATTTTGAATGTTAAAATAATAAGTGTGTATGCAATTTATCTTTTCCTATTAAAAATTACAAGCATATATACTTTTTATATATTAATGTTATAATTTGGAATTAACACAGGTAAATAGAAGATTCAATATTTAATCATATTTTGCATATTTTGAATTAATACTGCATTTTGATGCATATTTTAAGGTTTTAAGTGCATATATATGCACATATTTCGGCATTTTATAGTGCATACAATCCGCTCTCTAGTTATCAAATATCATCCTTTGAAATTTTATTTATTAAAATATGAAGTAGTTGTAAATACAAATGTTTTAGAAAATCAAATGCTGAAGTTTTGAATTATTAAGATATCATTTAAAATAAGAGAGTTGTGACGATTGTTAAAAAATCTTAAGAAGTCGAATAACGACGACCAGAGGTCCTAAATCAAAATTTGTTACTAAAAAGTTGTTTATTCGATGAGTTCTAACTACCATTCTCGGATGTTAATTGCAGTTGTTTAAATTTATTTTAAAATATTTAAAAAATAGTGATAGTTTACATTTTCATGTTTTTATAGTTTATTCTCTAAATTAAATAATCCTACGACACCAGTGTGTTTTTATTAATTTCACTACTTTAATCAAATTGGTTCTTAAAGTAGTAAAGCGATTTAGTTTACGCTCACACTACAGTAGGGTTATTCAAAGAATCTTTACTTTCATTTCACTCAAATTTTCATTACATTTTCAATCAACTAAAACCTTGTAATAATATAATATAATTATGATTCATTTTACACACGTCGGTGAAAAATTTTAAACCATTACACCGTTGATTGTCATTTTCAATTACTATTGTAGTAAACAAAAATAAAGTATTTGTAAGACAGACAAGAAGAATAAATACTTATCAATAATAATTTAAACACTAATTAATTTCATTGAGGTGATGATTTTGTACATCAAATTAATTAAAGGTTAATTAATAGACTCTAACTTTATAATACCGTGAACTGTATAATTAAACTGGTAATAATATTAATACCAACACGCCTCATTAAAATTTTGCTTCCTCCTAAAACATCAAACATGATAAATGCCTCGAAATTTATTATCCTAAAGCAGGTCAACAAAATTACATACGTATACCACTATATAATTAAAACTGTGATAATCTAAACTAGTAATACAAAATAGGAAGAGTTCGTACTTAAAGCTAAATTTTGATTTGAATCAGTATTCTGAAAACGCCCTCAATTTATTTCAAAGAATAGCTAAAAGTTTATTTTTTAAATAATTTTAATTGGGATAGTAAAATATAATACAATGCTGAATTAATGAGACACAGTTTATTATTATTAAAGCTCAGTTATCTGTGAAATATAAATTCCTTCATTTATGGGTAACTCTGTCCCAAAAGCTATTTTTCGTCTTATCAGTCGTACTTATTTATCAAATTACCATACCTACGTTTAGAACGGCAGGTTGACTTAACCCTACATGGCCTACATAATTGGTTGCTGTGCTTGTTAAAGCAATCATGACGAATAAGTGATTAACTATTAACCGTTCTGTAGTATGTCTCGTACATGCATTTGTAGCTATAGAAACCGATTATACAGCCTGTTTCAGAGTAAGCGCTTTTTTTAGCCACACTATGGGTATTACTTTCAAAATATTTGGCAGTAATATGGTTCAGAGCATTCTCTACACGATGGTGACATCAGATTTTCAATTGGACGAATTATTTCAAAATGGCGACTTTCAACTTCTTTTTTAATGGAATGCAATAATTTTTTTATTATTGACATCCTAAAACATTCTTTTAACGATAGTATTTCGTTTTTCTTAAAAATTCATATCTTTCCTATCAAAAGCAAACTAACATTTCAATCTAGTAGCGCATGAATGTTTTACACTCGATGTTATTTTTGTCCGAATATCAAGTAGCGGTAGACACAAAAAACAATTGAACTTTTGAAACGCAAAATTAAAATTTACATCAAATAAAAATTAGGTATTTACAAAATAGCTCGAAATGTTTTCCTTCCTTTTCAACACATTCAACGTCGTCCAATGGAGCCAATAGATTGAAGGATAATTTCGGAGAAATTTCGTTTATGCAAGTACGAATTCTCTTGCATATTTTCAATAGTTGTTGGCTCAACGATGTATACCTTGAATTTTCCATACCTCCGGAGAAAAAGTCCATTGCTGACATATCAGGTGAGCTAGGTGGCCAACCAACCGGTCCTCTACGACCAATCCAACGGTTCTCATATCGATTATTTAAAACTCCTAACTGGAAGGACATAATGTGGTGGAGCGCTATCTTGTTGCCACCACAAATTATTTCTGATATTTTGTGGGAGTTCATTTAGATGATTTTGAATTTCATTTTCTAATAAATTGAGGTAATTTTCTCCAGTTAGTCTACATTATCGTAATAATGCATGTTATGTCTTACAACAACAGCATCATTTCGAAAACTCGCTTGTCCGAAAATAAAACGTTAAGAACGTTTCTATTTTGTCCTATCTGTTGCAAACCCCATTGTGCAAAATTAATTCTTAACAGAAAATCATTTTCGGTTAATTCCGAACTATGAGATATTCCAACCAAATTTGCAATCTCCTAGTACTGACATGGAGATTCTCAATAATATGTAGCATTACCTGGTTTTCGTTGTCATCATTGCAAATAGATGGGTTATCATGTACCGGTTTCTTATAATCCACAGTTCCGTTTCACGCGTTTTCTCCAATAATTTAGTAAATGTCCGATATTCAGGGTGCCTTCTGTTTGGATATTTGTTTCTGTACAATCTGGCTGCTTCATAAGAATTTTCATCTACTTTTCCAAATATCAGGAGCATATCAATTAACTCGTCTCTCGTATAACTTAACGACATTTTAAAAACATTATCAATTAATTTTAAATTAACAATTATAATCTTCAATAATACATTTGTTATTAGCAAACACTGACAACTAAACTGCATTGATTGACGTTTGACTACTAGATTAAAATTTAATTGTTTCTTTGCGTCTAACGCTATTTGATATTTTGGACAAAAAAAACATCGAGTGTAAAACATTCATGCGCTACTAGATTAAAATGTTAGTTGGTTTTTTGATAGGAAAGAAATGAATTTTTAAGAAAAACGAAATACTATCGTAAAAAGAATGTTTTTAGGAACTTAATAATAAAAAAATTATTGCATTCCATTTAAAAATCTGATAGCGCCATCGTGTAGAGAATGCCCTGAAACATATTACTGCCAAATATTTTGAAAGTAGTACCCATGGTGTGGCTAAAAAATAAGGCGCTTACTCTGAAACAGTTTGTATAATTTCGCTTTCTTAATTCAACGAAAAATTAAGCAAAATCTGATGTGGCCAGTACATAACTTCTCTCTATTTTGTAGAGTTAAGCGGTTGTGATACGAATATTTTTAACTTATCATACTTACTCTTATATTAAATGTATATAACACATAATCTATTAAACATATCCACGTATGCAAATAAGGTAATATAAAGTCGAGACTATGAGAGGTGTCTTATGACTTATCTTACGAAATATAAGAGTTAATTTTAATGTCGTTAATAATTTTAGAAGTGAACTCAATTATACCAGAAGTAACAAAGTTACTAATCAACACAAAATCAACTGATTATATAAACAAATTAATCTACAAATAACTGTTTATACGCTGTGTCCAAGATAAGGGTTCCCACTATGGGGATCTCGAAATGGTAATAGATACAACTCCGGTTAAATGGGAAAAAGTTGTGTAATTAGGGGACCAATAAAATGACATTAAAAAATCGATGGTTTGATTTTATGTTTGTGAGATATTTGAAAAAATTTGAATTTTGAAATTTCTATTTTATATTATTATAAGTGTTGTTATGAACGAATAAGTTCAAAAGTAAATATGTAATTAAAGATTATTATTAATTTTATATAATACATAAATAAAAGTTCACCTGGAGTAGGACCTGAACCTACGACCTGTACTTTGCTAGAGTACCGCGGTATCGAGATACAATTTTCTGGCGTTATTATAAATGCTACAGCAAAATACTAACACTTCTTCATGGCAACTTGTTACGGGCTTTAACATGGTATAGTCAGTTTTTCAATCGGACGTTTCCTACTTTTGAAGCCATCATTAATTTATTTTTAAATACGCTCTTGATATTTTGAAAACTGATTTTGAAAGGTATTTTATTACAAATTCAGCAATGTATCACATTTGATCGGGTTTTGAACCTTTATGGACCATCACCACGAAATTTTGAATACAGACCTTTGCAAAACAGTTTATTTAATTAACTTTCCATTGTGTTTAATATTTTACAAAATAAGGAAATGTACTAAAATACAATATTTTAATTATGCAACTTAACATAAAAACCAAATGCTTGTAAAATTAACGTTAAAGTTGCCTATTTAAATGATCATTATTAAACACTGCTAAATACATATGTATAGTTTCCAAAAAAATTATTTTCATCTCCAAAGATAAATAATATCTTAGAGTTTTATCTGCAACGATGTTCTAAAAAGAATAAATAAAAACATGCGGCTTTGAAAAAATACAAATAGACGGATTTGAAGTAATTCAGTATCTATCATTATTTTGTATTTCGCTGGTACTAGTATTTAACTCTGAATTAGTTAATTTGTGGTAGTTATTATCATGTATGGCGCAATTTTCAAATGTAGAAAAATATGATATGTTATCGGGTTACGTAATATGTCAACAAAATTCCAAAGAAGCGGACCGCATGTATTTAAACAAATATCCAGATAGACACCAGCCTCATAAAACCACATTTAGGAACGTGTCACTCAATTTAAGAGAACATGGTGCATTTAAAAAGCCTGCAAATTCCCGTAAAAACCTTTCAATGAAGAAAAAGCAAATTATTTGCTGTCACAAAAATCCAGAAATTTCTACACGACATTGAATATATAATAATAATAATATATTATTATTATTATTATTATTATTATTATTATTATTATTTATTTGCGTGTTACTGTGCAGAGCACTTACATTTGTCATATCACAATATCGATAAAAAAACATATACAAAACAATTTAGAAAAACAAACAAATACCATAACTAGCAAAGATACAGAAAAACAAACATTAAACAACTTTTAAAAACATCCACGTTAAAATTAAATAATGTGTGGGAAGGTAGTCAATTTAGAGTAGACAAATCATCACACAGGAATTCCTTAATTGAGTAGTACGCTTTGATAGTTAAAAATCTTTTAATTTATTTTTAAGTTTGATCTAGTTAGCGTTTTGATTTGAATGGAAAGACAATTAAAGAGATTTTGAGAAATGTATACAGGACCCTTCTGCGTTTTGGATAACCTACAGTAGTTGGTTCTGATGTTATTTTGCGATCGTGTATAATGGTCATGTATACCAGATTGCGATTTAAGTGTAAGTTGTAAGTGGCATACAATATACTTTCCAATATAAACAGGGATGGCACTGTAAGAATTTTCAAGTCAACAAAAGACATCTTACAATCATCCTGATATCGCTGTGCATTTATGATTCTTACTGCACGTCTCTGCAGTCCAAATACTATGCTTGCTGAGGAACAATTTACCCACACCATTATACCATAACTTACTACATAGTGTATTAGAGAGTAGTAAGCGTTTATTAAAACATTTTGGAAACATTTTCCGCCAAACGTCTTAGAACGAAAATATTTTACTAATCTTTCTACTTATCACTTCTGTATGAACATTAAAGTTTAATAGGAGTAGCCCATTCTACTGCTCAAAAATAATGGAATTTTCAACAGAAGAAATGCTCACCATTGGGCGAAAGAAAATCCTGCGCAGACACCAACATTGTTTCGGTTTTAATATATGGGCTGCAATATTCGAATACGAATAATATGTCCATTTTTCTACAACGGATCTTCAAATTCTGAACGGTACCAAAATTTATTACAAAATGAAGCAGAAGCAGCTTTAGCTGATTTACCTCAAGCTAACATTGAAGATTATTGGTTTTACAAGACTGTGCTCCGGCACATAATTCCAGAGCCGTCCAGGAATATTTATTGGCAAGGTTTCCAGCAAGATAGATTAGAACATACTGAGAGTAAGATGGCCAGCGCGAGATATTTACCGATAGAATATTGAAAATGACAGTCAATTGCGGAACTTAGTTCTCGAAGCATTTGAAAGTATTACACTCATGTTTGAATTTAACTGTAAGACGGTGTTATTTGTGTTATTTGGAAAATAATGGAGAACTTTTTGAACAACTTTTATAAGACTTATAAGTAAGTAATTCTTACCGTAATTGACACTAAAACAAAAGGAATTAGCAGTTTTCCTTTTACCGACAATTTTTTGTTGATATTAACTTCTAATATTAAGAAACTTTATTATAGTGCGTGTAATAATCATACGGAAAGTTACTCCATCAATTTCGTGGAAATGCAGGTGTGTATTAAAAACTTTCGTGATGATGGTCCATAAAAGTTCAAAACGCGATACATTGCTGAATTTTAATAAAAAACCTTTCAAAATAGCAGGACCGTATTTCAAAAAATAAGTTGATGATGGCTATGAAAATAGGAAATGTCCGATTGAAAATTGACTATGCCATGTTAAATCCGTAACAAGTTGGCACGAAGAAGTGTTTGTATTTTTGCTGTAGCATTTATAATAACGCCAGAAAAATAAAATAGAGATTTGAAAAATTCTATTATTTTTAAATATCTCAAAAACAAAAAATAACACCATCGATTGTTTTGTGTCATTTTATTGATGCCCTAATTACACAATTTTTTCCCATTTAACCGTAGTTGTATCTATTACCATTTCCGAGATCCCATAGTAAGAATCCTTATCTTGGACAGATATTTTTTTGTTGTAAGGTCAAGGTGAATTAGTTGTAAACAACTTATGAGGAGTCGACTTACAAGCACTTCTTTAATTAATCGTAAGATGGTTTAAACACAATTTTGAAATCGTTACTTTTATTTCCATTTAAATCAAATACCATAAATAAAATTATAAGTTCAATGACAGTTTTATGTGAAATGAATTTTATATCTAAGTACATATTTAATCACTATATTCATTGTCACAGCTTTCTTTCAATCCCACTAGATGATTGGCCTAAGCTAATCACTATAGAATTTTCTACAACTTCATACTGCTGGGATCATACATTTTAAAATCGAAACCAATGGGATGTAACAATCACTTTAAGCTTGTTGCACGAAATGAACAAATGTTATCCTCCTCGTACATTAAGCTTTTTACTGTAAGTGGTAACACGAAACTAATTAAGTCAGTTTATGTAATAAGTATTTTACTTGTTTCTTACATTTCAAATGCATATCATAAATTTTTCTCTTAACCACGTTTTTTATGTACATCAAAGGTGCGTTTCTCTTGACGTTGTCTTTTCTTATGAGGTGTATTAAGTACACTTTGACCAGCTTGACTTGCACCAATTCGTGCTTTGATACTTATCACAGTTTTTCTGCAACTCCACATACTTCGGCAGTTATCTATAAACAATGGTTTAGGTATAACAGATTTTTAATTACGATACTGACCTGTGTAGTCGACGTTCGAAGCAAACTCGGTCCATTTCGATCACGCTGTTTCATAATACCGAAGAATATGCATTAACATGAGCTGGCTTTGACCTTTAAAGATCTATATTTTAAAGACATACTATAACTTATGATCGTCTTTAAAGAATTTCAATAGTTTGAATAAAACTGTTTTAATAACTCAGGAATCCAAAACGGTATAAATGCACGTGACATATCAAAACAAACAAATTGCGACGTTAAGTTGCTGATTTATATGAGGCATACGTTTTCAGCAGTTTTAATATTTAAATGACAGACGTTCGTTAAAATCTCCTTCTCATTTCCATACGTATATGATTTATGAGGAACGGAAATAAGTATATGCTATCATTTCTTTGTTTTATGAATCATGTTCTAATCATAAGATACCTTCCAGTCCCGACTTTGCATTAAATACGGCGCGATCACAAATACCCGACGCGGCCGCTTTTATGAAACTTGACGTTAGTAACGATTTGCCGCAACATATGTGATAGTGTGCCCATACTAAATGCAACCTCAAAATTGACATTTGACGTTTAATGTTTATGAGTGTAAAGAAAGGTGGCGCGCTCCTATGAAACATGTCGTTAGTAAACATTTGCCACAACACATACAGGGTCCGCCTTTGGGAGCTGATCCTATGAGTATCTGCTAAACCAAACTTACTATAATTTTGAAAATTTGGTGACAGGGTAATGATGTTAGGGCTAACTCATCTAAAATATTTTCACGTTCGTACCACTTCCGGTTATACCGGAAGTCGGTACTTAGTCGCTTATTTTAAATAGAACACCCGTATATAAATACATTTCTGGATTCTATGTCAAATTTTAAGGTAAGTTTGTTAAATAAACTAGATATGAAATTTCAGTCGTTTTAAAAAAACATTTTTCTAAAAAATTACAGATGCGGTCTAGTTAATTGTTCTGTTCCTGTCAAACAATTTGAATAAAACTTTGAGGTGTTGTAGGCAAAGGTTTATTGAAACAGTCTGCAAAAATGACATTTGTATTTTTCATAAAAATAAAATTATGAATGTCTAAACTTGACTATCAAAAATGCAAGTTACTCAAAAAATCAAATGGAAACCCCTATTTTTATTACTCAGATCGATTTAACGTCAAAAATTAAGGTAAGTTTGTTTAAACTTTATTTGCCTAAACGTAACAGTTTCATACTTATTTCAAAAAGTCCCAATTTTAAAATTTGTGATAAAAACATACTTAAATCTAGTATTCCTTGTTCGTGGTCACCATGGAAACCAAATAATTGAGAATTGAAATAAAGAAAATATTTGAAAAAGTTACTGCAAAAAATTATAAAATTGATAATTTTGTGATTCAAAAGTCATTTTTGCCAAATAGAAATTCTAAGTCATATTTTCAAATTCGATATACAACATAAGTGTAAAATTTAATACTTTATGAGTAAATCGAAAAAACTACTTTTACTGCGGAGGTAATACATACTTATCAGCGCATCATTACACGATAAGATGCTTATTTATTTTGTTTTTCTTTTGTAGTCAATAATTTAATAAAATTGTTGACAGTTTGTGTTTTTCTTGATGAAATGGCTCGACTTGAATATTCTAATACAGATTATTTGAATTTAATTTTAATTCACGGAGAATGTCATAGAGTTGTAAAACGAACAGTAAGAACATTTATCGAACGCTATCCTGAGAGCCCCGACCATCAGCAGATACAATAAGACGTGTGGTTCAAAATTTGGAACAGTTTGGCACATTTAAACACTCGCAAAAAACTGCTATTGATAACGAACAGAATGAAGTTATAACTTTAGGATATTTCCGTGCCTATCCTTGTAATTCCATAAACGACGCGAAAACAGATATTGGCTTAACACCAACAACTATCAGAAGAATTCTTAAGAAACATAAGTTTAGACCATACTGTTTACAATTAGTTCAACATTTGAAAGAAGCGGATTTCTTAAAACGTATCGAATTTTGTGAAACAATTTTGCTCAAAATACAAAATTCCTAATTTTTGACTAATATCATATGGACGGACGAATCTAAATTTACGAAAATGGCATATTTAATCGCCGAAACTCGCATTACTGGAATAACGAAAATAGCAATCCAATTCGCGAATGCCATTTTCAGGAAATTTGTAATTTTAACGTATTTTGTGCTATTCGGAATAACGAAATCTTTGACGTGTATTTTTACAACGAAAATTTGAGAGGTTTAAAATAGTTGATTGTTGCGATTTATGATTACAAATTTAATTTCTAGGGGAAAATTATCTTGAGATATTAAACACTCGAATTCAACCCGATTAAATCTAGAAAGGGAAATTTATGGTACCAACAAGACGGTGCGCCCCTCACAACACCAACGCTGTTTCCATGAAACTTTATGAAATTTTTGAAGATCGTTGGTTTGCCAATAATGGTCTCTTTCCATGGCCACATAGGTCACCTGATCTTACGCAGATGGATTTTTATCTTTGGGGTCGAATTAAAAATATTGTTTATGCTACACCACTAACGACTAAAGAAGATTGCATTGCAAGAGTGCAAAATGCCTTCAATTCTCTTTCTCCACAAGAAATTCAAAGGGCTACAAATGAAGCCGTTATAAGACGGGTTCAACAATGTCTCTATTCTACTCTTACTATTTTATGGGTACCAACATCCATCTTAAAATGTTACCAAATATTAGCCCACTACATCAAAACCAAACACTCTTAAGGGGTTTAAATGTCACATGACTTTGCTGAGCAGAAAATCTGAAAATAGAAAAGATAACCAACGCAAATGAGAATTCGTCCATCGTGATTCTGAAAATTTTAAGAAAAACAAAATATTTCTGAAATGTACAAATCCAAACTAAACCTTCTAGGTAAGTCAGCATATGCGCAAAATTCAATTAACTTCAAACCCATTTATCCTTGAATCGTACATAAAATTTTGCATTGTGCATCCTAACTCATTTAAACGAATACAACTCATACATATTTAACACAGTGTTAAAATACCGTTAATTCGCTCACGCTTCCCATTCATAACAGTTTTGAACCTGTATTCCTGAAAACAAGGTAGCAGCACAGTGGAACGCATTATGGTCTCTATGGAGGTGTTATTGAAATATGATTTCTTATTCAAATAAATTCCTTCAACTCCCAACCTCTATACAAAGTTTAAGTGTCATTTTCCTACTCTTACTATTTTATAGGTACCAACATCCATCTTAAAATGTTACCAAATATTAGCCCACTACATCCAAACCAAACACTCTTAAGGTTTAAATGTCACATGACTTTGCTGAGCAGAAAATCTGAAAGAGAAAAAGGAACTAACGCAAATGGGAATTCGTCCATCGTGAACCTGAAATTTTTAAGAAAAACAACATATTTCTGAAATGTACAAATCCAAACTAAAGCTTCTAGGTAAGTCTCGCATATGCGCAAAATTCAATTAACTTCCATCCCATTTATCCTTGAATCGTACACAAAATTTTGCATTGTGCATCCTAACTCATTTAAACGAATACAACTCATACATATTTAACACAGTGTTAAAATACCGTTAATTCGCTCACGCTTCCCATTCATAACAGTTTTGAACCTGTATTCCTGAAAACAAGGTAGCCGCACAGTGGAACGCATTATGGTCTCTATGGAGGTGTTATTGAAATATGATTTCTTATTCAAATAAATTCTTTCAACTCCCAACCTCTATACAAAGTTTAAGTGTCATTTTCCTACTCTTACTATTTTATAGGTACCAACATCCATCTTAAAAATGTTACCAAATATTAGCCCACTACATCCAAACCAAACACTCTTAAGGGGTTTAAATGTCACATGACTTTGCTAAACAGAAAATCTGGAAAGAGAAAAGGAACCAACGCAAATGAGAATTCGTCCATCGTGAACCTGAAATTTTTAAGAAAACAACATATTTCTGAAATGTACAAATCCAAACTAAAGCTTCTAGGTAAGTCTCGCATATGCGCGCAAAATTCAATTAACTTCCATTCCATTTATCCTTGAATCGTACATAAAATTTTGCATTGTGCATTCTAACTCATTTAAACGAATACAACTCATACATATTTAACACTGTGTTAAAATACCATTAATTCCCTCACGCTTCCCATTCATAACAGTTTTGAACCTGTGGACGCACAGTGGCACGCATTATGCTCTATGGAGGTGTTATTGGAATATGATTTTTTCAAATAAATTCTTTCAACTCCCAACCTCTATACAAAGTTTAAATGTCATTTTCTGTAACAGTCATAGATTTATTCTGAATTTCAGTGGCGTAACAAATACACCAACCATTCAGGTTATACTCAAAAATTATCCCATACGACCACACCTTCACACAATATCAGAAATGCGTCGTACATACAATATAACATTAAATGAATTCAGTGCGTCAAAATAATCTTACAAAAATATAATTAAAAAAGAAATAGAAATATCTTATGTAAAAGAACGGTGTGCTTGCTGCACTAGCGTAGTAGTGTACTTTAACAAATTACCGGTTATCACGTTTCCGATACCGGAAACATTTGAAATTGTTGAAATACACCACAATTATGTTGCTAAACTATAATAACGTTTTTTCATAAGTGCTCTGTAAATTGTTTCACGGGTAACATAACCTCAACCAAAATCCTAAGTGTTAGTAATATAAATGCAATAATTACACCGCTTTGAATTATGACTCATTTCAAAGTTATTTCAGACAACGCAATACACTTTGCAAAATATTATTAATTTTATTAAATACATAAATAAAAGGAGTACCTTTGTGTGCTTTGCTATATATATATATATATATATATATATATATATATATATATATATATATATATATATATATACAGTTGGTGTTAGTACATCATCATGGCAATTACTTTTCCGCCAGGAAATGACTTGATTCCTTTGAGCTAAACTGACACCTTTGAAACTGTCGTTTCGATTTCGAAGTATAACAGTGTAGCTATGTTTTGTCGACAATAACAAAACGATGCAAAACTTTTGTTAAAAATCCTTAAATTTTCATTCGGCATCTGCGCTCTATCAAATTATATATATATATATATATATATATATATATATATATATGTGTGTGTGTGTGTGTGTGTGTGTGTGTGTGTGTGTGTGTGAGTGTGAGTGTGAGTGTGATGTGTGTGTGTGTGTGTGTGTGTGTGTGTGTGTGTGTGTGTGTGTGTGTGTGGCGTGCGTGCGTGCGTGCGTGCGTGCGTGCGTGCGCGTGCGTGCGTGCATGCGTGCGTGCGTGCGTGCGTGCGTGTGTGTGTGTGCGTGTGCGTTTCTGCGTTTCTGCGTGTCTGCGTGTCTGCGTGTCCGCGTGTCCGCGTGTCCGCGTGTCCGCGTGTCCACGTGTCCGCGTGTCCGCATGTCCGCGTGTCCGCGTGTCTGCGTTTCCGCATGTGTTTGGTGTCCGTGTGGCCGTGTGTCCGTGTGTCCGTGTGTCCGTGTGTCCGTGTGTCCGTGTGTCCGTGAGTCCGTGTGTCCGTGTGTCCGTGTCTCCGTGTGTCCGTGTGTCCGTGTGTCCGTGTGTCCGTGTGTCCGTGTGTCCGTGTGTCCGTGTGTCCGTGTGTCCTTGTGTCCTTGTGTCCGTGTGTCTGTCTGTGTCGTGTGTCTGTGTCTGTGTCTGTGTCTGTGTCTGTGTCTGTGTCTGTGTCTGTGTCTGTGTCTGTGTCTGTGTCTGTGTCTGTGTCTGTGTCTGTGTCTGTGTCTGTGTCTGTGTCTGTGTCTGTGTCTGTGTCTGTGTCTGTGTGTGTGTGTGTGTGTGTGTGTGTGTGTGTGTGTGTGTGTGTGTGTGTGTGTGTGTGTTGTGTGTGTGTGTGTGTGTTTGTGTGTGTGTGGTGTGTGTGTGTGTGTGTGTGTGTGTGTGTGTGTGTGTGTGTGTTGTGTGTTGTGTGTGTGATGTGTGTGTTGTGTGTTGTGTGTGGTGTGTGTGTGTGTGTGTGTGTGTGTGTGTGTGTGGGTTTGTTTGGTGTGTGTGTGTGTGTGTGTGTGTGTGTGTGTGTGTGTGTGTGTGTGTGTGTGTGTGTGTGTGTGTGTGTGTGTGTGTGTGTGTGTGTGTGTGTGTGTGTGTGTGTGTGTGTGTGTGTGTGTGTGTGTGTGTGTGTGTGTGTGTGTGTGTAAATATCTGTTTTATCAAAATGTTTGAAATAAATGTTGTCTGGTATTTAGTTCTTCATTACAGGAAGATATTTAGTTAGTGTTTTCTTAAAAACAAAGGAGCAATGAATTTCACCACAATTTTTTAAATGGCAAGGTTATTGTTCTCTTTTGATAGCAATTTTTTTTCTTTTCAATCTTATAAAACTTTAACACTTGTACTCATCTATTTTTGAGAAAAAGCGAAAACGTGATGGTAGAGTGATGTTGTTGATTACGCAATGTACAGTGTTAACATAATAACTGAACTAATCTGAAATAATTCTAACAAATTTATTTTAAGTTAATATTAATCTGAACACAACAAAAGAAAAGGAAGCTACAATAAATGTTACAATTGAGCACCGTTCACAGCCTGGCAGTGATGAATCTACGTTCAAATTACTCAATGCATTTGAAACAGCTTCAGGTGTAATGCGATTTTTAAGCTCTCAATGTCTCCGGCATATTTACGTAAACTTTTCTTTAAGGTCGCAAAGGAAGAAACCCAGTGAACTTAAATCTGGTGACCGAGCTGCCCATTCTACTGGACCGCTTCTACCTATGCGACGATTTGGAAAGGTATCATTAAGGTACTGGCGGACATTAATCCCAAAATGTGGAGAAGCCCGTCTTGCTGGAACCATATTCCGTCGTGAGGATATCTTCATTTGGGTATAAGACAGCTAATGCAGAAACTACCTCAAGCCATAGAAAACTTAGATAAACCCCGGTCGTGAAATTGCAAAAAATAAAATCTAGTTTACCATTATTCCTACCCACGCATTAGCTTTCGTGTGCTTTGCTTATTAACTGTGCCGTTTAAGTAAAAGGTTGCCTCGTCAGTAAACAAAATATTATTGCACAAAGGCGCCTTCACGTTTCTGCATTATTTCTTTACAAAAGTTCAATCTGCGTTCCAATTCGTGTGCAAATAACTCCTGAACTACACACGCTTAGTATGGGTGCCACTTTTCCTTTTTAGGACGCTGTATACAGTGGATTTGCTTGTATTACAATCTCGTGCAATTTGTCTAACGGAAACATGTGGATTTTTACAACGGCCAGTCACATTTTCACTTTCGTCATTATTTAAAGCTGTAGCTCCGTTTTAATAAATCTTTAACCGAGCACGTATGTTGAAATTTGTGCCAAATTATACGTGTAGTTGATTGTGTAATGTGAAATTCGGATTATAAATTGTTAAACAAATTGCAAACTTCTGTCAGCGCCTCCTTCTTTCTCCATATCCCAGCATCATTAAAATTTCAGTATCTTACCTTTCGGCTAAAGCAGGTGGATGTTAACCAATGTAAATAAGTAACTTTTACTTCAAGTACACATACTACCTCGACAGTTCTAAGGCGAAATCAATTGTTTTGACAAATGAAAGCAATCACAGGTGTCATGGTTAATGACTATTAAAATATACTTGACATCACTCTACCATCACTTTTCGCTATTGTTTCTCAAAACCAGTTCAGTAAAAGTATTATATCATCGAAAGAGAAAAACATCTCTATCAAATGAATACAATAGGGTTCCTTGTCATTAAAAAAGTGTGGTGATATTCGCTGTTCCTTTGTTTTTAAGATACCATTAACTAAATATTTCCTGTACTGAAGAATTAAATACTAGCCAACTTTTATATCAGACATTTTTGATAAAATAAATACCTACCGAGATATATAGAATCTACCATACTTTTCGGACACCCTGTATATTGCTATTTCTATATCTTTGAAATATAAGCTGTTTCAGAAATATTTGATATAAATCAAAAGCAGATAAACTAATAAACTCTCTCTCCATCGCAAAATCTAATCAGCTTCAGGAGAAATGAAAACAAGCTTAAATACAAAATTTAAGTACGTACGTGTTTTCGTTCTGGAGTTATCGTAGGTGTTAACATACATACACACATCCACACACGCACGCAGCCACGCACCTGCACACGTACCACGCACGCACGCAAGCACGACACACACAAATACACACTACACCACACGCACACGCACACGCACACGCACACGCACACACGACACGACACACGCACACGCACACGCACCACGCACCACGCACACAGCACACACGCACACACGCACACACACACACGCACACACACACACACGCACACCACACACGCACACACGCACACACACACGCACACACACACGCACACACGCACACACACACACGACACAGCACACACGACACACGCACAGCACACAGCACACACACACACACACGCACACACACACAGCACACGCACACACACACGCACACACGCACAACCACACACACACACACGCACACGCACACACGCACACACGCACACCAACGCACACAGCACACAAACACCACACGCACAGCACACATGCACACACGCAACACGACACACACACCACACACACACACACCACACACACACAGCACACCACACCACACGCACACACACACACACACACAGCACACACGCACACACACACACACACACTACACACACACACACACACACATCAACACACACACACAACACAAACACGCACACAACACACAATCCACACGAAACAACACACCAGCAACTACATACACACACACACACACACAGCACACACACACACACACAAAACACACACACACACACACACACACACACACACACACACACATATACATGATGTTAAATTTAATGTTTAGATGAAATCAAACACCGAAACGTTTTAATTATTAACACAACCAAAAGGGTTCTTACTTGTTGTTTTCGTTGAAAAACTTTGACCGGTGAAGAAATCTCAAATCTACCATACTTTTCGGACACCCTGTATATTGCTATTTCTATATCTTTGAAATATAAGCTGTTTCAGAAATATTTGATATAAATCAAAAGCAGATAAACTAATAAACTCCTCTCCCATCGCAAAATCTAATCAGCTTCAGGAGAAATGAAAACAAGCTTAAATACAAAATCTAAGTACGTACGTGTTTTCGTTCTGGAGTTATCGTAGGTGTTAACATACATACACACATCCACACACACGCACGCAGCCACGCACCTGCACACGTACCCACGCACGCACGCAAGCACGCACACACAAAACACACACACACGACACGCACAACGCACACACACAGCACACACACGCACAGCACACACGACACACGCAACACACGCACACAGCACACACGCACACACACACGCACAACGACACACGCACACACGCACACACACACACGCACACACGCACACACGCACACGACACACACACACACACGCACACACGACACACACGCACACACGCACACACGCACACACGCACACACACACACACACAGCACACACGCACACACACACACACGCACACACGCACACACGCACACAGCCCACGCACACACGCACACACGCACACACGCACACGCACACACGCACACACGCACACACGACACACGCACACGACACACGACACACGCACACACGACACACGCACACACGCACACACGCATACACGCACACACACACACACACACACGCACACACGCACACACGCACACACGACACACGACACACGCACACACGCACACAGGCGCGCACGCACCCACGCACACACGCACACACGTACACATGCACACACGCAAACACGCACACTCGCACACACGCACACATGCACACACGCAAACACGCGCACTCCACACACACACACACGGACACACGCACATACGCACTCACGCACACATTGCACAAATGCACACACGTGCACATACCCCTAACACACACACACACACACAAACACAAACACAGGCACACAAACACACACAGCATACACACACGAACACACACGCACGCGCACACAGCACACACACACACATACACACACACGCACACACGCACACACACACAC
The DNA here is from genome assembly GCA_036346205.1 of Vesta saturnalis. NCBI lineage: Eukaryota > Metazoa > Arthropoda > Insecta > Coleoptera > Lampyridae > Vesta > Vesta saturnalis. The sequence goes on along the minus strand of JARFJB010001904.1, from coordinate 1,180,625 downwards.
ACACACACACACACACACACACAAACACACATACACACACACAAATACACGATGTTAAATTTAAAGTTTAGATGAAATCAAACATCGAAACGTTTTAATTATTGACTTAAGCAAAAAGGGTTCTTACTTGTTGTTTTCTTTGAAAAGCTTTTACCGGTGAAGTGACCTCAAATAGGTTGTGTGACTGCTCCTCCGATAGTGTCACCTTCCCGCCAACTTGGAACCTCTTCCTTTGTTCTCCTTATCTCTTTGTTATAGACGACGCTTCTAACTTTCTTTCCACAATTTAATGATTTTTTTTATAAATAACTGCTTGATATATTTGCACTGTCCAGTTTTTACTTAATTGTTCGGTTGAACTACATACAGCTTGCGCAACAAATTGCAAGCTATTTACAAACAGCAAATGCTCCTTTTATACACCAATGAATTCTAGTTATTTTCCTTTACACTTTGATTTACCAATTTGGATCGATTACTATCTATTATATTTATTGCTCACTATTTAGACCTAATTGATTACGGTTCTGATACATATAAACGCGTTATCTTCACTTATTACCTCACCATTAATGTATTAATGTATCATCACCGACTTGCCTATAATGTTAATAAGTAGGGTAATTTTCTACTTCTTTTCTATTATAGCGCTAATTAATTCTAATTTGTGATTTTCACACTTTATAGGACCACGTCACTATACAATGTCACTTATGCTGCAGCGACAATCGACCGACAACTATCAACTCTGATCGCTTACTTTATGCGACTCTTTTTGATCGCTTACTTAACGCGACTGTTTTAAAAACTGCATATTATTATTACGACAACGTCTCATCCCTTCCTAACACATTAATGTACTTGCAAATGCCGCGTATTTTAAAATAATTTCAAATTGAATATGTAGATAACTTATTGAACTAAACTCAAGCTTTTCATCTTAATAATAATTACATTCAAATACAATTATACAGCAAAATAATATATAAATATCTAATCTAGTATAATTTAGTGCGAACTTTTGATTTTTTTAAAGCTCCCGTTACAACACATACAAACACACGCACGCACGCACGCACGCACGCACGCACCGCACACGCACACGCACACACGCACACACACGGACGAACGGGCGGGCGGACGGGCAGACAGGCGGACGGGCGGACGGATGGGCAAGAGGGCAGGCGGATGGGCAAGAGGGCAGGCGGACTGACGGATAGACGGACGGAAGGACGAACGGACGGAAGGACGAACGGACGGACGGACGGGCAGGCAGATGGGCGGACGGGCGGGCGGGAGGGCGGGAGGGCGGGCGGGCGGACGGCCGGACGGCCGGACGAGCGGACGGACAGGCAGGCAGGCAGTAGGCAGTCAGGCAGGAAGGCGGGCGGGCGGGCGGGCGGCCGGGCTGGCGGGTGGGCGGGCGGGCTGACAGACAGACGGACGGACGGATAGACGGACGGACGGACGGACGGGCGGCGGGCGGGCGGACAGACAGGCAGGCAGGCAGGCAGGCAGACAGACAGACAGACAGACAGACAGGCAGGCAGACAGACAGAGAGGGAGAAAGAGAGAGGGAGAGAGAGACGCGCACACATACTCACACCGATCTTGGCGATACTTGTCCGAACGCTGTTAATTGAGCTAATAAGTCGACTTAGCGATAGTGAAAAAAGAGTCGATTGCATAACCTTCTATACCTATATATGTATATGTAAGTTGGAAGGTAAAAAGGAAAAGGCAGCGTGTTTCATTCCCTTTCCAAGGGGGAGGGCGCTTGCGCTTTCCAACCTCCTTCAGCCACAGCCATGGATTCCCAACATACATACATTAAGCATGTATGCCGCTATATGTGTGAAAAAATCCCCTGAAAAAACTCATACAGGGTAGACGGTAACGGGAATTGAACCCAACACCTCCCGAATGCTAGGCAGGTCGGGTTGCCACATACCCACTAGCGCGGTGAATATGATATTGCCGATAAAGGTAAGAATATAAATAGAATCCGTGCATTAAGGCAATATGCAAATTTCTACCAAACTGCAAAGGGAGACAAAAATATGAAGAGAAGAAGAATATAAGGAGAATCTTTGACAAAGATAGAAATGTAGAAATAATGCGGGGGTTAAAAGAAAATGAAACTAGAAGAGAAACTAGAAAGAACTAAACAGAAAAAAATATATAGAGAATGCAGATATTAAGCGCAGATATAACCACAATCAAAAAGTAAGAATGAAAGGAGAAAAAGGAAAAAATGAGCAATAAATGGTGCGTACACTGAAAAGGAAAAAATGAGCAATAAATGGTGCGTACACTGTGAAGATCAAGAGTATGATCCAAAAGAATGAGAAAAATGAAAAAAAAAGTGTGGGCTGTACGATTAGACACTGAATGTTATTCAAAAGTGAATAAAAATAATACAACCTGTTACATTGACAGTATCTTATTAACAGAAAATAGATTACTGTCTACACATACATATATTATTAATGGTAAAATAAAATATGCGATGAGCTTTACAAACTACAAAGAATAAAGTTAAGAATTAAGAATTTTCTTCTTACTTTTTTCTATATTTAATTGCATTAAGAGTAGTAACGTATTCATAACTATCCTTATGTCTATATTGTAAATTATTCGTTATAGCATGACGAACGTTGATCCTTCGCAAGGACCTAGGCCGAGTGCGGCATGCAAGCAAGTCACGGTACAGTTTTCGGTTCGAATAATAGATAAAAACCATGACGTTTTTGTCAGCAAAATCATTTTTTAATCCTACTATGATTATTCGCTATTATGAACGCGCCGGCACTGCCAACTTAAATTTACAAATATAACCCTTACTAAAATACTGTTAAAAGGTTTTTTTTAGGTACACGCATTGTGTTTCCTTAATTAGCAGATGCAATGATTCTTTTGTAATAGGAATACATTTTTCAGGTGTGTCCTAGGTTTGATGTTTGTACTTTGGGGTTTTAGATCCTTTTGATGTTCCATTACAGCACAGTAACATCATTTACAAGTAAAGCAGCGAAGAAAGCAATTTTAATATCTATAACTAATGTTATATAGAGAGAAAGCAATTTAGCCAGTTGTTCGAAAAAAGTTTTCATAATGACTGATTAAATTTAGTTACATAAAAGAGTTTCCTCAGAAAAGTTATTGCATACAAGTAGAGAATATGAGAAAATCTTTTGCCCCGTATGACAAATATCATAAATCTATTTATCTTGGAATCGTCTTTTTAAGTAAATCTAAAGTTATTAGTAATTCGTCGAATAAAATATAATATCATATTTTATAAAACTTAAGTATCGATTTTCATTATGGGGTAAATTGTTTTGGGATAGCTTATTACAACTCTTTCTGTAGTGTCAACGTCAGTGTAGTAATTAGAAGTTTTTTAATAACAAACTTCATTAATATGAAAGATAGACTGTCGTTTGTTTAGATTTTTAATTAAATTTAATGTAAAATAATGTATAGTACAGATACTAATTATTATGTATAACTGTATAGTAAAAGTAACAAATGAGAGATTAGCATTGTAATTTTGTTACTACGCGTATATAATGAAATATGATGGATGACGTTTTTTTAATAAATTCATCTGTGCCTACAATTTGGTACTTGTTAACTTATTTGAAAGCCGCTAAATAAATTAAATATTTCCACACTTAAAATATAAATTACAAATATTACAGATTACCATGCACCGGGCGGCAAATTTTAGGGGCGGCATTTTAAATATCAGAATGTATATTCTTTTAGAGATATTGCATTTAGGAATATGTGTAAGAAAAAGCGCTTGCTGCCAAATTTTCTTAAGCTTAAAAAAATACATAGGTATACTATGGATACATGGCAGTTGAAAAATAACTGATTTGTATAGAATGCTTAGTCCGTCGGACCATTTTTGGTCCAATGTAATAAAATAAAACAAACTAAAATGTATTTACAAAGGTTATATTATAGGTCCAAATTTCATTTCATTCAGTAATTGGTGGTGTATCTTTAATTAACATTCTATTACTAGCATGCTAGCTGCTGTATTATGGACTATTCAAGAAACATATATTATTTCGTTATTGTAAAAACCTGTTCTCTACCCATTAAACAGGTAAGAACTTACAACTACTACATTTCTGTCGATTCCTAAAAATCAGACGATAAAAATTATCGCAAGCGCAGGATTTTACCTGTTTTTCATACCCCTATTATAAAAGCAAGACTTATTTGCTTTATTTATGCAGTTACTGTGTTCTAGAAAACTGCAATTAATTTTTAAGGTAACTAACTTCATAATGACATACATCTACAATAACATACTCCGGGAACTTCTAAATAACATACACAACCTGTGATTATCTTAGATCCGATCCAGGATCTTGGTCACCTAGATTTTCAGACGCTGAAAGAGCGGCCACCAAAACCATTAAAGGACTATAAGTCTCCAGTTGATAACATCGGTCTAAAAATCAGTGCGAATTATTATACTATAACATTTCAAAAACGGGGAAAAGTACTGTGCAACTAGTTAGTTTATTCCATTATAAAAACTGTGCGTATTGTTTTTGCTGTAAACTTTTTAGTTGCTCTTTTAGTTCTCTATCCACTGAAGAATTTACACGTTGGAGGCACCTCAGTGACACTTTAAAAGAGCACGAGTCATCAAAACATTACATTCAATGCCAAATGTCTTGGATTGAATTTGGTCAGCGATTACAATCTTGTAAAACTATTGACAATGGTTTACTGCTGCAAAGACAAATTATTGGAATGAGGTGCTTTTACGTATTCTGTCAACAATAAAATTGCTTGCTCATAATTGTTTATCCATTAGGGGTACACCCGACGTCAATGAAAAAGCCCGCCCCCCAGGGCGATCTAACTTAGAAGTTTTGGATACCCTTTAAATGTTAGCAATAACCAAGAACGTACTGTACTAGTCAGGTAAATTATCTCACTGTATGTTGCATATCGATCTGATAAAATTATTTCACGCACAGCATCAACAAGAACAACAACAAAAGTGCATGGGCGACCCCCGCGAAAATCGTCATCAAAAGTAGATCTTCCCCGTTTGAATTCTGCAAACTATTCGTAGACCATGGTTTTCAACGGCGCTTCATCACCAAACAACTTTAGTTTTTCTACCCATTGCTGTGGCGTTAAACCGTATCGAAAGTCATAAAAAATTATCACTCGAAAATCACGATTCAAAATATCCACTTTTTCACAAACTTACTACCTTTAAAATTCTGCTGAAATGAAACTGCCCTGTTTACAATCAAACTGTCAGTTGTACTAATGGTATGGAACGTGAAATTTTACGATTATGACAATTATAGCATTGCAAGAGGAGTACTTGATTCCGCGAACTTCAGCAGTGATCCTCGTATAATGTACTATTGTGTTATGTGACAGTGTTAGTAGCAAACCAACTCTGACTGATATATTTAAGTTTGAATAAAATTAAATGAAAACAAAAATAAGTTTAACCTTTTGGAAAGAAGATAGAAATAGAAAATAAAAAAGAAAAAAAAATGTAAGTAGGACTAAAAAATACCAGCAAAGAAATGGCGTATTGTACCTAAATGTGCAAATAGTCACCTGGTTTTAACATAACTTTATATGTTTGATGGATTTTTCTAACCAAGTAGACGTGAAAAGCTTAATTTGCCATCCGTTAATGCAACAACGTATAGAAGGCGGCATAATATGTGGTCATTATGCACAAACACAGTTCTTGTAACGCATGTGGCTTTATTTACTTTAGCTAAACGTCATAATGTTTGAATTGCTAAAATCGGAGCTACTGCCACCATATTTGACTGTAGTAGATAATTATTGTTGCATGGGTTTTGAGGAATCACATCTCTGTAATATTCTTTGAAAGTATTGATGTTCTTTGAGTATTCTGATTTATCTATGCACTTTCTCGATATTTGCCGTAAATGTAAGTTTATGTTCTCTTTATCTATGTAAAATCTTCGAATTATCACCTTCTAGTTTTGGTCCGGTGAACGTGACTTATATTATTGTCCATTTTAGATATGTCAAAAACTACTCTTACCTTTGTTACGATGCTTGTTTCTCCTATTATGGCTTAATGAGGTATATAATACTTTCCTGGGTTTAACTATGGTTGTTCTACTTCCTAAATGTGTCTTCATTTTCAATATTCTTCCTTGATGTCATGGTATTGTTGCAACAACAACCAGACTGTTGTTTTTTTTTCAATTTTATTCCTAAAAGGAATTCCTACTGTGTACGAGCTATTTTCACTTTTCACAAAAGTATTACTGTATAATTCCATGCAAGTTTGATCTTCTGATGGATGGGTATGCTGAACCACTTCTCATTTCCAAAATTGTATTAGCTGTTCCTTTTCTTCGGTACGGGAAGCCTCGCTTTTAATTTCAATGTTCGATTCTGATACATCAATGTTTTCGGATAGTACCCAACCAAACTCTCTATTTTTACTAATAATGAGTTTGGCATATTCGTCATCTCGAGGATGACGTCTATGAGGTCTAGTTTTTTAAAGTAGGGCGGCTGGCACTATAATTTGATACTGTTTTATGATTATATCCGAAATTTTCTGCTTGGAAATGATTTGTATAAGTTTGGGGAGCATCAACAATTCAAATGGTAGTGTAAACTTTCATAATGAGCGCTCCTAAAGCTTGGGCTGCTTCTTCTGTTATGAATCATCCTATTGATTCTTGTTCAATCAGCACCAGGTGTGTGAGTATCTAATGGTGCTACTGCTTGTATTGTGGAATTTGCCGGTTAATGGTTGGCACCTTTTCTAATGGTAGGTTTTGTAATTGATTGTTGGTCTTGATTGTATTGGGTCGTTGTGCAATAATGTATGATGTAGCTGTGCACAATATCAACAATGTAACTATGCCATTTTTACTTTTTTCGTGTCTCATACTTGAATTATTCGGAGAGATACATTTGCTGTTGCTTCTTTCAGTAAGCGCATACATTGTATTTGTTGAATTTGATGAACTATTCTGTTCGGATGTTTTTTGTTTGTTGTCATTAATACTTCAACGCTTGTAGTTAGTTTGGATTGCTGAGGTTTGGTTGTACAGTTTGTTTATTTCTGGGTCTCATTTGCAGATTATGATACAATTTATCAATGTTTTCCATGTTATAGTGCCTGCAGTTTTATAGTTGGTGTTTGCTATCGTTCCATGTATTAATATTGAGGGTTTTCCTTGTACGCAAGTTTTAAAAAAATTGCATTTTTCCTATATTTGATATGGAGGATTTTAGTGGATTACTTTGAAAAAGGTGCCCTGAATGTTCGCATATTTGCCATACCTTCTTGGAAATGTTAGTATTGTTAGTTTTGGTAAGGTAACGTTGATTCTTAAAGCTTCTGAAATTGATAAGAAGTTCTATATCTTCTTTTCCACTTCGTCTGTAATTTGGTGGACTTTTCTTTCTTTTAGCGAAATATTATTTCACAGGTTAAGCTGTCTTCGTGTAGTTCTTGGACTGTACGCCAAAGTTTTGGGATCTTGGTTAAAAAAGTTTAGTAACGTAGCTTGTGTTTCATCAGTAGAATTTTTCCTACTCTCTGTTGTAAGTAAGAATCAATTTGCGTTTTCCTGATTTCTTGCTTTCAAGTGTAGTTGTTGTTCATTATCTTAATGTCCATGCTTGGAATATGGTTGACTTGTATTTGTATCTTGTTTCGAATCTTTTGTGTTGCCTGATTTGGTCAAAGTGGTCGGTTCTGAAGTAAATATATTCTTGAATATCTAGCATACGTAATTTGATATGACTTTGCTGTACTTTCTACCATAGTTCGCTTAATTTTGAGCTGGTCTAATCATTTGTTTTCCTCGAAGACCCAGCCTTCTTGATACTCAAAAGTCTTTTAACACTTTATTTTTGCAGTTTTCCTTGTTTTTTTTTTCTATGGGGTTCTCGTTGGGAGATAGTAAGAGGCGTTTTTTGGTTTGAAACCATAGCAATGGATCCCTAGTTAGGCTGCTGGTATTAGGCGAATGGTGGATTGCGTTGGTTCCAGTTTAGTCGGAGGAACACCGGACGGTTAACCTTTGTAGTAACAGTTAAGTTGGTGGCGTCCTGGGTTGTAGTTTCATAAGTTAATGGAACGCGTGTTGGTCCCAGTTGAGTTGATGGAACGCTGTTTGTCACAATTTAATTGAAGAAACGCGGTTGGTTTACCCGGAGTGTTAGTTAAGTGGGTGGAACGTTGGTTGATCCAGTTGAGTTGGTGGAATGCTGTTAGACTAAGATTAGTGGAACACTATTAATTCCAGTGGAAGATGTAAGTTTGGAATGTTGTTCGTCTGTAGTTTAACCGGTCGAACTAAACTTAGCAGAACAGCGGATGATTCGCCTTTGCTGGTTTTATTTTTGCTGACGTTTTTCTCTTGTATAAGAGGTATCAATTCTTATGCACTGATAAATTGTAGTTTTAAAAATGAGTAGTAAATAGGTAAAAAAGTATAGTGGATTTTAGTTACCAGCTATGCGTAGCCTCACGCTTATTGTAAACAGTGGGATTATCTTACGATAGTCTGTTTGGATCATAGGACAAGAGGGGATGTAGTTTATAGGCGCGCAAATTGGGAACACAGACAGAAGGAGGGAACGCGAGAATTTATGCAACCAGTGAAACGCGTTGACCAAAACATTAAATTATACGCTCTAATGGAATATCGCGTCGATTTTTTCAATTTTCTGCATTAACTGATAAGATAGGTTTAACACGTTTTACAAGAATAATTTCTTTACTTATAGACTTAGGACTAGGCATATTCTTCGTAAAAATTGAAACAAATTAAATTCATCAAAAATGTTATAATGCTATTACATAAAATCAAAATCATAAATTTTGGTAACATTTTATGAATATATAAATATATATCGTAAATACATAACTTTGCAACAATTTTATTTAGAAAAACACATTATATATACGTACATTACATAGATATGTAGTTACCCGAAAATATAATAAATTTATTATAAACCATCCGGTTTGAATATTCATTTTACACACATAATGAATTCTTGTTTTAATATAAATTTCACATATTGATGAACTAATTGTATTAGATAAATGATTAGAAGTATATTACAATGCTATGCGACATACTTAATGATTTTAGTACGACAGGTAATAAATACTTTTGGGGGACATACAATTAAATGATGTGAAATTTTATTTTTGTAAATTTAGAGAAGAGCGTAATGACTTTGAGATGACTTTGAAGTAATGGATTTTACTTAATGTACACTTTAATTATTAATACAACTAATGTGAATTAGAAGTAATGGAAATAAATCAACCAAATTTATTTAAAATAGTACTTAATACCGAGTAAAATATTTAATTTAATTTCTTTTAATTTTATGCTGAAATATTATATTAAATTAATTTTTTAATGTTAAGTCGAAGCCTAGAACACATTTCTCCACGCTAACCGGTATTTATTATAATTAATCACATAAAAATAAACCAATACTATACTGTACTTACGCGTGGAACAAAATGTTTTTTCCCGCTTCCGTGCTTCGTTGGCCTAAATTTTTTGTGCGGATCGATTAGCACAACCCACAACAACATGTAACCATTTTGAATCGCTTCCGATCACTTTTTTATGCACTAAGTTAAAAAACGCGTTTATAAATACATACGGGTTCTTTCCTAATTTCAAAGGTTATGGTCAACACGTAACACAACTTGCCTACCCATCAATTTCCCCTTTAGTTTCCATTTAAAGTTGCTTATGTTACCTCTCGTCTCACTCTATCGTTTGGATAGCCGTTGGGGTAAAGTTTCCTCAAAGAGAAAGTTGTTTATCATTATTTTTATGAGGTTCTGCTTTGCTTGAAGTAATTAAATTACCAAGCAGGTTGGTAATTTCCTATTTTGTTAGTGAATAATTAAATGGTTAGGCGGTTAGTACTTGGCACAAGTCTCACTTGCTAAATTTTAGACTTTGACCATATACGAATCTCAAATTTACATTGAATCTAATCTATTAAAATAAGAAATATACTATTTATTCAAAATATAAATGCTGAAATTTGGAAATTATAATGGTTGGCCATTGCCTTATTTGCTCATGTTCTAATTTATGTGTGTAGCTGACTACTAAGTTTAGCAATAGTTTGGAAAGTTAAACATGTTGAAATCAGTTCAAATTTTGCATACAGCACTTTAACTTTTAGTAGGGAACCACCTGCGCAGTTAAAAATTACATTGATTACAAAATTATTAATAGAAATAGAAGTCCTTAGTTTGCGTAAAACTATATAAAGTTGAAATAATGATTATGAATGTATACAATTACAAAAATGTAATATGTAGTATATAAAATTATATTACGTAACCCTTTTATTCTTTGATATCATTCTGAAATTCAACATCGTTTTAAATGTACAACAATGAGATTATTGTTTAAATTATATAAATGGAGTAAAACAAAGATTGAATAATATGTTGCATTAATACAAAATATACGGCTGAAGTGAGGATTTAAAGTAATTAAACATTTGCATAAAATCAGAATTGTGTAATTTATGATTAAACACAGTTTTTTTTTTAATTCAAAAAGCAATAATCTGACGTTTTCTTGCTGTAGCTTCCTTAGTAACGTGCACCAGTTGCTAAAAATAATCTCGACCTTTATGTTATTGACAGAATTGTAACTTGCTATTTTTTCATATTTTTCAATATTATTCTCCAAATTCTTCAATGGTGTTTTCCCAACTAAGCTTTTCTTTGTACTACGAATGCAGACTTTAGCCAACAAAGGCGCTTTCCTTTAGCAACAAAATATCAACTAAAATTGCACGCAACACTACTAGATCGATTCAAATACGATTTTCTTTCATAAACTGAATTAGTTCATTAATTATTTCGAACTTGGTGAACATACAAATTTAGCTTTGTTACATGTAAACAGATAACTGCGTCACGTGTTGATACGCGATCACTTCTCGAACTCAAGCCCTCTTTCATATTCAGAGATGCGCAATTAACTAGAGCCTGTGTTCTCATGTCTTTCGAACGATTTTCACATTTTCGCTAATTTAAATATTTTCTACTTTTTCAGATTATTTATACTTATTCCATACGCTTATTCATGCAGACTACACAGAGGTATTTTTACACCTATAACGTATTGCACAAAAGATGTACTACCGCGATAATATATCATCAGCGACTGACTTTCCTTTGCTCTTTATTTTGATACATTTGTTTCAAGCGATTTTTCTATATTTTAGTATGATTTATAAAAATAATTTTAACCATTTTCTATGCTTGAAATTCTCTTTTGGCTCGTATGACTAAATTTAATTAATAAAAAAATTATTATTTTTAGTGTTTGTTTCAACATGGCACGAAATTCAACTACACTAGAATATCAGCTGGTACCGACATAGCTCAGCGGTGGGGTCGCGGGTCTTACTCAACAATCAAAAAGGTACTCAACAAAGTCAAAATCAGTTGAAATATGTCACCAAAGCGCCACCTGTTTAGATTTATAACGGGAATACGTCATGAACTAGATCTTAAGATAATGGCCCAACAGGAAACCATAATCTTCACTCACCTTTGCCTGAAATTTTACTTCAAGATACCTACGCAAAGCAGTTAAGTAAAGTTTTAAGCTCCTTTTGAAATCCGCAGAAATTGTAAAAACAATACTCAAAAATTCAGTGTATATATACGGTATAAACCTCCACATAAAGTCATTTACTTAAATAAAAAGCTGGCGAATACAGTAATTATTTGTTAAATTTAAAATAAATATTCGTCGCAACAGGAATAAACAAAACGCGATCGGATATTTAAAAGTTCTATAATTTGATTAAACATCACTTAATATTCATTAAAACAAATCAACAGCACTTACCTTGTATCGGAAGGATAGTGGCTTTAATTATGGCAACTTTAAAATTCGTCGCAATAAACTCAACGTGCTTTTAATTCGGTGAAGGTACATAAATGTCCAAATTTACACTACCAGTAACTATATTATGATTAAAAGAACATAATAAAAAATGTATGTAAAGGGCAAGTGTAATCAATGACAAAAACAAAACCTAACACTGTTACCCCAGATAGAAAAAGAAGTACTAAAGAAGAAAGAAGGATATAGACTTGTAGCTTAGTGGTGGGTGGAACAAAAGGTTCGTAGGTAGCTGCTCCAGTCGGCAAGGATCGTGGGTCAACGATAGTTGTCAAGAAAAAAAGAAGTATGTTTTTTCGAACCACAACGAACCTCCAAAACTGCGTAACACTACTCCAGCGTGCACGAAAGGAGTATATTACTACAAGAAAAGCTTTCTGAAAACCAAAAGGTACAACGATATCGGAATTTTTACTGTAACATTGATTAAAATTTTAAATTACGCCAAGCATTATCATAAACATATGCAGAATGTGGCAACTGTCTGTATTTGGTGGATAGTGGCTCGGGTATTGAAAATAAATAAAAATTGTTTGTATAACAGTTGTTCATAGTCAAGTTTTCTATCACGTAAAAATATTTTTGAATATACAGGGTGTTTCGTTCAACCCAGGCGCAACCAAACTTTTTTATTTCAAATGGAACATCCTACATATTATTGTATATTCTGATTCCTCGTTTTATTTTAGATCAACTTTATGTATCACATGTAAGGTCTAAAATGGACTGTTTCAGAGTAATTCGACTTCCTTGTAAAAATTGCGTCTGTTGCAGTCTTTAAAAAATCTAAAATCTCAGGAACTGTGTAACTTAGAGAGGTGTGGTTTAAACTATCATATTAAGCATGAATTGGCCAAACTTTTCGATTTGTGGAAAATGATACTGAACACAGGAGGTACCAAATAGAGGGCGCCAAATTTTAAAATTTTCAAACATACGTAACTCCGTTTTTTTTTAATAGAACCCTAACATTTTATACACTTTTAATTCGTTTTTAAATTGTCTATCAAACATCCATTACATTCCCTGTACTTAACTTTAACCGTTTTATTGTTATTTTAAGTTTTAATATTATTTTTACGCTTTTTCCTGTATACGACGTGGTAGACGTTTAAACAAATGGAAAACACATGAAAGTAACTGTCAATTATCAATACGTTATTAAGGTTTTCAATTGGCATATCTCTTTGTGACCAAATTTTTCTTCAAAATGGATTTATCTTCAGAAGAACGGTAAACAAAAAATTATTTATTGGCATCAAGAATTTATAAACAAAGATTACCAGATAGAAGTAAGGCACCCACAAGCGGACATTAGAAAGATTTGTTTCAACAGGAAATGTAAAATACACAGCTCGTAACCGAGATAAAGCAGTGACAAATAAAGAAAATGAATATAGGGTGTTGGCTACAGTTATTGATGACCCACAAGTTAGTCAACGGACATTAAGTTCTTATATGAGAATTTGTTCTAGATCAGTTGGTCGATTGTTAAAGAAAACCATTTCCATCCATGTAAAGTACAACTACATCAGGAACTACTACCAACCAGTTATGAGGCACGTGCAAATTTCTGTCAGTTGCTGATGAATAAACTTCGAACGGATCTCCAATTTTACAATTTCAATTTATGGACATATGAATCTATGTTTCATAATAATGGGTTAGTTAATGGACATAATTATCATTATTATTTCGGTGCAAATCCCCACATTGTTATGGAATGTCATAGACAAAATAAATGGTCTATTAAGGTTTGGGATGGAATAATTGGTGCTCAGATTATTGGCCCACATTTCTTAACATAAAGTTGATCTAAAATGAAACAAAGAATGAGAATATGCAATAATATACAGGGTGTTCCATTTAAAATTAAAAAAGTTTTTGTCCACGCATACACCCTGTATACTCAAAAATATTTTTACGTGATAGAAAACTTGACTATGAACAACTTTTTTCTAAGCAATTTTTATTTATTTTCAATATCCGAGCCATTATCCACCAAATACAGACAGTTGCCACACCTGTATATTAATATACAACTGGGCTGTAACAGCAAAAAAATAACGTTACCCAGCGTTCTTTCGCCACTTTCGCAATTTCCTTTGTTTTCCTGGTCTACTATATATTCCATCACTATCAGCTGACTCTTTTTTTTATAAAGCATGGCGCAACACAAATTACAAAATTATGAGTGGCACATTCTTTTAAATGACCTTACATCAATACCCAAACACGAAATAATCTGGCATATTAACTTCCACCAAATATTAGCACTTGATACTTTTCTATTATTCTTATAAATCATGGTAATAAAGTCTATATCGATAAATCCATATACGTGGCAACAATTTAATTCATCTAGATCTGTAAATTTACATAAATACGAGAAAACTTTCTAACGCAAATTCTTAAAACACGGTGCACAGCGATGCCAACGCCGGTTAAATGTAGATTAAGAAGACACTTTTTCTAAACAGCACTAGGCTAAGTTGGAATCTTAGACTTCAATTATTGAACTTGGAGTTCCTTGCTAAAATGGTAAGTGATAAACAAATTTGTAAGGGGTGTAACTATAACTAATAACCGCATAGAAGCGAACTGCTAATGTCGAAACTGAACAATCCTACAAAAATTGACGGAACGCGTCTTCAGCACTTAACCATAACGCAGTCGAGACGTCGGAGGCCCGACAACAATAATTCCTAAACAATAGTTTTAAATCTCAAACTCGACTGACTGAAAAATGAACCATCCACCTGCCCCTTCTCCTAAAGTACTTAAATTCGTTAAATGATAACTTATCATTTCACATAGAAACAGCTACTAAACGATAATAAGAACTGAGAAACTGTCAATTCAGCAAAAGACGAAAATATAACACTACCAGCCATTGTAAACTGAGTCAAATAATTCCTTAACAATATTTGCAAAAGCTACAAACCCAGGCTGACACCCTCCAATATGATCGACTTTATATGAACAACTTAATTGATATCAAAAGCAAATTCCATAGCTCACAATATTAATGCACTAAACGTCGTATTTGCCTGAATTATTTCCTGACATTAATATAACATTCGCATTAGACTGATTAGTCCGTAAAATTCATCAATGTACTGAATTAATCCCTATATTAAAAACAATAAATATATTATGTAATTAAAAATTATTATTAAACTTATTAAATACATAAATAAAAAGTTTGCCTCGAGTAGGATTTGAACCTACGACATCTACTTGGCTGGAGTAGCGCTCTAACCAAATATATTACTTAACTTCTCTCAGGGTTTTCACATGTGACACTATACAGGGTGTTTCATAATTGGATGCTGATACTTAAGGGTGTGAATCCTTGGGTGATCTCATATCAACATATGTCTTAAACCTCTTAACTGTTGATCTACAGGGTGTTAAAGTTTTAAGAAAAAAACCTTTTTTTTATTAACACTTTAATAACATTCTAACCATTTTTTTTTAATTTGGCACACCCGCTCTAAGTATCAACAGCCAAGAGAAACATTTATATGTAGAAGATTTTTTTAATTCTTTAACCAATGACATTCGTACGGGATATGGACTAGATATTTTTGGAAAAAATATGGTACTCCACTACTTTTTCTTAAAATAAAAATTATTTTTAAAATCGCCATTTATTTTGAGGCAAATTTGATTTCTTGACCTTTTTATCCGATGTGCGCTTCTCGCGTAAGAAAATAATTAAAATAATTATGCATAATAAGTATCGCTATGCGCTTATGATTTTTGGAAAGTAGGCCAGGAACTTTATTATTATTTAGCATTTAAACAATCCCACCACCTGCAAGTATGCACGCTTCAGCTCTTCTCCTCATTGAGTCTGTGCCCTTTGAAAAATTCCTGGAGTATTTCTGTTAGTTTCACAACCAACTGTTATGCCGTTTCTCAACTCCTCTACAGCATGTATTGGAGTGTTGTAAACCAACATATTAAGATCTGGGGATCTAGGTGACCACGATTGTGTTCCTCGGCGACCTATCCAGAAATTGTTATATTTTTGATTTAAAAATTCCGGTACTTAGACACTGAAATGAGCAGGTGTACCACCGTGCACGAACCACATACTATGTCGGGTTAAAATGAGGAGATCGACTAGAAAATTTGGCAAACTCTGTTCAAGAAACTGGTGATAAGTATATCCGTTCAATCTGCGTGGTATAAAATAAGGCCCAATTGGATAATCTCCAATAATTCCAGCCCATACATTTATAAAAAATTGCTGTTGGTGGTGAGATTCTATGATGGCATCCGGATTTTCTTCAACCCAGAAAGGATAATTATGAAAATCCCTTATAGCGTTCTTGGAAAAATTCGCTTCAAGGTGAACAAAATTTCGGTGGTAATTATCGGGAACCATTTGAGGAAACCAACGGCATAAATTTGTGCGTAATGGAAAATCCCGCAGAAGTAGGATCTGGACCTGTTGGATATGATGAGGATATATCAAATACTGATGAAGATTCCTCCACACTAGAACATGTGTAACAGTTAAAATATTCCCAATTTTGTCTGGTACTTATATCAGCGTTTTGTTTCACTAAATTTAAATAGCTTCCTCGGTTTCCGGTATTCTAGGAGTACGGTGTGCTCCTTTCAGATAGTCTTTTGCTACAAAAGATACCGTGTCACATAACTTTCAGTGAAATCCTTCGTACATCCGGAACTGTTCTATTTGGATAACGCTCTTGGTATAATCGTCTGGCTTCCAAAACATTGCCGTTGGCAAGCCCATATAGGTAATGCATATCAACACACTCAGCGTTTGTATAATTTGCCATGTTGTTTATGTGTAAAAGGATATACGTTTGAAAATTTTAAGAAAGTGAAAAACCGCGTTCTTAAATAAATATCTCTCAAAACTGTTTAGCATTCATTGTTTTGCCAGTGCCATTGTTTCCTTAAAAATAAAGTTCCTGGCCTACTTTTAAAAATCATAGGTGCATAGCGATATTTATTATGCATAAAGGCGGTTTCTATTTTTTACGCGACATCCGATATAAAAAGTCAAGAAATGGGGGTTTTAAAAACAATTTTTATTTTCAGAAAAAGCAGTGGTGTACCATATTTTTTTCCAAAAATATCTAGTCCATACCCCGTACGAACGCGAATGGTTAAAGGATTAAAAAGATGTTCTACATCAAGATATGGCTGTTGATGCTTAGAGCCCATGTGTTAATTTTCAAAAAATATTTAGAACGTTATCAAAGTTTTAATAAAAAAACGATTTTTTCTTAAAACTTTAACATACTGTACAGTTGAGAGGTTTAGGACATACGTTGATATGAACTGTTATTCTTAAAATCACCCAAGAATTCACACCCTTAACTATTAGTATCCAATTGTGAAACACCATGTATATGTCCCATCATAATTTTGAGTAACAAAAAAACTATTTCACTTATTTATAACTTTATTAAAGATATTCGTAAAGTGGGCTAACACGTCACTTAAAAGTTCATATTCTAAAATAGATTTATATTTTTCAAAGTAAGATGTTTTTATATTGTTTGCATACAAAAACCATTAAAGTATACACATCTATAGTCTGTCCAAACCCCCAAATTTAGTATGGGTTCTTATGGAGTAACTCTCTTTTTTACTATCTTTAGTCATTTCTACATAACGGTATCCTTGTTCTTCATAGTGATGTTGTCAAACGTAAACTGTAATTTAATAACAAATCAATATCAACTCCGTGTACTGTCAAATTTATTGCTTGTTTCTTCTACGATATTTATCGAATTAAGCTAACTCTATTTATTAAAAATCGTTCTTTCCAGAACACCTACATCTCATTCACGGGTCTGATAAGGTAATAAGGTAATGATGAATAATTTCTATAATTAAGGTTATTTTGTAGAATTTTATATCATATGGAGATGGAAGCTGAATGTGGTCCTGCAAACAGAAAACGACATAGTGGAAAACAGTTCAGCCGTAAGGAGAAATGCCTCATTATGAATGTACTTAATTATTTCTTGGCCGCAATGAACATTAGTGCAGCTGTTACAGAAGCCAGCAAAGCTTTAGAGCATAGTATCTATGCTATCAAAGGGGAAGGCCAAACCGGAGCAGTAGCTAGTCCGAAAAAACGCATGAAACGAAAAGGTGCACAACTCAATGATCATCTTCATGTATATGACCAGAATAGACAGTCAATTATGCGACGTAAAGTGCACAATAGTTTCATTGAAAACATTTCACCAACGATGAATAGTATCCTTTCTTACATTAATGGCGATGATGATCTACCAAATTTAAACGCAGTACACTATTCAACCTCTTGAAAGATATGGGTTTTGAGTTTAATAAGATAAGACGCAAGAGTAGCCTTGTTGAACGTGATGACATAAAAAGAAGGCATAAATACCTAAGATGCATCAGAAAGTTCCGAGAAGAAGATACTTAACCTTTTTATTCGATCTCTTATTAAGTACATGTTTATAAAATAATGTATTTCGTATAATTAATAGTGTTCACGTTTTAGGTAAATGTATTATATACACCGATGAATCGTGTGGGTTAACGTGGGGCACACAGTTAGTAAGGCATGGTGTGACACCACTATTGAAAGTGGTTGGCAGGCATTCGTTCAAGGGCTCAGTACAGGTTTAAAATCACCAAGTGGTCTTGGACCCCGAATTGGCTTGGTTCATGCTGGTGGCGATAATGATTTTATTCCTTGTGGGAACTTACTTTCCTCTGTAAAAAGAACACAGCCGATGTGCACAATGAAATGGATGCAGACACTTACGAGAAGTGGTTTATCAATCAACTCATTCCAAACATACCACCAAATTCAATTATCATTATTGACAATTCTTCTTATCACATCAAGAAGGTAGACAAGATTCCAGCAATGACGTGGCGAAAAGAACAAATTGTAGATTGGCTTAGTAAGAAAGAAATGCCCATTGAAGATAACATGTTGAAGCGAGACCTATTGGCTACTGTAGCACAAGTGAGGTATCTATATGATAAGAATAAACTTGATGTTATGACACAAGAAAGAGGTCATGAGGTTCTTCGTTTGCCTCCTTACCACTGCAAATAAAACCCAATAGAAATGGTGTGGGCACAAGTCAAACATCATATAAAAATGAACAACGAGACTTTTGAAGTTAAATGCATGGAGGAATTAATAAAAGTTGGTTACCAAAAAGTGACGATTGAAAATGGTTAACATTAAATAAGTCATGTAAAGATCGTAGAAGGTAAGATTTGGTTAGCTGATAACCTTCAAGATGATATTTCAGAGTTTATAGTCAACGTCACAGAATCATTACTCGAAGACCTAGAAATCGATTCGAGCGATTAAACTGCACTGAAAAACAAAAAATAAAATGTTTTACAGCGTCAGTCTCGTTATTTAATATCCACACTTCCTATATTATATTACTTATATTACAATGGAAATAAATGATGCACCTATAATCAAACTTTAATAAAATTGTTATTCTGTTTATATACTACAAACTCCTTCCGTTACCATTTGCTCACGCTGTTGCTTATAGAGCTTCTTTCACAATCCCATGTACAGGGTAATCTAATCCACCATATTTCCTTGTAATGTACCCCTACATTACATACGCCTACTTCGCTTTTCTAAAAAGTACAGTTCAAAGATTCGAATTAAATAAGGGTAGTCTTTTTCGGTATATTCATAAGTACATTGCAGATTTACCTAAATTTGTATTGTATTGCAAATATTAATTTTGAGGTTAGGAATTGTGTCTCTCGTACCATAGATATAGTATTATTATAACCGTATTATAGGTGCAGTAATCTATTGGCAAAATAAGTTTGGCAATCCTGCACTGTTTTTCCGTAAACCTCATACTGAATTTGGAGGTTTGGACGGGCTATAGTATTATTAATAATTACGGAATAAGTTATAGCAGCAAGATTATTGGGGTCGATTACCATTTGATACTCTAATGGACCTATTAAGATACACGACGTCATCACCTCCGATGTCATTAAAGCCATTAATTCACAGAACATTTAACGAAAATTTTTAGGTTGGCAAACCTTGATCTGGAATTATGTCATGCCTCTAACAATGAGGCGGAAAACAAAGGTACATAAGAAGGTGCCGATGTGTGACGGCATCGTAGATATCTGAACAAGGCGCTTGCGAGTATCTGTTTTAGACAAAATAAACAAAACTACTGTAACCTAACAAAAGTAGATTAGATAAACAAAACTACAGTACCCTAAAAAAATTGCAAGGGCCGGGATTCGAACCCACTACCCCACCAGCGCTGTAGCAGTTTGACATTGAAAGTCAATAGATAAGACATGCGCAATTTGTCATCGGCATCTTCCTATGTTCCTTTGTTTACCGCCTTATCTCTTACAAAGTGTGTCAAAAACAGGATGCGTCCAGTCGAAAACTTTGATGTGAGCAAATTCGCGACCCGTTTTTTTTGCAATTTCACGTATTTCAGGAGGCGTAGATGCAAGATTATCCTGATAATCTTCCATTTTCGTGTATTGTGACAGAATTTGCATAAAACAAAAAGCGACTAGATCAAATTTTCATCTTTAAAATTAAGGCATTACTCTAAATCAACTTTAGTAAACAAGTTTGTATCATAAGACCTTTAAGCACTCATCCTTTAAAAAACAGGTGACTCATTTATTTAAACTTGAATTCGTGCTTCAAGACTGGTCTTATGAAACTTGTTTTTAATACACTATTTTAATTCGTTATAATTTTTAAATGAAGCGTATTTCAGCAAGGAAGGATAAATTCCAGTGTTTTAACCACGCCAAAATTTCTTAGTTGCTAGTAAACTTCAAAATAAGAAATGTTTTCTGCGTGTTTGTGATTCTTTTGTATTCTTAAAGATAAACTAGTTTTTATCCTGCATGGCAAAATTTCGTGCAGATTTTTCTTGCTAACCACTCTTGCCTCATCGTGCAGTGTACCCCTTGTTTCGTCTTTTACTGTTTACTACAAAGTAGTCAATTTGTTTTTTCGTTCTATTAAACGAAATTTTTAATCCCTTATTTTTTTTCGAAAGATGATTTGAAGCACAACAAACGCTTAAAATATAAAAATAAGAATTTTTCAAACTTGAAACGTTTCAATAGCAATTACAGATATCCTCCTCAGTTAAATAGGAAAGTTTTAACAAATATTTGTAATATAAATTATAAAATACAGGGTATCCCATGAAGTAATGTTACTACTTAGTATGCGTAGTCTTCAGTCCAAATAGAGTAAAAAGTTCTAAAAAATGTTTGCCTTAAAGTAAACCGTTTTCATAATACAGAGGGTTAAGTTGTTATAGTTCAAATAATTACAATTTTAAAGTTTAAAATCACTATAAAAAAGAATTCAAAATGGCCGACGTTCCTTTCGTGACACAGTCTGACTATTCTTAAGAGAGATCTAGTGACCCTACGTAACATATCATAATTATTCTGAATCAGATCGGCTGCGTCAACAATGCGTCTCCGTTCTAAAGGTAGGTCACAAGCATGTCAAGTCAAGAGATCTTGGGGGCCAGGGGTGTTGATCTCTTCTACCAATTACACGTCGTTCAAACTATTGATTTAAGAATGATCTTACTCGTAAAGGAAAATGCGTTGGGGCACCGTTGTGCTAATACCACATGCCTTGTCTCATGGCTAGAGGCACATTTTCTAACATATTTCCTAGATGATCTTCTAGAAAACTTAAATATCTGTCTGCGATTAAATGATTGTCAAAAACGAATGAGTCAATGAGCACGTCATCAATAATTCCAAACCAAATATTCACTGAAAACCTATATGAATGATTTGAGTGTGTGGTTTCATGTGGATTCTTGAAATTCCATAAATGACTATTCTTTCTATCCCTTAATCCATTCCTTGTAAATTTTAACTCATCCGTAAATAAAATTTTATAGACTACTTGTCGATTCTCAATTGTACAGTGACAATATTCTATGCGTGTGGGAAAATCTGTGGGAAAGAGGGTTTGAACAAACTGGATATGAAATGGATGAAAGCCATGACGCTTTCATGTTCTCCAAATTCGCATTCAAGATACATTAACACGTGCAAATATTCGGCGAACAGTGGTGCTGGGATTGTGATCCGTTTCTCGAAGTATGTTCTCTTCGTTTTCCAGTGTTTGTTGTATTAGACGTTCATTCTATGGCTTCGGGAAAGTTCCGTATTGGTGTAGGTGGTTGTGTACCTGTACCTTTTGAAAACTCGCGGGTCCGGTATTCGCCGGTTTGGAAATCTCAACGCCTATTCTCGCACAGCTGCCGCTGAGTTACGATCGCAAAGACCGTAAATGTAATGGATATTACGTTGTAATGGTAAACATCTCGAACACTGTCAATCAGCACAACCAGATAAATCAACGTTTGCGTTTGACAACTAAATAAAGTCGTTTCCATAGTAATAGATTGGATTTTAAACTGTATTTATTTGAACAATTTAACACTCAGTAATATGAAAACCGTTTACTTTAAGGAAAAACTTTATTAGAACTTTTTACTCTATTTGGACTGAAGATTACGTCTTGGGGCACCCTGTATAAATACGCAAAAAGCCTGCTACAATAATATTCTTTTAAACAACCCTTTATTGGATACGCAAAAATAAGCCTGCTACAATAATATTCTTTTAAACAACCCTTTATTGGATATCATCGATAGATTAATAACAAAATATTTAATTGGTTAAATATTATTAAACCGTGTTGAAAATGACATTCAAATACACTGAATATTTTTTAAAATTTATATTTCAAATTTATGTTAACGCTTTCTATTCTTACTGTGGAGGATTACTACTGACACGTTTAAAACTTGATATATCTAAAATTTTATGTTTGTATAAGCAGCTTACTGTATCGTTAAAAACAGCGAACGTTTTTTTCTGCAACTCTTAACTGAAGATGAAGTATTTATATAAGATTTGTGTGTTTTGGTAGTTACTGAATTTTTAGTTACTGTTTTCCCATAAATAATAATTTGTGTGTTTCCCTACTAATTACACTTTATACACCAACGTTTACGCAGTATTAAGTTTCCATACATATCATTGTAACGCAATAGGTAGAGCATAAAAGCCTCTTAATGAATTTACGCAATAAAATGATATCTAATCGCAAAAACTAGTAATTGTGTCTGATATTTACAGCATTTTACATATTGGCATTTTATTACTCATATGTAGTCGCGAATAAAGATTAATACATTATGAAACGTCGCATAGATTTACAAATACAAAGACTGGTTAATAAAGCCTAATTAGATTTTTTGTGCATTTAATGTATTAAAAAAACGTTTCAACTCAGTTAAATTTAAACGCTTCAATGCGCAAATGCCTTCATAGCTTATATCATCGCAGATAATTGAGAATGCTCAAAAGGATACGGCCATCTGTTTTATTCGCTTAGAAACATTTTCAATTAAAAAAAATTCATTATAGCTATAGTATCTAATATATTGAATTGTAGCATTTGAATATGTTATGGCCCAGAAAAGGTACTAGGTTTAATTTAAATATACGAATATTTAAAATTGTATTATAATGTAACAGAAAGAACTGTAAACACTTTAGAAGCGTCGCGCCCTAATAAAAAAACCTATATGAAAATGTCACATGAAAATTGTATTTACCCTATAATAAAGCGTCAAAATAAACATAACATATATTAGCAAACAATTCAAAACTAATTTTCAATGTGATTCTTTAAATTATGTAATAATGTTTAGATTTATGTGGGTGTATTTATTTTCAAACAAGTATTCTGTTCTTTTGTAGGCTTTTATGTAAGCATTTGTGATAATATTACGGCCTATTTACATAAACTGTATTACATTAATATTTAGGTTGAGGCTATTTTTGAGGTACGTTTAGAAAGTGGACTATTAATTGTGTAAGCTCTAATTACTTCTTAGCTATAAAATTTACATACTATAATTTCTTATTTCTGTGCCGTGTAGCAGAAACAAATGTGTAGGAAAGGGAACCGTATCAATGTAGTATAGATGAGAGGTCAGAAGCCAAGAAATATAAAGAAAAGCACGAACATTATTATTTGGAGATACCAAAGTAATGATACGCGAGGTGTAGCTTGAAGTAATTTTCGATGGCAGGTTACTACGTAAAGTATAAAGAAAGATACTACTGTGAATTGATAATCGTACTTCCACATAGATTGATTAGCCGTTTGAGTCACATTTCAACTAAAGAGTTAGTATACGCCAGTTAGTTGTACTTGAAGAAGAAGAATCTGTTAACAAGCCTTGGAGAATTTACATAACTAAAAGCATTAATTCCCAATTAAAGTAAATAGCTCTCAGACACGGACACGGACTCGAACCCGGACAGGGACGAGGGCACAGACACCAACACATATACAGACGCAGACGCAATCGCAGACACGGACACAGACACAGACACAGACACATACACAGACACAGACACAGACACAGACACAGACACAGACACAGACACAGACACAGACACAGACACAGACACAGACACAGACACAGACACAGACACAGACACAGACACAGACACAGACACAGACACAGACACAGACACAGACACAGACACAGACACAGACACAGACACAGACACAGACACAGACACAGACACAGACACAGACACAGACACAGACACAGACACTGACACAGACACAGGCGCAGACGTATACGGACACCCACACGGACACGTGCACACGAGCACAAACACGGACACGTGCACACGGGCACAAACACGGACACCGACGAAGACACGGAGATGGACTTAGCACAGAGAGAGAGAGAGAGAGAGAGAGAGAGAGAGAGATAGAGATAGAGATAGAGATAGAGATAGAGATAGAGATAGAGATAGAGATAGAGATAGAGATAGAGATAGAGATAGAGATAGAGATAGAGATAGAGATAGAGATAGAGATAGAGATAGAGATAGAGATAGAGATAGAGATAGAGATAGAGATAGAGATAGAGATAGAGATAGAGATAGAGATAGAGATAGAGATAGAGATAGAGATAGAGATAGAGATAGAGATAGAGATAGAGATAGAGATAGAGATAGAGATAGAGATAGAGATAGAGATAGAGATAGAGATAGAGATAGAGATAGAGATAGAGATAGAGATAGAGATAGAGATAGAGATAGAGATAGAGATAGAGATAGAGATAGAGATAGAGATAGAGATAGAGATGAGATAGAGATAGAGATAGAGATAGAGATAGAGATAGAGATAGAGATAGAGATAGAGATAGAGATAGAGATAGAGATAGAGATAGAGATAGAGATAGAGATAGAGATAGAGATAGAGATAGAGATAGAGATAGAGATAGAGACAGAGACAGAGACAGAGACAGAGACAGAGACAGAGACAGAGACAGAGACAGAGACAGAGACAGAGACAGAGACAGAGACAGAGACAGAGACAGAGACAGAGACAGAGATAGAGATAGAGATAGAGATAGAGATAGAGATAGAGATAGAGATAGAGATAGAGATAGAGATAGAGATAGAGATAGAGATAGAGAGGGGGGGAGAGAGAGAGGGGGAGAGAGAGAGAGAGAGAGATAGAGAGAGAAAGATCTGTAACGTGTTAATTTAGCAACGGAATTTTAGTACGAATTGAGATTTGTATGCCTGTTAGTCAAAAATTTTGAGAAATTTGGCAACAGTGCCTATCTCTATCATTTTTGGGGTAACGAAAAATTTATATTGGACATATATTTTCTTGTATCTGATCAGCTGTGTGTAAACTTGAATGTTTCTACTTACTCAACTAGACTGTTGTTATACAGAGTGCTTCACGATATATGTTAATATTTGTTCTTATATACACTAGATTGCTTATACAGGGGTCCACGGGAACTACGAAGAATTCGTATACGTATTCTTTGAACAACTTTAAGCAAATATGGTTATGTGAAATTTTTCCCATTTCCTAACCCCTAAGAAGATATGTGCGGTTGAAGGAAAATGTAAAAGTAAATAAAGAGAATACTCTTAACAGCTGTTTAAGTCTTGATATTATCGTAAAACAAAATTTTTAATAACAATTTTCATTAACCAATTAACAAGAACACAACATAGCACAAAAATGCACATAAAATAACGAGGTGACAAACAAAAATGGTTACAGTTGTTCAAAATGAGATTCACCAACCCCCATACATGATACCACACGCCTTCGCAGCTCTCTTTTCCATTCGATATTTGCGAAATTGTCACGATTATTGGTAAATGCATCTAAAATTCTTTCAAGCAATTCTTCTGTTGAAGATGGTTTACTCCGCCTGTACACTAACTACCTAACATGGCCCCAGAGATAAAAGTCTAAAGGTGTGAGATCTGGTGATCTGGACGGCCAGTGTACAGTTCCGTTTCTACCAATCCATCGGCTGAGAAATCTTTTATGCAAAAGCTCCGTTACAGCACGCCCGTAGTGTGCACGACACCCATCTTGAAAATACCACATGTTTTGACGTACAATTAATGGAACATCTTGAAGCAATGCTAGTAAATCTTCTTCCAAGAATTGTTTGTACATTTCGGAGATTAAGTGCCCATTAAAAATGCTATGTCTATTGAGACTGTCTCCGATAATCCCGGCCTAAACATTTAGCGTGAAGCGGTGTTGAAATCCGGTAATAGTAATTCCATGAAGATTTTCATTTGACCAAATCGTAGGGAAAAGGGTGCTGAACGGGTTGAAGGTGATACGAGTGCATTCCATTTTCGTAAAGAATTTCGTGGTCCTGCTTCTACCAGTTACTGCGTTGATTCGTCTAATGCTCGTGCGGCTATCGATTTCAACATCTCTCAGCACCTCTTCTGCAAACGCATGTCGTTGAGACTCTCGATCACTTCGATACGCCAGTTTTAAGGAAAGCTACTAGAATGTTGGTTGAATTTTACGTAAATAATTTTAGGATTGTGTTGTGTTCATGCTTTCTAGGGTCAACGCTGGATGTCGAATAATGCAACATAACTTTGATTTTGAGTAATGTATATTCAGTTTTTTTTTCTTTGTCAGTTTATGTTATAGGTTCAATACTGCCCAGCAAGGTAAGTGTATTTCTACTATAACGTTCGGATACGTATTTAGTTTTGCCTAAAATTAATTCTCTAAGTTTCGTCCGCAAACGTTATAGCTATCCGAATTTACAATGACGATTGTGTTAATACTCATTAACACAAAGTTTGCGTTCTTATTTGTAATATATATTTATAACGGAAGCATCGATTGGGGTAATTTTTTATTTATTTTGTTTACAATTAAACCAAGTTGTGTTAGACTATCAGTAGTTGTTTTCTTTATTCCTGCGGACTAGGATCACAATTCCTAGCCGGACCTACTACCTTTTGGACGTTGTCCAACATTATTTTAATGACAGTGTATCTCTTACTGTGTCGCAGCCCTTTTCTTGGTCTAAGGGCGATATAAAAATAAATCAAGTGGTGCCCTTTTAACCTTCCTGTATCTCTACGCCAACCACACGGCCACGCATCCAAGGCCTAATCGACCGACTGAGCTTCTAGCTAAAATATTATTACGGCACACCTTTTTTTTACTCTTGTTGCAACCGCACTTTGTGCATGTAACACATCATAGCCGATCTCGTCGAATATTTGTCAAACGTCGTAAAATCAGGCAATAAGTGTATTTAGCGATAGTGCATTTTGCTCTTAATTTAAATTTCTGAATTGTCCACTGTAGTCATTTCGGAAATCGAAAAAGCGTGGTCACTGGGATGACTAGTAGAACAATGGAGTTTTGCGCCGCTTGATTCTGTATACGAGAAGGTGTTAAAAAACTCATTTTAATTTGCTGCTAATTTAAACCAATAACTCGTTTTTTAGAATAAAATGGAACATATTTTCTTCAAACGTTCTTTTTTTTTGTTATTCGTGTTTTTTGCTTGTTTTTCATTCCTATGAACATCTTTGACTCAAAACAACAAAATAGAATAATTATGAAAACAATAGAAAATTATAACAAATGCTCAAATTGTGCACCATTCACTTCCAAGCATTTCAGAATTCTTTTTTTTAACAGATTTTATAGCATTCTCAACTTCTTCTTGTTCAATTTAGACAAACCCCTGGTTTATTTTATTTTCTAAATCGTCGATGTTATTTACAGGTTCACCACAGACCTTCCCTTTTCCTCCCCAAAAAATAAAAAAATCTAAAGAAGTAAGATCTGGGGATCGAGGTGGCCAATCCCATGGCTCCAATAGCCGAATCCAACCATCTTTGAGAATATTAGTTAAAATTTCGGCAGCGTCATGCGTACTGTGAGCCGGTGCACCATCAAGCTGATACCACAAGTCTCTTAAATTGACTAATAGCAAATTGTCTACATAATCAACCACAACATTGTTCAGGATATTGACATAGCGATCACTGTATGAGGCTCTCTATAGCTCTCTATAAATTGTAAATCGTAGTTCATTGTTTTTAAGCAGATAAAAAACATTTACACTAAACTTGTTTTGAAACCCACGTTCTTGAGTAATATGAGGGTTACTCTGTCCAAAAATGTCTGTTATGTTTATTAAAGAAACCCTGCCGACAAAATTCAGCTTCGTCAGTCCAAACAATATTTTCTTCCATCTTCACTAACACAAATTCACAAAAGTTTATTCGTCTTTGAAAGTCGGCGAGAAAGAAATGTTGCACTGGAGTGCACTTAGAAGGGTGCATTTTATTAGCATTTAGAATTCTTTCCACGGATCCTTTAGAAATGCCTATATATGCTACAGCTCCATTGATAGAAGATTTAGAATACACATTACAACAACCCACAACGTTTACAACGTTATCTCTCTGGCAACAACAACCTTTGGCTGTTGAAGTTCTGTCTTCCATGATCCTGTCGTTAAAAAGTTTCGTCTGATGCTGTTGAACTTATTACAGGTCATTTTGGGCAACTGAGGATATTTCGAGTTAAATTGCCGACAAGTTCTTTCAGTTCAAGTTCATTGGACATACCATACAGACAAAGTAGAACGAAAATTACTTCATTTGAATACATATTATTAGATAACTTATATTAGTCAAATTATCACCGACGATTTAAATATCTCATACCCTATACTCGAAGATTACAGAATTAATCATAATATAAACTTTCGTGTAACACAATGGCATGATCGATTCGATGCATTATTAGGTAGCGAAGATTTAGAAAAATTAGGTGCAAAAATCGATTACGATAAACAAATTTTAGAAATTAATGAAATAAGAATCCCTTTTTTTCCAATTAAATCCTTTAAATTTTAAACCATTCGAACAAAGAAATAGAACTCCTATTGAAGTTCCGGATCTATTGCATATGCAAACAACGGAATAATTTCTCTTCAAGATGATCGCGAAACAGAAATTAATTTCCACCAACAAATTAAAGTAGGTCCTTTAATTAACTTTAAAGCCGATAATAAAAAAATTGACGTTAATAAAGCAATTAGAACAGAACATCTAAATCCAGAAGAACAATCCAAAATTATAGCACTATGTAAAAATTATCGTGACGTATTTTACAACGAAAACTGCGACTTGTCATTTACTAATGCAATTAAACATACAATAAGAACTGTGGACGAAAATCTAGTATTCCATAAACCATTTAAATACCCGTTCACTTAAAAGCCGAAATACAAAATCAAATACGGAAACTGTTAGATAACAAAATTATTAGACCAAGTATTTCACCCTATAGTTCCCCAGTATGGATAGTGTCAAAAAAATTGGATGCTAGCAAAAAAAGAAATTGCGTTTAATGATAGATTTTAGGAAGCTTAACAAAAAGACCGTAGAAGATAAATATCCCTTACCCCGAATCGACGAGGTATTAGACAGCTTAGGGAAATGCGCTTATTTTACCACCCTTGATTTAGCTCACGGTTTTCATCAAATAGAGATGGACCCAAAATCAATTGAAAAAACCGCTTTTTTTGTCAATCACGGACATTATGAGTACGTACCCATGCCTTTCGGATTAAAAATGCTCCAAGCTCCTTTCAACGCGTTATGGACCACATCGTAAAAGAACACCTTTATAAACATTGTTTTGTTTACATGGATGACAGTGATATTTTCAAAATCTTTACAAGAACACATAAATCACCTCAATTAATCTTCCAAAAGTTATGACAGTATAACTTAAAGATACAGTTAGATAAATCAAAATTCCTACATAAAGAAGTTGCCTTTTTAGGGCACGTAATAATACCTGACGGCATTAAACCCAATTCTAAAATACAATCCGTTCAGCAATATCCATTACCTAAAACTACAAAAGAAATTAAATCTTTCCTAGGTTTAGTAGGCTATTATAGACGGTTCATCCAAAATTTTGCAAATATTGTTTACCCATTTACCAAATGTCTCAAGAAAGGAAGCAAAATCGATATTACAGACTCGAACTCTATAGAATCTTTCAATAAATGTAAAGAATTTTTGTCAAATGCTCCAATTCTTACTTATCCCGATTTTCAAAAGGCTCTTTACACAACCACCGTTGTACTGATCACAGCTGTGGGCGGTATACTTTCACAAAATAACAAGCCAATTGATTTCTATTCCCGTACGTTGAAGAGCGCCGAAAAAATTATTCCACCATAGAACGCGAATTACTCGCTATAGTAGAAGCCACTAAGCATTTCAGACCTTATGTGTATGGACGACAATTTATTATAGAAACAGACCATAAGCCATTAGTATGTCTCTTTTCCTTAAAAGATCCTGAGTCCAGGTTAGTCAAATGGTGCCTACGCTTAGCAGAGTTCGATTATAAAGTTCACTATAAAAAGGGAAAAGATAACGCTGTCGCTGACGCCCTATAGCGAATTGAGATAAATACTCGTGGAACCAACAATGACAGTGACAGACTTAATGTTCATCGTACCTAACATTGATCCAGATGGTAGAACTCCCACTGAAGGCTTAGACAAAATTTTAAATGACTCCGAACGAAACAACTCTCAGAAAACCGATAACGACACTAAACATACTTCAATTGGAAATCCAATATTTTCAATGCTAATTTCCTAAAAACCAATAAACCTCTTTACTAATAGAATTATTTTAAAACTAGGAGACAAAAATCAATTAAATTGCACAAAACCTTTTAATAAAAATAATAACGAAATAACGGTTCGTAGAGGAAATGAGTTAGAAAACCTAAGTAAATACCTAAAAGATATCATAGACCCCAAAAGTATTTACGGAATCTATTTTACTGATAATGAACTAGAACTAAAATTCATTCGAATTTGTAAAAGCCTTTTTGACAATAACACAAAAATATTTAAAAGTAATATCTTAGCCGAAGACATTGAAGATCAAGGAAAACAATCTAATGTCATTAGTGAATACCATGAAAGTAATCATAATGGTATAAACGAAACACTTAGTCATCTTAAATTAAAATATTACTGGCCTGACATGAAGACTAAAATAAACAAAATGATTAGCGAATGCAAAACTTATCTTATTACCAAATACCAAAGAAATCCTTATAAACCTCAATACTCTGGCCTCTAGCAAAAAGACCCTTCGATATAATTCACATTGACACATTTAGATTTAATAATAGTAAATTTCTCACGATCATTGATTTGTTCTCGCGATACACTCAAGCTTACTATATAAAAGATACAACAAGTGTAATTGTCTTAAGTAAACTACGTCACTATTTTTCTCATCATGGCCACGAAGAATCGTTTATGATGAAGGAAAAAAATTTAAAAATAAGAATTTTCAGGAATATTATTCTCTGTTTAAAGTTGATCTCCACTTTACCACCAATTATAATCCCAGTTCAAATTCACCTGTAGAACGAGTGCATTCTGCACTCATTGAAAAATTACGAATAGCGAAATCACAAAATAAAAATGAAATTGCAAAATATCTCATGATAACTGCAGTACTCATGTATAATCAATCTATTCACTCTATTACCGGATATACTCTCTTATATGGCCCATATGAAAATCTTAATGCGCACGAAATAGATCTCAATCAAACCATTTACGAACATTACAACCAGAAACGGAAGGACAAATTTTGTCTTTTTTTGAGTTATATCATAAACAACTTAAAAACAGTAACAAAAATTTAGAAATGGCAAACAGTGATAAAGAAATGGTAGAGTTTAATGAGCCAGTAGCTTATTTCACCCGACAAAGATAAGAAAAACAGACCCATACTATCATAAAGTAAATGTAACCTCAGTAGACAACAATAAAATAACAAGAATTCGCGAAAATTCAGGTAGAATTCCTAATATTCACACCTGAAAAATAAAAAGAACTAAAAGAAAATTCTCTTTACATGATCACCCTGTTCAGCCAGACCCAGGTCCTTCAAGTTCAGAAATTTGATATTAATGGCTACTTTTCAGAAATGTTAAGTACAACCAAATTCTTAACCACTACCATAAATTCTATTTTTACTTTAATATAACCGATTTAAGATTAGGTATAATATACTATTAAGTAATGTAGTCATCTTAGATTCAGTAACAAAAAACTCTCCAAATTGTGCATTAATTAGAGTATTAAAAGAAAACTGTGACTCAATCGAAGATCAATTTGCAAAATTCAATTCTAGAAGTAACCGATCACTTATGTACGGATTAGGAACGATAATTAAATACATCACAGGCAATCCCGATAATAATGACTTAATAGAAATTAATAAAAACCTAGAAATACTTTTTACAAATCAAAACGGAATTATAAAACAAATTAATACATACATATCCTTTGCTGGTCATATTACGAAACGCTACACAACAGATTTTAATATAATGCAGAATAATTTAAATTTATCTATACAAGCAATAAATAATATGAGTAACATAATGAAACGTAATTAGCTATTCAATACAATAATTACATGAAACTGCTTAATACTCTTCAAAGTATTGAAAGTATTGATTAGTCTCTTCTGACATAACTAACTTGGAAATTATCTCAAATTCCGAATTAATTCAAATTATCTAATATATTCAAATCATTTAAAATCAATTTACAAGCAAGCAGAATTACCAGAATGGAACATAAACCACGTGTTCACAATTTTAGAATTCTCAAAATTTCAAGTCGTCTCTGTAAAAGACATAATAACATGTATTTTGTACATTCCAATCCTAGACCAATCATTTTACCGGTACTCCCGTATTTACCCAATTCCTGATTCTGAAAATAAGATAATGATACCACCCTTCAAATACCATCTTCACAGAGCAAGAGGAGAATTGTGGACAGACGAACTGTGTAAAGTGAATCAAACAATTTGTGTAGAAGTGCCACGATTGAACAAGTGCTCAATTTTATATAACATTACAGATTGTGCTTATGCCCTAGTTAATAATTATTATAAACTTTATACGCAGCTAAATAATGGTAATATATTATTCTCTTGTAAAACTGATTTATTAGTGACAGAAGAATGTCGTCAACAAATTAAGTCAAGAAGTGTTAAAGGTAGCGCTTTAATATCTTCAACAATGAATTGTAAAATAGTAATAGACGATCAAAAATTCGAAAATACTTTATACAATTTTTCATTTAAAACTAATTTGTTAATTAAGGATTATAAAGCTGATACTACTATAAATCTAAAGCTAAAACATTTAAATGACCTCGATAGTTTAAAAGAAGAATCTGAATCACTAAACACATCTATTAACTTACGACCTCTAGCACATGTTACACATTTTTCTATGACAATGGTAATTATAATTATGCTTTGTATTGTTTCAATAATGTATGTATTTAGACATAAGATATAGTTAGCTTTCCGATGAAAGACCAATCTTGATGTTATGTCCTTATCAGAACTCACCTGCACGAAAAACACATCAAAGAACGGGGACTTTCTATCCTAAGGAGCGAGGAATTACTTCCTTTGGTTAGAAATAAGACCAATCTATAATTATATTCTTTACATAGAGGTAAGACTAAACATACTCACAATCCAAACATGGAAAATATTGTTTATTAGCTTACTATCTGTTATTACTGAGAAACTAATTACTTATTTGTCCATTTCAATGTTCAAATTATTTAGATGATAAGAAATATGTTATAAGACGATGACAGTATTGTAATCGCCAGATTCATATTAGCATACAAGTTAGTGATAACTCAAATAAATTATTAAACCCATTTTTGAGTTTAATATAACTATATGTAGGTATAGAAGGTTATGCAATCGACTTATTAGCTCATTTTACAACTTTTAGCCTTGTTTCGCCAAGATCGGCCATCGGGTCTGGATGTGAGAATGTGTGTATGGATGTATGTTAGTATACACCATAACTCCAGAACTAAAATACCTACGTACTTAACATTTTGTTTTTAAGCTTGTTTTCGTTTGGATTAGAGCTGATTAGATTTTGGGAGAAATTCAGCCGCGGAAAGGGAGGGTTTATTAGGGTCAGTTTTTGGTTTTTATCAAATACGTTCTATGCAATTTTTTAACGGTAAAAAAATTCCGAAGATGGAATTTAAGTATTAGTTCAAGTTGTTTTATTATCTGAATAACGATTCATTTGATAAGAAAATGTGTAGACGTATTTTTTAAAGAAAAGTAAATTTTACATACATTTCTTGACAAAGTTTTTTAATGTACAGCGTAATAAATGTAAAAATTAAATAAGTATGTCTATGAATCTCTCTGACATGAAGTTTTAACGTCATTCTGGCATAGATTACTGTTTTTACAATGTTGCCTGTTTTTGTAATGAGCTTCTTATAAAAAATGTTGCATATTTATGCCCTAAAAGAATGTTGTTAAAATTATTTCGTTTCTTTTAATTTTAATTTTGTAGGTTGGAAGGTCGTGTGGTGTTCCACACCAGATATGTTTATTATAAAACATCATAATGAATCAAATTGTTTAACTTTAAAAAAGAATGCTTTCAACGATCTTTCGCTCCACATTTATGAAATCTAGACCGCAACTAGTATAAGTATTTGAAATCAGCTTTCCTGGCAGAATTTAAAAATGAAGATCTTTGTACGGTGTTCACTTAAAAAAAGCAGATGACGTTAAAGGCAGACCAACGATGGCATCAGAGCTAGACTTAAACTTAAAAATCGATCTGTCCAAAATAAGTCCGTATTCTGAAATAATGAATTTATTCCATTACTACACTGTAAGTTCTTCGTTACTGAGATACTAGTGGTACCCAACTTAATTATAACACTGTTGGTATATTTAACTTTCTTTTTATTTTGTTAACTTTCTATCTCCGTGACTAAATATAATTTGAGCTCCTAAATATTAAGCTGTTTAATTTTCATGTTATATGTTCTGGTGTGTAGGGGCCTTCTTTAGTATTTTTTTAGTGCTTTCCTTAACCGCTGGGGATGCCATATGTAGCTCCCAAACGCAATCGTTATTATGCGTACCAAAGATAACTGTATTGGTTGTGCCCGTAATGATTGAACTAACTTTCTTCAAGTCGGTATATTGGATCTTTTGTTGCAAATCATTTTCATTTTCTTCCACCTGTTGGAACCTGCTTTGCCATGTAGTTGAAGTTGGCGAGCATATTTTTAGGTAATTTTCAAATACTGTAATACTGTGAGTTCGTTTTGGATTGAGAGTGCTTTGTTTGGTTTCTATCGAACAGCTCTCACAAACCTTAATGATGCCCTTTGCTTCTTTCTATGCTAATTTCGTCTCGTTTTCCGTTACATGTAAATTGCTATGTTGATTTTTGTCTAGTGATGAACATCCAGGTGTTTTCCATATACAATTGTTTCCAGATGATGCCTTATATTCGGTGTCTTATGATTTAGTTCACTTATGATGCAATTTGGATGTTCTTGCATCTTTTTAACTATTACTGGTGTACAAATCTATTTATGTTTGGTTTCTTATTAATCTTTTAAATCTTAAACCTTTATTTTCACGTATATTTCGATCCGTACCACCACACAGTACCCGTGTATTAGTAGATGGTGCCCGGTTTTTTTCGCCTTTACTGCTAACATAAGGTACGTCCAGATCTCTAGGTAACTTTTGATCAGCCATTTATATTACTTTTCTTATGTGAGCTTCAGACATAGGGTCATGAAAACTTCCGTATCCGTAACATACGCTCAGTATTTTCGTATACTGATTGTCCTCTTCACTGATTAGGTTAGGATTTCATTCAATTATATTGAATTGTTTAGTTTCATTCTAACCTTTTTTATAGTTGATACCCCTCATGCTACACCAGTGACATCGCGCTTGGCTCTTTCAAGTGAATTTTATAGATGATTTACTCAAGATCAAATTTTGATACCTTACGATTTCACTACAAAAGGTAGTAATTATGACCCATTTGTACAAACAAACGCCCTATAGAAGGAGAAAGAGTAACTAAACGCATAGAATACGTAGTATTACCATCTTACGGGACCAACCTAAAATATCATCCTTTTATGACGTCCGATTATTATGAAAAGTCGATTTAATATTACCACTTAGGATAATTTTTTACTTTTGTAGTCTGTCATCTTAATTTCAGACTGAAAACTATGGATTATAGCAAACAAATAACGATAGGTGAAGTGCAAATCAATTATTTAACATTTAATTATGTAAAACTACTAAAGACTTTATATAACATAATGCATCCTTAACAGTTTTGTGATTAGCAACTGGAAAAAATAACACTGAGCATAGGCGGAATGACGCAGAATATATTTAACTATTTCTTATCGTGTGTGTAATCCTAAGTGAGGCACAATTAAAATTCAAACAACATGCAAGCTGTAAGTAAATTTAATATTGCTAATGTATCAACCACGGAACTACATGAAACATGCACCCTCACATACAATCATAGATCCTCATGGACACCCAGTTTAGCATATACACATGCGAATAAATAGCTTTCTCAACCAATTCCCTTCCAAGTAATCGTCACATAATACAATCTTATACAACAGTCAACCAGTAAACAATGATTTCCCCAACTTAAATGCAATGCAGTTTCAAAATACTTCTATAATGCAAAATGCTTCTTTATAAAATACTACAGAATCATGTCAACTTCCCACCAAAAACGAGTTAGATCTCATGAAGATCAAGATTCTACCACTTCAAAAAAGAGTGACTACTGGCTTGGACTCAGTAACAAATATGCACCGCTTGTAGATGACAATATAGAACAAAACGCGTAAACCACTAAACCCAAACCACCACCGATCTTCATTTCTGGAGTTGAGAATATACTGCATTTACTCACATTTCTTAATGAATTGGTTAAAGACACTATATAATAACTAGGTCAAAGTACAGCGTTCCGAAAGCGAGATGCATACTATGCTAGTAAAATCACTTGCAAATAAAAACACTGAGTTTCACACCTATAAGCCTAGACAAGAAGGTAGCTTTCTTGTGGTACTCAAATATTTTCGCCCAGCCACCGACATAACAGGCGTTAAACAAAGTTTACTAGATAAAGGACATGAAGTAACAAACGTTTGGAATATGGAACAAAATAATCAAAAATTCCATTACTAATGCACTTCATGACGTAATACCTGATGATATGAGAGAGAAACGATGCCACAATGTCCGCGTTGTCAAAAATTTTGACTTACAAGAACTTATTGTAAAAACAACTCATGTTGCGTCAAATGCGCTTCAAACCATTTAACAGGAAGATTAAAGGTTAACTGTGCAAACTGCAACGAAAACCACCCAGCAAATTATAGAGACTGTATAGTACATAAACAAATACAAAAAAAATGTATCCAAGACAAGGAGCGCGCTATGTTGATCAGAGAATTGTTCAAACGGGCCACCAAAAAGCGAAATGGATGATTTAAAGCAAAGGATCCCTCTTGGACCAAAGGAGCACACTTATAAATCTCATGTCAAAGATTGCTAATACAAATAATGCACCAACAGTTAAAAATAGCAGTCTGGAACGCCAACGGCATGTGCTAACATGTGCAAGAAATCAAACTATTTATACAAACCAATAACTTAGACATTATGCTCATATCGAAAACTCATTTTACCAATAGAGGTGATATCAAAATGCCAAAATATATCATATACATTACAAATCATCCCGCATATGGCGGGTCGGCAGTTATAATCAGACAACCTAAAACACTACAAACGAGCTGAATACAGCCACAACAACATCCAAGCCACCAATATTACTATACTAGGTGCAATAGTAGAAATCACAATATCTGCTATATATTGCCTCCCAAGACACAATAACAAATATGAGCATTATTTCGAGTATTTTCGGACACTGGGAAATTAGTTTCTAGTTGGAGGTGACTTTAATGCGAAATACACTACATAGAGATCCAGGATCACAACCACTAAAGGACGAGAGCTATTCAAAGCTATGAAAGCTTATGATATGACTTACCTTCCAGCTGACTGCCCATCTGACGCTAATAAGATTCGTAATTGCGTAATCAAGGGTCTTAACTCCAAATATTCGTTGCAAGATTCTGTTTAGACTTAACGTCGGATCACACTTTAATTCTAGTAAACATGCACACACAAATCTAGGACAAACTGAAGAAACCATCTCTTTCCAGCAAATGAACAGACTGAGATTAGTTCGGAGAAAAATTGGATTAACGGATCACTCTAGAAATGCCTTTGAAAACTCACCTTGACATAGAAAAAACCGTAGTAGACATTATACAAGCAATGAAAAGTGCAGCATGGCAAGCGACCCCAAACAAAAACAAAGAACTAATCCGAAAAGAACTCTCAATAATATTGCAGCAAACAGCAGCAGAGAAATGGAAAGCTCGACAATGATGGTAGATAACGAGATCCCCGGCAGACAGCCAACGTTACAATATCCTAGCAAACAACCTCAAAAAACTCCTGCGTAGAATACAAAATGAGTCCATCCAAACTCATCTTAAAGAATTAACACCAACAAACGCAGTTGATTACTCTCTGTGGCGGATAACTCGTAAACTCAAGTACCAACAACATCTATTACCTCCAATATGAACCCATCGTAAAATGTGGGCACGAACAGATGAGGAAAATGCCACTGTTTTCGCGGAGCACCGTGCTTCAGTTTTCCAATCCTATCCCTCACAACTGACTAGCACAGAAGAAGCAGAGTTATTGAACCAGCTAGATGTTCCGTTCCATATGTCACTGACAATTCCTAATATCTCACAAAGTGAGGTCGAAACAATAACACGATCACATTACCGGTGAAAATTAATAAAAATATACATCAAAGTATTCATACAAATATTTAATGCTGTTTTCAGGATTGAATACTTTCCGAAAGCCATAACGTTACTTAAACCTGGTAAAAATTCAAACGGGGTGACGAATCAGCCTTCTTCTAGTCATTGAAAACTCATACTTAAACGACTAACCGAGATCATCGAAGGAAATGAACATATATCTCCACACCAGTTTGGTTTTAGAAAACAACACGGAACTACGGAACAAGTCCATCGGATTACTAAGCAAATCCGCACTGATATGGAAGAAAGACGATACTGTTCGGCCCGCTTTGTTGATATAAGCCAAGCCTTCGAAAATATTTGGAATCGTGGACTGAACTACAAACTCAAGCGTCTTTTCCCACATCCGTACTACATACTCCTGAAATTCTACCTCAACGCCAGAAAGTTTCAAATCAAGAATCTAGAAACCTACACAACCTATATCCTGGGCAATCCGGAATTTTTAGGATCCATGCTTTACACGCTTAACACAGCAGACCTACCTCAAACTAACTCTGCAATCACGGCTACATACGAAAATGACACGACTCTTTTAGCGTCACATCCCGATTCTATTTCTGCATCAAAAATCTGCAAACTCATCTGAATCAATTCTAACGCTGGCTAAAGCAATGGAGAATGGAAGCTGATGCAGCCAAGTCTACACATATTACCTTCACCATTCGAAAGGAAACCTGTCCTGAAGTCACACTAAATGGAACTCCCATACTTCAAACGGAGATAGTGAAATACCTTGGCCTACATTTGGAGAAAAGATTAACTTGTAGAACTCACATCGTAACTAAGAGAAAACAATTATGGTCCAAATTCCATCAAATGTATTGCATGTCTGGAAAGGCTTCGAAGTTGTCCATTGAAAATAAACTATTATTGTATAAAGTTATCCTAAAGCCCATTTGGACATGTGTCCTCTCGATATGGGGCCCTACCTGTAATTCAAACATAGAGATCCTACAGCGTTCTCAAGATAAAGCTCCACGAGCAATTATAATGTTACACGTCCAATCCGCAATAGGCATCGGGTATGCTTATATTAGTAAGCGGGTTGCCAAGCCAGCTACAGTGGAAATGGGCGGGGTCGAGGTAGAGATAACAAGCTCAAACATCTTACACTTACCATAAATTCACAACTTATACAGCTCAATCCGGGAAAGATGTCTCGACGCCACCACAATCTTAAATTTTGCTAAAATAAATCGTGTTAAGCTAGATGGTAAATTTATCCTGTTTGATTGTGGAAAACAGGATCGAAGCCTACTCAGTAAAGTCATACACTAAATTCTCAACGTCAAACACACTTCCAAACAAATCAACTCAAAACTTCAGAAAATTTAGTGATATACGGGCCGTTATAACTTACTGATCACACCCTGTATCAATGGAAACTCCAATTCATAAAAATAAAACGTTAACTTATGTAGTTTTTAAAATGTCCCTCGTATATCTACCAATTTAAATCTGCAACGGTTAATGATTTTTAAAATTAAATTAATAGTCAATGCCCAATTTTGAAAAACCTCTAACACATAATGAATAAACGAAACGATTTAATGATATTCGTTATTTCAATGAAAACTACTCATTATTGCTAAATAACGCAACGTTAGAGTGATCATTGCTTTCCTCATTAATGATCTCTTTATATTTTATTAAAATACGAGCTTTAGTGATCGTAGTTAGACATTCATAAATATATTTATGCTTTATCACTTCAAATATAAACGTTCTGCTTTATGGAAATACTAAATCAAAATTGAGCATTATGTTACTAATGTTCTGCTTTACTTTCCAAATTTTGTGAACGATCTGGCCAATACAAGAGTTCACATCGATCCTTAATCTCCAAAATAGAATAAGGTAAAGTTTACTTTCAATTATTAAAAATATGTAACCAATCAAGTCAATATCACAAATAAACAACGAAATAATTGGACATATATTGTGGATAAATATTTACTCAATCGTGGTCGAAACCACCAAATAGCCCTAATTAAAAAATCCCCAAATCTTAGAACTAAACATACACAAAAATATCGATACAGCTTGATTACCTTTTTTTTTATTTTAAGAAATGAATAATCGTCAAAGTACGGAAAGAAAATTATCTTAAAAAAGTGATCGTGCTCATATTCGTCAATAAGTCATATAGCTAATTCTTACAATAAAGGTCATTTAATCCGTGTTTCTGCCGGTATGATGTAGTCCATTCAATCGGTGAGACGTAATCTTTTATTTGCTAACGGCCTTCAAATTGGCCAGCACTTTGGGTACACACACACACAACAACCGTATTCCTTTTTGATCCGTTAACTTAAGTAGTTACCTTAAGCTTATAAAACTTTTATAGTGTCACGCGCTGTACTAAACACTTTTAACAAAATACTTGTTTAATTTTCAAATCTGCATAAGCACTCTTAATTTATTGAGGAAAAATAATATAAAATAGTTTTTCCTTCAACCCTCAATTTACTAACTTGATTTATTTATGAATGTCTACATATTATCAATCACACCAAGAGTTATTGCAGTCGTTCTACTTATACGCTGCACACATTACGATTTTCATAAACACTAAAACATTCTAAGCGTTAATCATAATTCAGCGCGCGCGACGTCTACTCTCGTCAACGCTTAAGCTTCTCCCTTATCTCAAGACGGGCACTCCCTTATATGCCTTTAGCCCTCCTTTCCAAATGTATCTCCTGCTAAATTCAAAATCTACCTTGCATAATCGTGTATTCACTGCGTCTCTACATCGCGTCACATTGTCCAACATGGACTTAACCACGCTACGCTGTACATCACCCGCCGCCATTCTTATTACACGTGAAAATTTATAAGATCTTCTCGAGTAAATCATCTAACATCACCACGTCATTCCGTATATTCTTCAAGTCGTTCTTCGTCTTTTTATACATATCTTGCGTGTACACGAATTTTATTTTCGCATCATTTTCGCGAAATCATCCCATTCTAATGTCCTTTTACATACACATACGCATTCAATTTACCAATATTGCACAACATTACCAAAAATTTCCACAATCAAAAACATGCACCCATATTCCTTACTTTTCATGTAAACTCACTTTAGCTGCACTCAAAATACGTTACATACGTTATCAAAATACTGCACATACATTATGCGTCAAAATAACCTTACAATCAATGCTCCATGGTATGTGCCAAATGCACTAATGCTTGCTGACCTAAACATACCGACAGTTCGCAAAGAAATTACTAGATTCAACACTAATTATAGAAAGAGGCTGAGAGTACACCCCAATGTGCTAGCAATAATCATCCTGTCACATGAAAAGGACGAACCAAGACGACTTGAACGATTCTAACCTTCCGACCTTACAATCGGATTCTAGTGAACTCCCGAGACTTCAAACTGTCATATCTTTATCAAATATACAGAGAATGTACGTAAGGACATTACTCTACATTCCATATTATCTTTAGTATAGTTTTACATTAAGCTTAAATTAAATAAGTTGTATTTATAATCTCCACCGAGACTGTTTGTACAAATAAAGGAGACGAAAAAGGGATTCTAAAGCTCTTAGTTACTTATTTAGTTAAATTTTACTATGAATAATTAAAATAAAATAAGTAGTGGATAAGATTTAATATATTCTACTGAAACTACATAAACGGCAAAATCCACTTATAATTCAATTAACAGACGTAATTGCAGAAATAAACATGTACATGCAAATATAAAGTTATAACCTGTGAGAAAGGTCTACATTCAATTATCAGGGATTGTAGCACTTTATGCTTTATTTAATTAAACAAATAGGGAACTTGATAAACTTTCACCCAAACATTTACTATTTGACATATCACGAAATTGATCGATTAAGCACTATAGAATTGTATTAAAAAAATCTGATGTGGACAGTACGTAACTTTCTTATGCATACGTCATGGAATATTAATAAGTAAAAGGAAGAATTAATCAGTTGCGATATGGAAATTTTTAAGTTATTCATATCTGCTCTCACATTAAATGTACAAAACACATGTAACCAATTAAACATATACACGTATGCAAATTTTTCTATTGTAAAATACTCAATTCTACTTAAATTTATACAGGGTTAGCCATGCAACACGTTAATTAGAAAACATTCGACTTCCCACTATCGTGGCATAATGAAATTTAGTTTTAGGC
This sequence comes from Vesta saturnalis, assembly GCA_036346205.1. Lineage (NCBI taxonomy): Eukaryota > Metazoa > Arthropoda > Insecta > Coleoptera > Lampyridae > Vesta > Vesta saturnalis. The sequence continues at coordinate 1,137,165 of JARFJB010001904.1, read as the reverse complement.
TAGAACAGACATTTGGAATCCAAGTAAGATATCTTTAAATGGCGGCACTTCCTGTTACACCGGAAGTAGGTATCAACTTCGTTATTTTAAATGGAACCCCTAATTTTCTTGCCATTTTTGGAATTCTCGTTAAATGTTATGGCCAGTTTATGTACAGCGTTTTATACTTAAAACTTGCCGTTTCCGAGTTATTTCGAAAAATATGAAAATTTTGAGAGTTGCACTCCATGAAAATTGATATTAAGCGCCAACCGTTTCGAATTTCGGAATCGATTTTCTGAGCCACAGGAGGACCTAACAAACTACATTTTGACGAGTTTTAATTAAAAAAAGTTATCCATAAACCCGGAAATAAGCCTCCAAAGTTGTATGATTTTGAACCTCAATAACTTGGTTATTTCAAATAGGACACCCTGTACCTTAAAGCGATGCATTAATATTAAATAAATAATTGTTCATTTAAGAACTTAGTTTAATAAACAAAAATTATAACAAACATTTAAATTAGGATATAAAATTATAATACATTTTCAATGTGCTGTCCATGCAATTGAAGGCACAATTCAATCCGTCTCTCCACACTTGCTGTGACTCGACAAATCTCATTAGGGTCTAATTCGGCAAAAGCTGACCGTATCCTCAAATAGACCTTGATTTTGAGGCGATCGTGAAGGCCACCCCCAACGTCCATGGTCTGATAATTGTTTATATTTGAACCGATTTCTAACTCAGTAGACTTCATCCAATATTCAGTAACGCATAATTACTACGTTGTACTTGTGAGAGCCCAAATACGCCTCAAATTCAGAAATTTTGTTTTTCAGGCACTGTATATTTAAATGAAATAAATAAAAATCTGTAATTAAGTCACTGTCTTTGTTTTCTGACGCAAAACTAACTATTTGCAACCTCCAATTCAGTGGAAACAACGGATACCTTAAATGATAGATATTGATCTCGATACTTAGCAACTAATTCTGAGCACGTAGCTGATTGGATGTTTTTTGATTTGAGATAATTAGTTAACATGTCTTCGATACAGTTAACATCTAATTCATGAACATGAAGGTGACAAAATATCTGAGCCGCTTTAAGAGAAGTTCTAGTGCAAGAACCCTGAATTCCAGTTGTTTTTCGTTTACTTCTCTGTTTAGTATAAGATAGCTTTATCCATTCCGGTTCCGTAAATTTTTCAGGTGCAATTTCTTTGACAGAAGGACTAGCAACAGCTGTTGATCTACTTACCATTTTATTGCCTGTAATATTTTCCATTTGTGAATTATTATTTATTTTAGGGAATTCCTTGTTAGATTCATTGATTTTCGGTATATTAACCTTGCTTGTCACTTCTGCAACAAGTGCAGATGTGATTGTAATATTACCTTGATGTTTATTACCAATTTTAGATTTAGTAAAATGCGACGATTTATTATCGTCATTTTTCGTTTTAAGATCATTTACTTGATTTATGAGCATAACTTTATCTTCTAACAAACCAATTTCTGCTTTTAATACTTTTATAACAGCATCTTTTTCCTTAATAATGGACTTTAAGAGGTTTCTTGTCGAAAACTCATCCGTATTACCATCTACTTGACAGAAATTACAAATGACTATTTTGTGCAGTAACCACTTTGGATGTTTCAGCGCAACTTGGATAAAAATAATTAGCACCACAAACACTATATAATGTTTTTTCACAGCCAGATTACAATAAGAACAATTAAATTCTCCGATTTTACTATCCACAATTTGTATAACCGGCTTTTCACTAGCCGCTATCTTTACAGTAGATAAAGTGACCAAACAATTCTCCAGTTTTAAGATTAATGTGTGGTGAGAAATCATAGACACCTTCATAATTGGTCCTGTCATTTTACCACCTCGACTAAATGGCGAAAACTATTTGAAACATCTGTAAAATGAATTACCAGACTTATTAAATCCCCTGCTCTTGAAACTTCGAAGAGGAATGTGTTTTATGCATGACGGTTGCTCTTCCACATTTTACGTCAAACGTGCCGTAATTATTTGAACGGACAGTATCCAAAAACAATCATTACTCTAAACAAATCAATGATTGTCGTTACGTTATTTCATTTAATATGTCTGATTTTCAATGAAACATATCTAAAAAAAACTAAGAAATTTACTTACTCTAATCTACAACCAGATGGAAGGATATTAATCAGATCGGTATAAAATATACTTAAATCAAAGCGTTGTCGAACGTAACTACTTTACTTTCTCCAATAATATAGATGGATAACCCTTGTGTATTCAAGGCCAGTAGATACAGAAGATGAATTAAGGAGACGTATTCAAACTGGAATTGACGCTTTGAGAAATGATGATGAAATGCTCCAGAGAGTTTTTTTTACGACATATTAATCTTTGTACATACGAAAATGGATGTGATTTTGAACAATTGTTAAAAGCGTTTATTTTAAATTAACCTTTTATTGTTGATAAATCTCTTATTGATTGTTTTTACTAGAGAGTAAGATTAACAACACATTTAACTGTTTTTGTAATTTTTGGTGTTATTCTTGTAGCAGTGCAATGCAGCCACATATCCCAAAAAAGGGTGCTCATACCAGGTATACATTTATCTGATAAAAAACGTTGGAATTTGAATTTATATTCAAAATTTAGTGACAGTTAATTTATTTAATAACGCTTTCGCTTCAAATTGTATTCAATTATTACAATAATTTAGACCTGACCATACAAGAAATGATTTTTTTAAATCCAGCTATCTCAAAAACGGCTGCTCAAATCTACTCTTACCAGGTATAACTTTTTTAGGTAAAAGACGTTGGAGAATAAGAAATGTTATTTAAAAGTAAAATACAGCGTAACTCAAGCAAGTTATTTCGTTTTAAATGTGTTCGAAGTACTGCAGGTACTTCGATAATACAGGTAAATTTTACAATGAAAATGTAAGCAGATTATAATGTTTCACCCCACAAACACCACCCACCCCCAGCCGAATATTGTGACAATACACCAATAATTAAAAAAATTATTTATAAAAAACTAAAACCAAATTGAACTTCTGAAATCATCCACTTTTGGACTGACGTAAGTTGGGTTAGATCGTCATATTTTAGCCTCAGGAATTTGTGGTAGCGTTTTTGCCGCACCTTTTAGAGACACCCTGTATAATTCAGGCGTTTTATAGAATGAAAACCGTCTGTTTAATATATATCAATTATATACTTACCAAAAACACTTATAAATATAAACAGTTTCTAGAAAAAATTAATCACAAATATTCGTATAAAACAGAGAAATTATGTACATAGTTGCAGAAATAATCAAAAAATAACAGACAGTAACTTCTATACCTTGTTACCAAACATTTGTAATGAAGAAATGAAAAACACTTAACAACGTTTAAAAGACATAAATATAAAGAATTTAATAACAGATTCTGCTTATATACAAAATATGCAATACTAGTAGAATAAGGGCACTATCACCTCCACTTTTTTGTGACGTCATAGGGCACTCCCACATTTACTTTCGACCTTGGGAATTCCCAAAACCGCTCACGTGGCTGACCTCGGCTTTGACCTTGGGAATTTCCGATGACGTAATTTGTCCTTGGAGATGACCTCGGGGCTTGGCATTGGAATTGGCCTTCGGCCCGCCCTTGGAGTTGACCAACCAAATCTGCTCAACGGGCAATTTGAATTTGAATAAGGAGCCTAATGCTAACCTGTAAGCCAGATACAGGAACTTGTGCTAGGGTCTGCGTTCTATTGTCGTGGCCCCCTTGGCTGGAAATAGTATTCTAATAAGGAGGCCCTATGTAACAACCTTTTTTTGTGGTTGTATTAAAAAGTACATTAATTTAAGAATCGTTCATCTATTTGGCATAATATTAGAAAAGTTTTTAATTATTAATGTGTAGATTTGAATACTGGCAATTTAATTGGCATTTCCTAGAACAAATCTTTTGGGTGTAATATTACATAAATAGTTTTAGTTCCTTTTCTTAAAAATTGGATTTATATTATTGTATTCGCGCAAGCGGCGTGAATATTAAATATACTTGAGTTATTCAGAAAGCTTTTTGTAATTCAGTTAATGCTGAATGTTAACAGCAATAAGAATGATTTTTAATTAATTTTTTATATTCGTGCCATCAAGAAAATTTTGGTGGTAAGTTATTTTTTTAATTCAGTATAGTTTAAATTAAGCATTTGTTTGTTTTTTTAGGCACGTTAATTTACACGTTAATTTACACGTTATTTACACGTTAATTTACACTTTTCAAGTATGCAATTTTTTAAGTACGCCCTTTTTTAATTAATTACCTTGTATACTTAATAATTTTTAATGGCAAGTTTTACTTAAGTACTTATTTTCGAAAGTTTCTCTTCATTCAAATAACAAGAATACAATAAGTTTATTGGATTGAAAATTTCTACAAAGACATAATTGATCGCGTTTTTACAAGACTCGCAAGGACGTTGTGAAACGCTATCATTCTAGCTGACCGTTCCTTATCCATATTAAACACTGGAAGCTGTCGTTTGGAAAATTGTTATACAGAGGTATTTATATAGTGGTGAATTTTTAGTTTTAAGCTTAGCTTTAAAAACCTTTTTTCTTTCCTCTCCTTATTATCCATAAATTTAGTAAATAAATTTAATTGCATATTGTTATTTTTGTTATTACTAGAAAGCTTTTAAAGTTCATTAAATAGGTTTTGTTATTCCTGTCAAAGATAACATGGTGCCCGAGAATTCATTTAATTATATTTTATACTTAATACATAATTTTTTATTAATTAGGCATAAGTAAAATAATGAAGCTATTGAAACGCAGGCAGTATTTCAGGTGCGTAAATTGAACCCTCCCCTATCTCAATCTACTGATGAGTCAACGGTACTTTATTTTATACTTTAACTTCATTATTGTTATTACCATTTGGCGATAATATAATCAAGTTAGGTTATACCTAATTCTAACTTGTAAGACAGGTATAAGAACTTGTAATAGTGTCTGCGCCCTCTTGTCGTGGCCCCCTTGTCTGAAAATAGTATTCTAATAAGGGGGCCCTATTGCTAGCTTCCAAGACATGTATAGAAACCTGTCAGGATCTGCGCCCTCTTGTCGTGGCCCCCTTGGTTGAAAATTGTATTATTATAGGGGACTCTAATGCTAACTTGTAATACAGGTATAAGAACTTGTGTTAGTGTCTGCGCCCTTCTGTCATGGTCCCCTTGGCGCGAAATTTGAATTTGTCTGTTGTGACGCCATCTAGTTGTTTATGGACTAATGAATATTTTCTGTAATAAAAGTGGCGCCACCTAGTGGTATATTTCTGCGACTAATTAGGGTTTGTTTGCGGCGCCATCTAGTGGCATATTTTTAAACTAGCGAACGCTTTGTTTCTCTCTCTCTCGGCTCTTTCTCAAACAAATGAATCAAATTAAATTAATCAAAATCAATTAAGCAAATCAATCTCAAACAAATTATGCTCGATCAAATCAAATTAACCAGTCTCAATCAATCAATCCACCAAATCAATCAATCTCAATAAATCAAATCATAACTTACAGCTTGCGAAAATCAGCTTGCAGCTCAAAAATACTGATTTGGCTTGCTAAAAATACCAAACTGATATAACGGAAATAAAATATAAAGGCTTTAATGGTTTATCACATGTGAATCAATAACGACAAAGTTTAAGCCTACAAACACATACCCGCATAATGCAATTAATTCATTAATTAAAAAATAGCGTAATACTCATACCTTTATCTATTTAACCAACTAAGCAAATGAACGGGGATTGAGTCTATAGAATAACAGTTGACGCTATTGCAGTGTTGGTTTATGACGTCATCCTATAAGAATAATAATAGATTAAATTTTAATAGTATTGTTATGAGCTATATATATATATATATATATATATATATATATATATATATATATTATATATAGGTGTTTCATTAATAACGAGAAATAATTGAACTGTAGAATCTTGGGTTCAAAATAAGATTTGACCCAATTCACTTAGATAAAATGTCTCTTGTCTGAGTTACAGGGTGTTTTATTTAATAATTCACAAATGATTTTTCACAATTACTTTTAAACTGTTTGACTAATCTTTATCATAATTGGCAGGAAGTATAAACACTGCAAACCTTACTAAATTATGGTAAATAAACGTTTCTGGCTACTACCAGAGGCGTACGACAGGGGCAAGTCAGAGCTTGACCCTTCCTAAATTCTACGCCACTGGCGAAATTGTCATTTTAGCACAATTTTTCTATTCTCCAATACTTTCTATGTAAATAACATACTCTACCTTCGTAACGATAAAGTCATTATTTTTCGAGGTATTTAAAGTTAAACATAACGTAGCACAATTTTAATGTGTATTTATCATGGCGGTGTTTTTGGGTCATAGGTTTGCATTTATTACTCAAATGAAACTTTTAAGTTGAATTTTTAGGCTTAATAAGAAGATTAACAAACAATTTTACTAACACGTAATTATCAAAAAGTCTTTTTCACATTTTTGCTACAATAAATAATATGAACAAACTTTAAAAATACTTATAACAAATAAACTGGTTTTTACTTTTTTTATTTACAATATCACAATCAGATAAATGCCACTTGAATCATTTCTGCATATCATTCAGAAGTACGTACGACATATTCAAAATAAGTTCAGGTTTTGTGTAGTTGCCTCTGATCTGAATTAATCGTTTCGGTCCAGTAGGCGGCTGCCATTGCCGTTAGTTGTTTATTTTTACTATCACGAAAGATTTTGATTGTTACAAAATTTAAAAAGCTCATCAAGTAAAAATGCCCAGCCATAACAATTTTACTAATCGTAAAATGTAAGATATGATTTGTGTTTATGTATAAGAAAATTATTCCTGTCTTGCTGCTACTCGAAGATATCGGGAAATGTATTCAAACAGAGTTCAACCTGGTCGCCAAACCTTCAGTAATATTTTTAATAGATTAGGAGATACTGGACAATTTAAGCCCAAAAGTGATGTGGGACGACCTAAAAATTTAACTGTTGATCAGGAGGATGACATATTAGTGCGAATTGCTGATAATCCTCAACTAAGCACTCAGCGTTTGCAGCAATGACTGGTGTAAGCTATTATTCAGTTTTTTTATTACTGAAAAAAGAAGATCTACGACCTTACCACTTTACATCTGTACAAAACTTATTACCTACAGATTATCCTTTAAGATTAAATTTTGCTCGTGGATGTTAAATAGAAAAAATGAAACTCGTGATTTTATTAAAAACATTCTTTTTACTGACGAGGCCACTTTTATACGTAGAGGAGTTTTCAACTAGAGAAATAGCCACAGTTGGGATACGGAAAGTCCGCATCTATTCCGAGAATCACATTTCCAACATGAATTTAAGGTTAATGTATGGGTACTTATGAATTACCAGCAGATTTGAATAGTAACTCGTATTTGGAGTTTCTACAAACTAGACTTTTCGAGGAGCTAGAGGAATTGCCACTTAACCGAAGGAGAGGTATGTGGTTGATGCAGGACGGGGCACCGTCTCATTCTCCTTTAGTAGTACGGGACTATCTAGATCAGCAATTTCCTCATCGTTGGATTGGCGAGGTAGTGAATTCCGTGGCCGCCTAGAACTCCCGAAGGTAATCCCTTAGATTTCTATATCTAGGGGCATACGAAAACATTGGTATACTCACAAGAAATAAATAATTATCAAGAGCTATGACAGCAAATAGTAAATTCCGCTAATTTTATTGCTAATCAGCCAAACATATTTTTAGTTAGAAGATCGTTTACTGATAGAATGGATAAACTTATTGAGGTAAATGGGGTCACATTGAACATTTGTTAAGTATTTTTAAAGTTTGTTCATATTATTTATTGGAGCAAAAATGTGAAAAAGACTTTTTGATAATTACGTGTTAGTAAAATTGTTTGTTAATCTGCTCATTAAACCTATTAAAAAATCGACTTATAAGTTTCATTTGCGTAATAAATGCAAACCTATGACCCGAAAACACCGCCATGATAAATACACATTAAAATTGTGCTACGTTATGTTTAACTTTAAATATCTCGAAAAATAATGATTTTATCGTTACGAAGGTAGAGTATGTTATTTACATAGAAAGTATTGGAGAATTGATTGACTATTTCGCCAGTGGCGTAGAATTTAGGAAGGTGCAAGCTCTGGCTTGCCACTCTCGTACACCTCTGGTTATTTCTCATTATTACTGAAACACCCTGTATATATATATATATATATATATATATATATATATATATATATATATATATATATATATATATATATATTAAAAATAATACGTATACCTTCAGATGTGTTTTCTTTCGGTTGTTCTAATAATAATAACTATGTGTTGGAGAACTGTATATTGAACTATTTTATACAGCGTATACATAGTCTCACTAAACCAGTTTTCTGTTTTTTTTTACTTATGCATAGTTGATACAGAACTGGTTATCGGTTTCCCCGTCATTAATATAAAATAATTTTTTAGAGTGTATAACTTAAATACATATAGCAAATTACCTCTCTCATACTTATTGTAATTCCCTATTTACCTTTTCCTTTCGTAGGCTCGTTAGGGTGACCTTACATATACGAATTTATATGAAACGATTTTTATCTACAACATACATTTAAAATAATTTTCAGCTTGATCGTGTAAAGTCAGCCTTCAACAGTTTTTTATATTGTATATACACACAAACTACGTTTAAAAAATAAAACGAATAGTAATTAAGAGCTCGCTGATGTTATCGTAGATATGGGTCAAACATGTATAACCGTTATGGCTAATGCACGGTTTAAACACGTGTTGAATGTGGTAAATATTTTTAAAAGAAAACAATATGATCATTTTAATATTAAGCAGGTGAACAAAGCGACGCTTATTGTCAATGTTCGATGTTTACATTCTAGAAAACAAATCTCAGTTGTAATATTAAAAATATAAGCTCGATAAAAAGTAGAGTATAACGGTGATCGCAGATTTTTTCATCTAATATTTAAGCTAGGATGATGACTGAGTTCCCCTACCAAATATGAAATCAGGCTTCTATTTTACATGCAAGATCTGACAGCGGAAATATCTCTCTTAATGGTGTAAGGTTGCGTTGACGCACCCTGTATGTGAGATATTATAATGACGTGAATTACGTGTTTTGAGTACGGGTGTATTGAGTTTGAACGAAAAAAAAATTTTCTTTGTGTATATGCATAATGTATGTGGGTGGGTGATACGCCACTGGAAATTTAGGAGAAATATTATTCAGTATGCAGATACGTGTATTTGAATATTATAGAGACATTGGTGTTGGAATAAATAGATTCTGATGAAGGTAAATGTGAATAGAAATATGTCGATGGGACGATAATGGTTGCTACTGTTGACTACTTAATAAGAAATGGAATGTCGGTGGATAGAGGAGTAATCTTTGCCAGAAGATGTGAGTGTATAAGTGTAGAATGTTTTAGAAAATATGTAGAGAAAGATTTGGTATGTTTAATTGTTAATTATAGAAAGTTCTCGTAATGTTTTGAGAATAAGTGTAAGTATATGGGATTTGTGACCTTAGACTGTACTTATTTTTGCAAATGTTGCGGAAGGAGGACGAGCGCATGTGAGAGACAAACGTTGAAAGTTGTGTAATGGTCCAGAGTGGCCACTGAATGAATGTGATGACGAGAAATGGCTTCTCCATAAAGTAATTGTAAAATTTGCAGGTAAAAACAAACATGGCGATGTATAATAGTTATAACCGTGTTTGTACAGAGGGCAGCATCAGTCGGCACTAAGAAAGTTTGAATGAATACCATTGGTGAATATAGCGAAGAAGTCAGACATGTTTAAAGATGGATGGCTTAAGGTATAAATAGGAAAGTCAGAGATTGACGTTAGCTGTAGCTTTTAGCTGGTTGCTTTTGGCTTTTTGGTGAGAGCGTAACCCGAAAGGGGATGAATCGTATAAGATATTCATAAATAAAACAATTAATAAAATTGAGATTGAAGATAAAATCAGTTTATTTTTCTTCAAGAAAAAGAGCGTAATCAGATTTATAATAGGATAACAGTTGTTACGTTATAGTGTTGAGTGCGGCGCGCGAGCTTGTAATGATTATTTAGTTAAAATTATTTATGGGACCCCCTTTAAGTGAACGAAATTTTCGTAGTAAATTGAGCCAATGTTAAGGTAATTTTATATGACATTAAAAGTTTATTTGTGTAAGGAAGGGCTAATTGTCCTAAAGGTTGCGAGAAACTTTTAAGAGGCAACCAAACGTGTACAGATTATTACGGTTTATTGGAGTAATAACCTCGCATAGTTGGACTAATCGCGAGTGCAGAAAGGAACAAGTGTTTGTGGAATTGTGAAGTATTTGTTATGTGCCTTCAGACAATCTAAGGAATACAAATGGACTACAAATAATTGGTTTACGGGAAGAGAGAAGAAAGAAAAGCAAGGATTAATGGACAATTTTTTTTAAGTAAGAATTACATTTAAGAATTTTAAAACTCAGATAAGCACGATTATCTTTTTGTTTAGTTGTAATTTGCGTATTGTTGGGTAATTTTTAATTAGTGGCGAAGGAAAAAGATAATCGGTCTCGAGTTATGTTGTATTGGTTGTTTTAGTAGTAAGAATTTTTGCAAAAACGCAAATTTGTATTGACAGTGTTTTTCAACCACGCTGGTGTAGTGTATGTAAACATTTGTTTATTATTTTATGCAGGACAATATATATTTATCGTTAACTTTTATTCTGTTGTTTATTCAGCCAGTTATGAGATACATTTGTGACGTTTACTTAATTGGTGACTTAGTTTTCGACAACTTAAATGTAAACTTTGCATAGTTTGGTTTTACGATTAATGAACAACCTGAAAGGTTATATTTGCCAGGTTGATTGCAAAAATTTTCATGTCAGTTTCTTTTAACGCAATACACTAATTCAAGGATTATTCTCGTTTCTGTTTTGCAGCACTTTATCACTATTATATTGGAGTAACAATTATTAAGCCGATGACATTGATTTTCTTTTGGTTAGGAATTTTAAAAATTATTTATCGATCATTGAATGAAGAAATAGTTTATTCATTAATAAGTAGAAATTTAACTTTATATGTATACGAGGGATACGTAGAAAATATAACTGTTGGTTACGTGAATGCAGTTGAATTTGAGTGATACATTTTGTTTTGGAAGTTTTGGTATACGAGGTGTATTCAAAAAGTTTCTAATAACCTGGGTAGTACTAAATATATTTGAGTTTGAGTTGAATTGTTTGGGACGAGTGTTTGTTTTAGAACCCTCGTGTAAGAGTTTACTGAGTAAGCACAATCCTACTTTCCACAATCAAGTAGGGTTAATTAACACCCAGCTTAAGACAATTATTTTAGCAAAGTTTCGATTGTGGTGGCGCCTGGAGACATATTTTCCCGGACTGAGCTGTTTGAATATCGGTGTAAGGTGTTTGAGCGTATTATTCATTCATTTTACTTATTATTTCGACCACGCCCATCTCCCTGTTAGCTGGCTTGGCAACCCGCTAACATTAGTAAGCATACACGACGCCTAGTGCGGTTTGGACGTGTAACAATGGAAGCACCTCTATCAAAAAGGGTTTTAGATTTATTAAACTGGTTCGAACGTCCATTTGGAAAACAAGATTGTTAATAAAAAATTGAAGGAAAACTTAGCGTTTGCAAATGTATTTTGAAAACAATACATCATTTATACAATCACATTTTTATCGGTCTTCTTCTTCTTAGGCCGTGATTCGGCGCTATCATCATCATAGTTTTGAGATGCGTCCTTCTCCTCTACATTATAATAATAATGCTCACTCATTGGTGGTTACACTTTAAATACATGCAAAGCATAATATACAATCTTTATTTACCACTATTATTATTACACGGATGTGAGATTATTCTTAAATTAGTTGTTTTCAGCACGACTCCAGAAACACTACATTTCCCTTCAAATCTTCTGCCTTGTTCTCAGGAGTACAGCTTCTGAGAACAAGGCAGAAGATCTTTTTGAGTTTATCCTTATCCAATTTCGAGTCAGACAGACATTGTATGTAAAAATAATATATAGAGGCGACATGTAGCTTAAAGACATTTCGCCGCATACATCTCAATACTGAAGATCCTGTTGGATAAAGATAGACTCAAAAGATGAATGCAGTACACCTTCCGAGAAGAAGGAAGAAGATTTTAAGGCACGTGTAGTATCGCTGGGGTCGTGTCAAAACAACTAATTTAAAAATAATCTCACATCTACGTAATAATAATAGTGGTAAATAAAGATTGTATATTACCATTTACATGTATTTAAAGTTTAACCAATGACGAGTGAGCATTATTATCATAATGTATTCTCCTGTTTATCAGCGGACATTAGTGATTTTACTGACTTGTTAACAAACTATTACAATATAACCGTTCAAGATGACGATAAAAATGATGAAGTGGATGAGGTGAATGTATTTCAAATCCAAGATGGCGGTGATCATTCACAGAAGAACAGCGATGAGGTAGAGGAAAAGGACGCATCTCAAAACCATGATTATGATAGTGACGAATCACGACCTAAGAAGAAGAAGACCGTTAAAAACGTGATTAAATAAATGATGTATTGTTTTTAAAATATATTTTCAAACGCTAAGTTTTCCATCAATTTTTTATTAATAATCTTGTTTTCCGAATGGCCGTTCGAACCTGTTTTACAAAAACTAAAACCCTTTTTGACAGAGGTGTTTCCATTAAGAGAGATATTTCCGCTAAGTCAGATCTTACATGTACAATAGAAGCCTAATTTCATGTTTACTAGGGTCATCATCGTAGCTTAAATATCAGATGAAAGAAATCTGCGATCACCGGTATATTCTACTTTTTATCGTGCTTATTTTTTTAATGTCAAAACCGAGATTTGTTTTCTAGAATGTAAACATCGAACATTGACAATGAGCGTCGCTTTGTTTGCCTGTTTAATGATCCTATTGTTTTCTTTTAAAGATATTTACTACATTCAACACGTGTTGAAACCGTGCATTAGCCATAACAGTTATAAATGTTTGATGCATTTCTACGATATCAGCGAGCTCTCAATTATTATTGGTGTTATTTTTTAAAAGTATTTTGTATGTGTGTGTATACAATATAAATACAGTTGTAGGCTGGCTTTTATACTCTCAAGGCAAACTTTGTATCTACATAAACTTTGTATGTACACAACATAAAAAATTATTGAAGGCTGAAGACTGACTTTACATGATCAAGGTGAAAATCATTTTAAATGAATGTTGTAGTTAAAAATCGTTTTATATAAATTCGTATATGTAAGGCCGCTCTAACGAGCCTGCGAAAGGGAAAGGTAAATAGAGAATTACAATAAGTACGAGAGAGGAAATTTTCTATATATTTAACTTTAAAACATACTTTACATACTTTAAAAAATACTTTATCTTAATGACGGGGAAACCGATAGCCAGTTTTATATCAACTATTCATAAGTAAAAACAGAAATACAGTTCTCCAACACATTATTATTATTAGAACAACCGAAAGAAAACACGTCTAAAGGTATGCGTATTATTTTATATATATATATATATATATATATATATATATATATATATATATATATATATATATATATATATTTACTTGATATTGCTCATAAAAATATTATTAAAAATTTAATCTATCATTATTCTTATAGGTTCATTAATTAGTTAATAACGGTATGCGATACGTATTTGTGTGTTTAAACTTTGTAGTTATTGATTCGCATAAAATAAACCATTAAAGCCTTTTATTTTGTTATTTCTGTTATCCCAATTTGGTATTTTTAGCAAGCTGTAAGTTAAACCAAATCAGTATTTTTTAGCTGTAAGCTGATTTTACAAGCTGTAAGTTATGATTTGATTTATTGAGATTGGTTAATTGATTGATTTGGTCGATTGATTGATTGAGATTGATCTGATTGATTGATTTGATTTGATCGAGCATGATTTGTTTGAGATTTTTTTGCTTAATTTATTTTGATTAATTTGATTCGATGAATTGATTTGTTTGTTTGCTTGAGAAAGAGCCGAGAGACAGAGAGAGAGAGAAAGAGGGACAGAGTCAGAGGCACAGAGAGAGAGAGAGAGAGAGAGAGAGGTTGTGCACGATCACCATCTATTACAGAAAACATTCGCTAGTTTAAAAATATACCATTAGATGGCGCCACAAACAAACCCTAATTAGTCCTAGAAATATACCGCTACGTGGCGTCACCTTGATTGCAGAAAATATTCATTAGCTCATACACAACTGGCTGGCGTCACAAAGAGAAAAATTCAAATTTCGCGCCAAGGGGGCCGCGACAAGAGGCGCAAACCCTAACACAAGTTTGTATACCTGTCTTACAAGTTACGATTGGAGCCGCCTTATTATTATACTATTTCCAGCCAAGGGGCCACGATAAGAGGACGCAGACCTTAGCACAAGTTCCGACGACCTGTCTTACAGGTTAGCATTAGAGCCCCCTTATTAACATACTATTTACCGTTAAGGGAGCCACGACAAGGGGGCGCAGACCCTAACACAAGTTCCTGTACCTGTCTTACAAGTTAGCATTAGGCTCTTTATTCAAATTCAAATTTCCCGCTGAGCAGATTTGGTTCTGACCTTAGCTAGGTCAAACTCCAATGCCAAGCCCCGATGTCATCCTCAAGACTAAATTACGTCATCGGAAATTCCCAAGGTCAAACCCGAGGTCAGCCACGTGACCTATGACGTCACAAAAAAAAGTGGAGGGGGTAGTGCCCTTATTCTACTAATACTGTAACTATTTTTTGTATGTATTTTTCTTTATTTTTTTCATATTTGTTTGACTGAAATTATATTTGTAAATGACTAACTTGGTGACGCCTTCACAAATATTTCTTTTTATGTTTTTGTTTTGTTTTATGCATTGGTACGCAGTCAAATTATTCAACAGATCTTGCATTAAACCTATGCATATATTACTCAAATGATACTTTATTATATTTATTTATAGTGTATTTTCTTTTATGAAATAAATAATTTTAGAATTTAGGATTTAGCCAGCAACTTTATCGGAAAATGTGTAATTATATATTTTATTTTATTTTGCCACCATAATGTTCTTTATACGCCTCCAAATGCGGGCGTAATGTGGTCATTATACCACGGAAATGTCATTGATGCTAAGCAGCATGATTGACAGCAAACACATGACATGATATATAATAGCAATATCACAGTATCTCAGTAACAACAAATTAGCCTACTGTCGACTTTATTTCACTGCATTTGCATTTAAAAACTTGCCGAAAATACTGAATCTTTTTAAAATTTTGTTCCAGTTTCATGGTGCAAAATAAAATAAAACATTGTATGTACCACGGGCATAATTGTAGATTATGGCTCTCAGGAATATAAAAGCCCTCCGCTTCGCGTCGGGCTTTTAACATTCCCTCGAGCCATAATCTTCTGATTATGCCCTTAATACATAAATATCTATTAAAGAAAATTTATTTTTACATAACTTTCCTTTATGAAGTTTCTTAATACACAGCCAAATTTGTCTGAAACATAAATAAGATTGAAAACGCTTAAACGGTATTACCTATATTTTATAGAAGCGAGCGGCTTTGGAATTTTTTTTATGTCTATTAACTTCTATCCGACATGGAATTTTAAACGTCCATCTGACATAGATTATTGTTTTTATTCTTACAATGTTGCCTATTTTCGTTTTGAACCTTTTAAAAATTAATTCTCTTAAAAATTATTATTATTAAAATTATTTCATTTCTTTTAATGTCCACATTGCAGGTTGGAAGATCGTGTGTTTTCCCACACCAGTTATTTTAATATCATATTTAATGAGTGTGTATATTCTTGATCGTGGTAAAATAAACGAGATTTTTATAAAATCATAAAAATTTCATTACACGTTGTTACAAAAATTATTTTTACTTATAAAATGTAAATTAACTAATATTTAGCATTAACATTCCGTCTAATATTATTATTGTTTAAAAATGTAATTTTTTTAATGTAATAATCTGAAGAAACTAATTATGTATTAATTTAATTTTATGAAATAAAGACTTTGGAAAATAGTCTTTTAAGCTCAAAAGAAATTTTAGCATTTATACATTTAAACTTGTACCTTATATAGCTTTTTCACTCTTCTAAAAAATCTTTTAACTCTTTTTCTGAGTTACTGTGTTTTCGTAAAAGAATCAATGCGTGTTCGTGTGCGTGTGTGTGTGTGTGTGTGTGTGTGTGTGTGTGTGTGTGTGTGTGTGCGTGTGCGTGTGCGCGCCGGTACCGGTGCGCGTGCGCGTGCGTGCGTGAACATTGTCATCAGCAATGGCCACTTCTCTCATAAGTAAATTCGGCTGAAATTATTCCTTTAGTTATACTTTATTGAAATGTGTAGTTTACGAATCAGGTGCTCTCATCATTTCGAATAATTGGGCATTGCTGTCAGCGGAGGGCCGACCTCTCAATAGTAAGCTATTATTAAAGCATTAGGTGTGCTTCTTTGGTTTGCCATTAAAATTATTCCACGGTAAGAGCACTTAAATTGAAAACTAGTTATTTAAATGGAATATAAATAGTGGAATCATTTAAATGGCAAACCGACAAAACTCCCAATTTTTCAAAAATTATTGACTCTTGAAAGGTTAATCCTTCCACTGCTGACAGTGTTCAACTTTTTCTAAATGGTAAACCAGAGCAGCGTATTTAGATAAAGCGTAAATAACAAAATCATTTTATTGGCAAACCGAAAGAGCTCTTAACCATTTAAACATAATTTACTCTTGAAATAGTGGCCCTGTGCTGCCAAAGTTCGACTTTTTCAAAACGTTAAGAACACTTAATTCGCAAACTTGAACATAGTTACTCTTGAAAAGTGGGCTTCTCTGCTGATGGCACATTCCAACTTCTTTGAAACGTAATTGCGCTTAATTCGGAAACTAAGGATTTAAATAAAGTATGAATAAGGAAATAATTTTAATGACAAACCCAAAGAGCACCTAATTTTTTAAACATACTTTATTCTTTGAGGTGAGCTTCTCTGCTAATGACAATGTTGAACTTTTTGAAACCGTATGAACACTTTATTTGGAAAGTAAATAGTTAAATAAAGTATAAATAAAGAAATTATTTTAATGGCAAACCAATGAAGCACCTAATTTTTTAAACCTGGTTTACCTTTGTGAGGTGGGATCCCGTGCTGACGACAATGTTCATCATTCTCTAAAAACTAAAAGCACTTAATTCGAGATTACAATATTTAGATAAAGTGTGAATAAACGAATACTTTTAATCGTAACCTAAAAGGACATCTAACTTTTAAACATAATTTACGTTGAGTAGTGAATCCTCCGTTGCTGAACGGAGTAATTAAATCGTAAACTAGGTATTTTGTTAATGCCATATAGAGAAATCATTTTAACGTCAAACCATAAAAGCACCGACATTTTAACCATGCTGTACTACTGAGAGGTGAATCTTTTGACAAAGAACCACATTTTCTAAACATTAAAGGTACATAATAGAAGCACGGGATATTTTGATGTGTGTCAATGAAGATTTCATTTTAATGACATGATGAGCATTCGTTTAAGATGTCTTATAAGTGTAGTATAAAAAGTTCTCGCCTTAATCTATTTACCTTGTAATGGTACTCTTCACTATTACCATTTAAAGTATAATAACATTATTAATAATATAAAATTTGTTGAAAGCTGATTATATTTATACAATTTATTTTATATGTAAATGATCCAAACGTTTCCCATTCTCCTAGTTTGTAAGTTCTATTTAAATCCAAAGGTTTACAAACAGTTTCTAATTAACCCTAGGGGTGGATGCGAATAGTTATAAAGATATGGTGAATCTGTTTTTATAAAGTTTGCAACCGTTTCCATGAATTTAGTAGTCCTATATGATCACACCTTTAGCTCAATAGTGCGCCTGCTGTGACAGGAATTGCAATTAGTCTAGATATAAACCTTCCACCTGTACATGAATTTCTTAGTTGAAAACATATACGTATAAAAGAAATATACCGCTGATGCTTGGCTTGACTTCGTAAGAAACATTAGAGTGCGTATTTTTTTTTTATGATTGTGGACCTGAACAGGCTAAATAAGGCCTATCGTGCTAAAGCACTCAGGAACACTTAGGAGGATGGATAGAGGGATAATGAATTGCCAATAGATGCCTATGAACAGCTACCTTAAATTTTCTCATATCATAAGTGAGAGGAAAACAGGAACTAGGGAGATCATTCCAGAGTTTAGAAGCCGTGTAGAAAAATGTGGATTCCGCCCGTTTGGCACGACAAGTGGAGATTTGTACTGCATACTGATGATGTGAATGAGCGAACCGAGTGTTTCTCGCAAAGATAGCCGGAGATGGTATCAAAGCATGTAACTCACCAGCACAATAGCCGTTGTAATAACGATAATACAAAGAAAGAACTGAAACCATCCTTCTATGCTCAAGGGACTGTATGTGAGAAGTTAAGGACGGGTCATTTATAAGCCTAATCGCTCTCTTTTGAATACGATCAACGATATCGAGAGCGTATTGGGGAGCACTAACCCAAAGGTGAGAATTATATTCCAGATGAGGCCGAATTTGGGCCTTATACAGCAGAAGGAGTTGTCGAGAGGTAAAGTACTGCTTAGATCTGTCCAAAAAGCCTATTTTACGAGCAGCTGTTTTGGTAGCTGACAGAGGATGGTCAACCCATGAGAGATTTGAAGATATAGTCATACCCAACAGAGTAATAGAGTCTGAAAACTTAAGAACTGAGCCATTCATACTTACAACAGGAAATGATCGATCTTTTTTGGCGGACATAAGGCAACACTGAGTTTTGTTAGCATTAAATTTAACTAGATTATTGCTTCCCCATTCGAGAATACGTTGAATGACTTTGTTGATTGAATTTTCCATTTCAGCTTTAATTTCTTGATTTGATATAGAAGGTGGATTATCACTATGAGTAGACTGAGATGAACTACAGTGAAGAGTGCTATCGTTAGCAAAGCAATGGATGGGGTTAGTTGTTGAAGAAATAAGGTCATTTATGTACAGCAGAAAAAGTGTAGGCGCTATAACGGATCCCTGTGGTACGCCCGCGTTAATGCTAACTTCTTTTGAAAAAGCCATCAACTACGACACGTATTCGTCTTTTATCAAGGAAACTAGAAACCCAGTTGATGAGCGTATCATTTAACCCAAACGAGGTGAGTTTGGCAAGTAAACTCTTATGCCAAACTTGGTCAAATGCCTTTGAGATATCTAAAGCGACTACAACTGTTTCACCGGACTGCTCTACTGTATTGTTCCAAACTTGGGTCACATATGAAAGAAGATCGCCTGTTGAACGACTTTGCCTAAACCCATATTGGTGGTCACTAAGGAGTTTGTTAGTTTCAAGGAACGTGAGCAGTTGCTGATTGATGGCTTTTTCCATGATTTTAGACAAAATGGAAGTGATGGCAATTGGTCTGTAATATGAGGGATTGGTCTTATCACCTTTTTTGGGAATAGGTTGAACATTTGCTAACTTCCATGATGAAGGGAATTCCCCAGAAGATATAGAGATCGTATAGAGCTTAGATAGGACTGGTACTAGTTCGGGGGAACATTTCTTTAAGACAACAGCTGGGATACCGTCTGGGCTAGTCGCCTTATTGTATATATCTGCACCGTAATGTATTTATTTATCTATGCGCATACGCGAACGTTTGGTTTACATCGTATTTAAATGCGCGATATAAAAGTGGCGCGAAGATGTACGACTCCAAGATTAACGAAGTGGTGGTGCGCCTGCGTATTAATGCCTAAAAACGTTACGGTGTAGTCAAACCTCTCACTTTCTTGCCTACGGTTTCCGCTCATTGGGAAAATAGGTATATTTCTTTATACGTATATGGTTGAAAAACGAATATTAATGGAGACGGATCTAGCCTAGAAACAAACCTGGCTTTAGAAGAACAACAAACCCTCTATGTTTGACTACATATGTGAACCATCCATTTAGCGGTGACGCACTCATTTAAGATTGGAACTTCCTGCCTTAGTCCATACAGAAATCTGTTAGTCGAAAACAAATCTTTTATAGAAGACGCACTTATCCGAGATACGAAACCTCCTAATTCAAACCAACCATTTATCTGAGAAACAAATCTTAGCGAATATCTGAACTCTTCTTTGTTGCTATCCCTCTTTCCCATCTAAATACGCCTTGTGAATTAGTAATTGATTGATTGATTGACATGATTTGACATTACGTCAGCTTCAATCTTAGTAGACACGCGTTATATCGTAAGTGACCGGAAATCATAAACTAGAAAAATTATTCCAGAGTTTAAAAGCCGTGTATCATAATGTGGATTGCGCCCGTTTCGAACAAGTTGAGATTTATACTACAAAGATGAGAGTGAGCGACCCCGAGTATTCCTAGCAAAGATGGCCCGAGATGTAAATCAACATCATAATAGCCACTATAGTTAAAAGAAATAATTGAAACGATCCTTCTATGCTCAACAGACTGTTATAAGTAAGAACGGGTCTTTTTTATGCCTAATAGTTCTTCTTTGAAGACAGTCAATCAATATAGAGAGTGTGTTGGGGATCACAACGCAGAGATAATAATTATATTCTAGATTAGGTGGAATGTGGGCCTCATACAGCAGAAATTGTTGTCCAAGATGGATGGGGTGGGGGTAAAGTACTGCTGCTTACAACAGGAAATGATTTTTTCTCGTACACATGGCAAGACTCAATTTTGTTAGCACTAAATTTAAGTAGATTTTTACTTCCCCATTCAAAGATCTATTGTATGTCTGTGTTGATTGAAATTGTTATTTCAGCTTTAATATCTTGTTTGAACATTTCTAGAGTTCCATAATACAAAAAAAGACATGGAGATCGAGAGAATCTCTGCTACTAATTCCGGGGAACGTTTCTTTAAGACAATAACTGGAGTACCAGTGGCACATGTTTTTCAGAATCATTTAAACACGAATATGATCCATATTAGTTTACAAAAGGGTTGGTTTTGTCTACACTTAACCACTACAGATCCATCAAAAGATGTCAACGTAGTCGATCGTTCTAATCCATTTCCATTTAGTATTATATTTATTTTTGATACATGTTGCAACATCGCAATCCCTATTATACCAAAGTTGGGAACTAGAATGACGTGTATCGTTTTGTTTTGGGAATACATAACTCCATGTCCATGGAAATGTCTTCCCATAGTGAAAAGGAATTGTCTGAAAACAGGGACGACCATATTCTCGCCATGGCAAGGTTGCATTTTGCTGACTGAAAACACCATAATTCAATCAGTATTGTCAACAACAGAGAAATTTGAAACAGGAGAAATCATTTCTATTGGTCAATGGTTAAATAAGCCTTGTGGTGAAGGAACTGATGTTTATAAGTTTGATGTTATCAAGGATTCTGGTGGGTCGGCAATCATTTGTGTGAGATCATATTTAATAGCAAATGTTTCTGTACCAGCAAACGTTCTATCTAGCAGCAGAATCAGTGGCACATAGAAATTGAAGCCAATTAGAGTTATAAACATTTAAATCTGTCAGAATTGCCATATCACAAGCTGTGGCAGAAGACAGACAACTTGTGAACTAAGGTAATCAACGAATTCTTGAAATTTATTCTCATTGGGAGACGTTGCTACACGTTCTAACCGCACTAGGCGCCATACAGGTTTACCGCAGTAAGCGGGTTGCCAAGTTAGTTGCAGTGGAAATGGGCTGGGTCGATATAAGGAGTAAAATGATTGAACCTTACACTTACCATAAATCTCCAACTCACAATGCTCAGTCCAGGAAAAATTGTCTCTAGGCGCCACTACAATCTTAAATTTTTCTAAAGTAAATAGGCTTAGGCAGGATGTTAAATTAATCAATCCTATCTGGCTGTGGAAGACAGGATTGTAGCCTGCTCAGTAAAACTATTCACAACTCAAATTCAATCACATTCCGAAGAAAATTATTCAAGAGCTTAATAAAATTGTGAAATACACGGGTCGTTGTATACTTATTGACCACACCCTGTACATATGAAAATTCCAAGTAACAAAACGTTAATTTGAATACTTTCTAAGTAGCCCTCGTATACATATAAATTTATATTTCTAGCTGTTTTAAAAGTCTGAGCCAACTAAATATTACCCAACTTAGAAAAAAAAATCAAAATAAGAAGTCTTTTCTGAATGCTTTCTCTTTAAACATTGTATTTAAACATCCCTCAATAGGCTTGAATTTTAATGCTTCAAATCTGTAATTTATACTTAATAAACATATTCTGTTATTCGTGTTCTGTATTTTACTGTCAAATAGTTCAAAATAATTAAATTTTGTAATCGAGCTGGCTCAATAAGTAATTTCAGATCAATCATTAAACTCTATTCAAAGATTAATTCAATAGATCAATAGATGTAACCCGTTATGCAATTTTACACAGATTAATGCTACAATTTTTTTGTCTCGGTTGACACAAATAAACAACAAAATTAAATTAAGCATATCATTGCCCAATTTGCAAATTATTACTCAAAAAAAATTATTAATCCAACAAACAAGAATGGCCTTAAAAGGTAATCACACTTTTTATCTTTTAGACAAAAGTTCTTACAAATTACAGTAGGTAATCCTTTATCCGAGAAGTCCATATGGAGATGCTTTATTTATTGTAATCATTCGATTATAACTTATATACTTCCACTTGTATAACAGAATTCTTATATGCTTTATCCAATCGATTTAATATTATCGATTGAACACATACGACAATCAACGTCAATAGTAACCACTAGTTTCTAGCTTAATTAACACAGTTTTGATGTTACTCAAAGCGTTACTTCGGGCTTGCTTTATTTATTAGATCACGCGATCACTGAACACTTAACTGAATATTTGCTGTTTTATTTTTAAATCTGCTTTTGCACTCTTTCAATTTCTTGAAAGGATAAACTATTATCTCTTTTAAATTCTCACTTGAACTTTTTATTTATGAATGTTTATATATGATTTTATCCCCGTTATGGGTTAATGCAGTCGCTTATATACGTCCGGCTGAACTAATTTTTTACAAACAAAATCTAACACTGACCATTCTAAGGTCCCTTCAAAAACGCGCTCGAGCCGCCTTTACTTAAGTTCTAACCAAACGGTTCTCTCCCACACCCTTATTAAACTCTCCCTTTTATACCTTCTGCCCGCCATATTACCTATCTCTTCTCGCTAATATCAAAATTTACCTATCCCGATCGTGTATTTCGTGCGTTTCTTTGTTGCGTCGAAACCCAAAAAGGAACCACCAATATCCAACGTAGGAAAAACATAGCTGTCTTGAATTTACTTTGCAAATTCACTCACAACTCTACGAAAAAACCATTAATTGTAATTATATTCACTCTGTACATTATCCAGACATTCTAACAACTTTTTTCTTGAACAGCAACTCAATTTTTCATATTGCATAATGTTACAAAATTTTTACAAACAAAAATATGCATACATATTGCTTATTGCACATTAATGCAATGGTCTACAACCATTTCTTTTGATCTAAATTCGTTAGTACGCAGCAGCAAAAAGCCAGTGGCAAACCGTTTTTTACCAGTGCCGTCCCAGTAGCAATTTACTCTAACATTATTTTTCAACCAAATTTAATGCTTTCAACATAAAAAAATCTTTCTACAACATTCGATTATTCTTTCATATGACATCTAATGCTTCATTAAATTCCAGTGGCGTATCATTTACACGAATTTACATTCTACATAAAAAAGTATTTTTTCGTGCAAACTCACTTCATTTACATTCAAAATACGTTCCATGCGTAATCAAGATACTGCATATACACGATGCGTCAAAATAACCTTACAACGTATAGAAGCAACAGTAGAATTTGTATGTTCTTGAATTGACCTTGACATTTGGCCCTGTTGTGGGGTCAGGTCAACTACATTAGTGGCCATAGCTACTGGAAACCTAAGGAATATTTTTTTATAAGCAATGATTTGGAGATCTCTGGTCAAAATCGATATTATAAAGGCGTCTAATTCACTTATTGAACAATGAGGTAATGCGTTTGGGCTGTTTTCTTACGTAATCGGTGCATAAATAGGGATTTTGGTATCTTTAGTTATAATCCAGGTAATAATTAGAACATAAAAAATGACGATTTTAAAATCTCTGATCAAAATCCATATGTCTACCGAAAATACAAAAAAATCGATTATTGGGCATCAATTCATTACATTGTACAGGGTGTCCCAAATTGGATAGTTTTGCAAGGTATTTCGAAAACTAGAAGAGTTAGAAAAAAAGTAGTTAGGATGTCATGACTTATTTTTTGATTAAACTAACCATGGTTCAATCAGGCCTTCAGTAGGTTGTTGCATTTTCAAGGTACAGGGCGATTTTCGAAAATTGCCAAAAACTGTCTCTTCAAATATCTTTTTTATTTTAATAAATATCAAAAAAATGTAGAGGTACTTTTGATAGACAAACCAAAAGAGAGTCCAGTGCAGTGCACTATATTTTTTTAAAGGGTCCAGGTAAGTAGATATGACATAAACTTATGCTTTTTTTAATGGGACACCCTGTGTATTTTGGGTCAGTTCGTTTCCATTTTTAATCCTCTTTCACCTAATGTAACATATGACAGATATATTTCTTATAGTTTATGCTACAGGGTAAATTATGTGTCGCATATATCAATAATGTCGTTTATAAATAGAACACTATGTAAGTTTTATTATAATGTTGTTTATAATTTATTTTATATAGTAAATAAATGAAATATGAATAACTGCATGATTTTATCTCTCAAAGATAGGTAGGTAGGTATATGTCAAAATAATAAACATAAAGGAAGTTAGTAACAATTTTGAAATAAATAAGGAAATACATAATCTCGGTTAAACAAAGACTTACAAATACATTAAAAATAACACAACAATTGCAAAATAAAAACAAAAATAAAAAATTAAATTTCCTTGCCCAAATATAAAAACTACAATAAATGTTCAAAATGTCCTCCATTTTCTCGCATGATCAGTTGGCATCTTTTACGTACAGATCTTACAGTATTCAGTATTTGAATAGGTTTTATTTTTCTAAGTGCCTCTTGAACACAATGTAGTAAATCTTCTTTGTTATTAAAATCATTCTTATGAATTTTATTTTTTAAAAATCCCCACATGAAAAAATCAAGAGGGTTAACCTCTGGCGAACGTGGAGGCCACCTTGCCGGTCCATTGGTTCCAATCCATTGATTAGAAAATTTATCATTTAAATAATCTCTTACAATTAAAGAATTGTGGGTAGGAGCTCCATCTTGTTGAAACTAGAACGTGTCCCTCTCAGCTAACACCTCGTCCTCAAATATTTAAATTTGTGTCCAAAATATCCACATACGCAACAGCCGTAAGTGTGTCTTCAAATATACAATATACCAATTTGTTGTGGTTAAGAAAACAACTGACATTAAACCCAAATCTTCCTTGCCTCCTTATACCCCGCACTAAATGGGGATTTGTATCGTTCCAATATAATTCGTTATGTCTATTAAATATTCCCGCACTAGTAATGCGGGCTTCATCACTTCATATTATGTTGGAATAACAAGTGGGATTTACGTTGCATTTACCAATATACCACTCAGCGAACTGAATTTTTCGTTCGTTATCGGTTGGACGCAATAATTGTCGGGCAGATGTCCGATAAGGTTTAAACTTATGTTTTTTTTAAAATCCTTCCTGCCGTAGTTCTTGCAACACCTATTTCCTTTTCAATTTCCCTTAAAAACGTCTTATGTTTAGCATGTACGTACCCCTAAGTATTTATCTCTTTCTCTTCGTTGTTTCTGTTATAATTAATCCGAGGTTTATTGAAACATCCATGTTCTCGTAGATTGTCATTAAGCCTTTTAAAAGTTCTTACTTCCGGCTGTCTTCTTTTAGGGTATCTTTGGAAATACAATTCAGACGTAGCATTTGCGTTTTTTCCGCTCTCGATGTAGGCTACGAACATGTCGTATTTTTCGATATTCTCAAAATTCATATTTAATGTTATAGATAGCGACTTATTATGATTATCAAATTTTGACACTTAAAAATTATTCATTTGTCTTCTTTGTTAAGATTTGATGGTGACAGTATCCAGGGCTACTTGATACGTATTACATTTATTTATGGCAGACCCTAAATATACTTATTTTAGGTTATTTATTGAATGCGTATGTTAGGGATTCAACAAAAACAATAATTATAATTAAATGATTACATGGACCTATGCAACTAACATTATTAACTTAAAAATTGTAAATAAAAATAATTAAATATATACTTACTTATTATTATTATTTATTATGAATTGTGTGATAAAACAATACATTTCAAGTCTTTTGACCACCGTATAGCAAAAATACCGTTCATTAATATTTTGTTTACTAAATAAAATAAATTATAAACAACATTATAATAAAACTTACAGAGTGTTCTATTTATAAATGACATTATTGATATATGCGACACATAATTTACCCTGTAGCATAAACTATAAAAAATATATCTGTCATATGTTATATTAGGTGAAAGAGGATTAAAAATGGAAACGAACTGACCCAAAATATACAGGGTGTCCCATTAAAAAAACATAAGTTTATGTCATATCTACTTACCGGGACCCTTTAAAAAAATATAGTGCACTGCACTGGACTCTCTTTTGGTTTGTCTATCAAAAGTACCTCTACATTTTTGTGATATTTATTAAAATAAAAAAGATATTTGAAAAGACAGTTTTGGACAATTTTCGAAAAGCGCCCTGTGGCTTGAAAATGCAACAACCTACTGAAGATCTGATTGAACCATGGTTAGTTTAATCAAAAAATAAGTCATGACATCTTAACTACTTTTTTTCTAACTCTTCTAGTTTTCGAGATACCTTGCAAAACTATCCAATTTGGGACACCCTGTACAATGCGCTACAAAAACCCGTTTACTAGTTATATGCATGTCTCTTTTGTACAATTTGGCGTTAACATTTGACATACAGATCAACCATACTAACAGCTGTAGTTGCTTGTGTTGTAAGGAATAATTTAAAGAAGATCGCATCATTCTACGTCAAACCGTTTAGCTTAAATTACATGTTCTTTAAATAATTTGACCTGGTGAGGTATTAATCACATTGGTAGCCAAACCGACGGAAGGATAGACAAGCAAAACATTCCCATAATGTGTTTGCAACACATAATACGTACAAAAAGAAACTTTCCTTACAAATTGGGCTATTTCCAAATCAAGTTTACTACAAATACCGTTTTACTTGTGCACTTGATCAATAACTATTGAACTAAAGGGATGCTAGTAATGTTGAGAACAGATATATTTCATACTAGTTACAAATTGTTTCCAGAGAGAAAAAAATTGTGTACGGAAGTACGACTAAAAAGATGCTGAAAGAAAATTGTAGAGACGAATTTCTAAGGAAATACATCGCTAAATCTATAAATATAAAAACATTTTGTATGTAAAACAGAAAATTGGAACGAAGAAGAAAAAATGTTATTGAGATACATAATAAGAACATAACTTACATGAGTTTTTAAAGCCATACATTTTGTATTATTATTACATAAGATTAATAAAAAGTGGTAGATTGTGTAATATTTGCTAAACCATTACGTAGAG
Source organism: Vesta saturnalis (assembly GCA_036346205.1). Lineage (NCBI taxonomy): Eukaryota > Metazoa > Arthropoda > Insecta > Coleoptera > Lampyridae > Vesta > Vesta saturnalis. Next base: position 1,109,323 of record JARFJB010001904.1, on the reverse strand, counting down.
CATTCGTGTACCAATATTAAGTGTTCTCTTCTTTCGAACGTGTTTGAAATACATTATTGCAATTGTAAACTATTCGATCCAGTGATTGCCAAATAACGAGTTTCCGTGACTCTTCTTGATCTAATACTGTTGAATTGTGGTATAAGATTAATTTTTTTATTGTATTACGATTATTATTAGGTTATCTTTGTTTTGTTTATCGCAGTTGTACTCGGTTAATAAAAATGACAACAAAGCGTTTTAAATACTTATAGTAGGTATGGGATATACGCAAATTGATCATGAAATTATAAGCTTTCCCAACTTCATTAAGTTGCTTAGCAACATTCAGTAAGTACTTTGACATTGTATCTAAGTAACATTCAGGAAAACAATCCATTGATTATTTCCTCAATACATAATCTTAAGGTTTGACAAATAGCTTAACCTAATCTAACTGAAACTAATTCAAGCGTAATGGCAACACTACACCATTACTGATCACCTTCCCCGAAACGTGTTGGCAGTTCAGAGAATTCAAATCTTTTAACCGCGGTTGTTCATTGTCTGTTTCCATTGGGGTGCTCTACAAGTGGATTGGGGTGTGCACTAAGCCTATTCTTATAGCGGTCACTGTATTTCTGAATTTCATCATTGATTGATGGCGCGTCGAGAGTAGAAGCGGGACACCATCCCCACTCCTTTTTTTTACGTCACAAGCCCCGCCCTTTTTACTTTTTACTCGCCCACGTGGGAGACCGCATTTTCCACCCTTATTTTTACTCGCTTACGTGTAGGACGTATTTTTTCACCCCTATTTTTACACATCCACGTGTGAGACCGTGTTTTCAACCCTTTTATCCTAATTATTTTTTTACACACCCACGTGTGAGACCGTATTTTCAACCCTTTCTTTTCGAAGGCCCTTTTTCAACCCTAATTATTTTTTACTTGCGCACGTGTAAGACGTATTTTTTCACCCCTATTTTTACACATCCACGTGTGAGACCGTGTTTTCAACCCTTTTTTATCTCTAATTTTCACACACCTACGTGTGAGACCGTGTTTTCTACCCTTTCTTTTCGGAGGCCCTTTCAACCCTAATTATTTTTACTCGCTTACGTATAGGACCGTATTTATTACCCTTATTTTTATGATTTCTTTTGGGGGTTATTTTTCAAACCTTATGGTTGTATTAAGGACCTTTTGACAGCTAGGACTTTTTTTTGTGGTTGCTAACGTGAGGACTGTATTTAGGGGTGGGGGCTGGTCTTGGCTTGGCTTAGGGCTGGGTGATGGCCTAGGGATAAGTATTAGGGCTGGGGGCTGGTCTAGGGATAAGTCTTAGGGTTGGACCTGGGGGCTGGACTTGGGGTTGGTCTTAGGCCTTAGTGCCCCTGGAGGTTGCACACTCATACAATGTTGGAAATTGCATAAAGATTATTATCGATCCTATTGCTTTAAAATGGTCAAATGCTATTGGCTGATCTTTTACCTATACGAGAAAACGTATTTTCTAATAAGGATGTAAAATAGCAGCTGTGTTAAGGATTGATCTTCCGTGGGGGAATTTGAATGACAGTAAAATTTAATTATAGAACACTTATTTTATTGTAAATGTCATAATTAATAAATCCTCAGTGAGTTATAAAAAAAAATTACTGACATTCCTAATGAAACAAATTTTTATTAAGTTAATTAATTACATAACAGCAATATTATTTTCTAAAAACGAATATTAAAACATGGTTTACCTGCATTGAAATATGTTTAATATTCATCATCAATCCGACCGTTAAAATGTTGTACGCTTTAATATTTTTTAAAGAAACTTAATGCTTAGATGTGTTTTATAACTGTAATTAAAAATCTGTAAACTAAATAAAGGGTTAACACCACACTTACCAGTTCTGTACTTAAAGAACGTTTTGAGGCACTACTTCACGAGTGATAGTCACTGCTTTTGTGCTGCATGTCAAACTAAAAAACAACTTTCTAGGTTGTGTAAAACTACCTATTGATTTCCCCATAGTGTAAAATATACAAACAAACCTTATTATCTTTATCGAACTTACTGCAAATCGTATTTACCTTTCTCTTAAAATAAATCGGTTTGAAAAATATTCATATTGTACATACGGACACACAAATTGTTTTATACAAAACCATATTAAGAGTTTTGGAAAGTTACATGTTTTAAATTTCACAACAATATGTAGTAAGAAATCACTGTTCATGGTTACTTTGGCTAATTACCGTGTAATTACATAACTTTGTTAAATATAATAGTCTAAAATTGATTACCAATATAATATAAAAAACACTAAATCATAAATTTTATAACAAGATTTTTAAAAACACACATGCTGAATTAAAAGAAAAAAACAATGGGGTTATTTTTTTTTATTACAGGGCTCTTGATTAAAACAATTAAAGCACTAAAAAAATCTCTTTTATTTATCAGAATAGAATGGTTGGGTAACAGGCGTTAAACAACCTGATTATTTCATCATTTAGAATTAAACATGTACTAAAATAGTTTTTTTTACAAAATCAAACATAGGTAAATTATGTAATCTAAAATATAGAAACATTAAGGTATAAGGTCTACACACATCCGAATGATAGTCTTGTAATATTGTTTTATTGTATACGAAGCATCGGGAATTCTTCTCTAGGAAACGTAAATGATATCCTAGCGGTGCTCGTCCAAAGGAATCAAAATACTCTCCATTACCATTCTCGTCAATGTAGATAGCGGTCCAATGCTGACCTGGTTTGTTTGTAGGATCCGTGTTTACGATAATTGCACACGCTTCAAATCTTTCAGCTCGTACGCAGAAGTTGTTGTACCGTATTCACTTCCTTCAATTTTTATCTGCATTCTGTTTCGAGGCTGTAGTACGTTTTCTAATACATAAACAGAATCTTCAATACTGTGATACGTGTAACAGCAAAACACATTAGCTAGTTAGTTTCACCTCTATATTACTTTACATTCAAGCCTGATCTTATAAATAAATACATCTGTCAAAAAGCTAATTAAACATAACTCCACGGCCTGGGTATAGCAAGCAACGCTTCCAATTGTAGCTTTTAGTCAACACAATAGTTCCTACAACTACATACAATCGACTAGCACTGCTTTATCACGAGGATCAAACGAAAAACACGCATGCACGCACACACGCCGTCTTAGGAGAAAATACCTCGACCATAAAGGAGGCGTTTAGATTTATAAACATGCCCCTAGGGGCTATGTTAGAGTGTGGTTAGATCAATACTTTAGACATCCCCCTAAGATAACCGATTCTACCCGAACATTGACGAGCACGCTTGCGCACAAGACCCAAGGCTAGCTGCGTACTCATTTCTCGTGTGTTTCGCTCTTTAAAGTGTAACTGTCATCGAGTGAGCATTACTATAATGTATTCTCCTGTTTATGAGCCAACATCAGCGGACATTAGAGATTTTACTGACTTGTTAATAAACTATTACAACATAACCGTTCAATATAATGATGAAAGCGATGACGTGGTTGAGCTGAATGTATCTCACATCCAAGATGATGGTGATGGTTCACAGAAGAGAAAGAAGAGCGATGAGGTAGGAGGGAAGGCCAAATCTCAAAATCATGATGATGATGACGACGAATCACGGTTCAAGAACAAGAAGAAAACCGATAAAGCTTGTTATTAATAATAATGATGTATTGTTGTTTATAATAATAATAATAATATATTTTCAAACGTTAAGCTTTCCTTCAATTTTGTTAATAAACCTGTTTTTTTTCGTAACGGTGCTCCACCGTCTTGATTCATGTTTGCAAGTTTACAAGTTTTTTCGCTTAAGCGTGTTTTCGTTTTGCGTGTTTTTTTGTGTTGGTGTGTTTTCGTTTGTGTGTTTTCGTTATTACGTATTTTCGCATTTGTATGTCTCTGCGTTTGCGTATTTTGTGTTAGCGTGTTTTCGTGGTAGCGTTTTTCGTTTGTGTTAGCGTGTTTTTTTGTTAGTGTGTTTTTCGCGTTTGCGTGTTTTCGCGCTCTCGTGTGTGTGTGTGTGTGTGTGTGTGTGTGTGTGTGCGTACGTGCGTGCGTGCGTGCGTGCGTACGTACGTGCGTGCGTGCGAGCGTGCGTACGTGCGAGCGTGCGTACATGCAATCGTGCGTACATGCGAGCGTGCGTACGTGCCTACGTACGCGCGAGCGTGCGTACGTACGTACGTGCGAGCGTACGTGCAAGCGTGCGTGCGAGCGTGCGTGCTTACGTGCGTGCGTACGTACGAGCGTGCGTACGTGCGTGCGTGCGTGCGTACGTGCGGGCGTTCGTACGTACGTGCGAGTACGTACGAGCGTGTGTGCTTACGTGCGTGCGTACGTGCGAGCGTGCGTACGTACGTGCGAGCGCGTACGTACGAGCGTGCGTGCTTACGTGCGTGCGTACGTGCGAGCGTGCGTACGTGCGTGCGTACGTGCGAGCGTGCGTACGTGCGTACGTGCGAGCGTACGTGCAAGCGTGCGTGCGAGCGTGCGTGCTTACGTGCGTGCGTACGTACGAGCGTGCGTACGTGCGAGCGTGCGTGCGTACGTGCGAGCGTACGTGCGAGCGTGCGCATGTGCGTGCGTACGTGCGAGCGTGCGTGCGAGCGTGCGTGCGAGCGTGCGTGCGTACGTGCGTGCGAGCGTGCGTGCTTACGTGCGTGCGAGCGTGCGTGCGAGCGTGCGTGCCTACGTGCGTGCGTACGTGCGAGCGTGCGTGCGTGCTTACGTGCGTGCGTACGTACGTACGAGCGTGCGAGTGTTCTTGCGAGCTTGCGTGCGTGCGTGCGTGCGAGCGTGCGTGCTTACGTGCGTGCTTACATGCGTGCGTACGTGCGAGCGTGCGTACGTGCGAGCGTGCGTACGTGCGTGCGTACGTGCTAGCGTGCGTGCGAGCGTGCGTGCGAGCGTGCGTACGTACGTACGAGCTTGCGAGCGTCCTTGCGAGCTTGCGTGCGTGCGTGTGTACGTGCGTGCGTGCATGCGTGTTTTTCGTTTGATCCTCGTGCTAAATCAGTGCTAGTCGATTGTATGTAGTTGTAGGAACTATAATTGGAAGCGTTGCTTGCTATACCCAGGCCGTGGAGTTATGTTTAATTAGCTTTTTTGACAGATGTATTTATTTATGATAAGATCAGGCTTGCATGTAAGGTAATATAGAGGTGAAACTAACTAGCTAATGTGTTTTGCTGTTACACGTATCACAGTATTGAAGATTCTGTTTATGTATTAGAAAACGTACTACAGCCTCGAAGCAGAATGCAGATAAAAATTGAAGGAAGTGAATACGGTACAACAACTTCTGCGTACGAGCTAAAAGTTTTGAAGCGTGTGCAATTATCGTAAACACGGATCCTACAAACAAACCAGGTCAGCATTGGACCGCTATCTACATTGACGAGAATGGTAATGGAGAGTATTTTGATTCCTTTGGACGAGCACCGCTAGGATATCATTTACGTTTCCTAGAGAAGAATTCCCGATGCTTCGTATACAATAAAACAATATTACAAGGCTATCATTCGGATGTGTGTAGACCTTATACCTTAATGTTTCTATATTTTAGATTACATAATTTACCTATGTTTGATTGTGTAAAAAAACTATTTTAGTACATGTTTAATTCTAAATGATAAGATAATCAGGTTATTGTTTAACGCCTGTTACCCAACCATTCTTTTCTGATAAATAAAAGAGATTTTTTTAGTGCTTTAATTGTTTTAATTAAGAGCCCTGTAATAAAAAAAAATAACCCCATTGTTTTTTTCTTTTAATTCAGCATGTGTGTTTTTAAAAATCGTGTTATAAAATTTATGATTTAGTGTTTTTTAAAAAGAAATTATTTATATTATATTGGTAATCAATTTTAGACTATTATATTTAACAAAGTTATGTAATTACACGGTAATTAGCCAAAGTAACCATGAACAGTGATTTCTTACTACATATTGTTGTGAAATTTAAAACATGTAACTTTCCAAAACTCTTAATATGGTTTTTTATAAAACAATTTGTGTGTCCGTATGTACAATATGAATATTTTTCAAACCGATTTATTTTAAGAGAAAGGTAAATACGATTTGCAGCAAGTTTGATAAAGATAATAAGGTTTGTTTGTATATTTTACACTATGGGGAAATCAATAGGTAGTTTTACACAACCTGGAAAGTTGTTTTTTAGTTTGACATGCAGCACAAAAGCAGTGACTATCACTCGTGAAGTAGTGCCTCAAAACGTTCTTTACGTACAGAACTGGTAAGTGTGGTGTTAACCCTTTATTTAGTTTACAGATTTTTAATTACAGTGATAAAACACATCTAAGCATTAAGTTTCTTTAAAAAATATTAAGGCGTACAACATTTTAACGGTCGGATTGATGATGGATATTAAACATATTTCAATGCAGGTAAACTATGTTTTAATATTCGTTTTTAGAAAATAATATTGCTGTTATGTAATTAATTAACTTAATAAAAATTTGTTTCATTAGGAATGTCAGTAATTTTTTTTTATAACTCACTGAGGATTTTTTAATTATGACATTTACAATAAAATAAGTGTTCTATAATTAAATTTTACTGTCATTCAAATTCCCCCACGCAAGATCAATCCTTAACACAGCTGCTATTTTACATCCTTATTAGAAAATACGTTTTCTCGTATAGGTAAAAGATCATCCAATAGCATTTGACCATTTTAAAGCAATAGGATCGATAATAATCTTTATGCAATTTCCAACATTGTATGCGTGTGCAACCTCCAGGGGCACTGTTCTTAATATAGCCAGAAGGACCTTAATACCATCAAAAATAAGCCTAAGACCAACCCCAAGTCCAGCCCCCAGGTCCAACCCTAAGACTTATCCCTAGACCAGCCCCCAGCCCTAAATACTACCCTAAGCCAAGCCAAGACCAGCCCCCACCCCTAAATACAGTCCTCACGTTAGCAACCACAAAAAAAGTCCTAGCTGTCAAAAGGTCCTTAATACAACCATAAGGTTTGAAAAATAACCCCCTAAAGAAATCATAAAAATAAGGGTAATAAATACGGTCCTATACGTAAGCGAGTAAAAATAATTAGGGTTGAAAGGGCCTCCGAAAAGAAAGGGGTAGAAAATACGGTCTCACACGTAGGTGTGTGAAAACTAGAGATAAAAAAGGGTTAAAAACACGGTCTCACACGTGGATGTGTAAAAATAGGGGTGAAAAAATACGTCTTACACGTGCGCAAGTAAATAATAATTAGGGTTGAAAAAGGGCCTTCGAAAAGAAAGGGTTGAAAATACGGTCTCACACGTGGGTGTGTAAAAAAAGAATTAGGATAAAAGGGTTGAAAACGCGGTCTTACACGTGGATGTGTAAATATAGAAAAAATACGTCCTACACGTAAGCGAGTAAAAATAAGGGTGGAAAATGCGGTCTCCTACGTGGGCGAGTAAAAAGTGAAAGGGGCGGGGCTTGTGACGTAAAAAAAGGGAGCGGGGATGGTGTCCCGCTTCTACTGTCGAGGTCTCGTCGTATGACTTCGTTTGGAACATACCATGGTGGATCTATCATTGACTTAAGAACTTTGGACTAGAAACGTCTCAGAATGTCGATGTTCGGGTTACCTAGTTGCTTCCTTTTCGTCTGTATGTGTTTCCTCCAATTTAGTCGGTGGATACCCAGATAATTGACGCTCTCTGCATGGCGTATCTGCTGATCATTGATCTGAACTGGTGGACAGTTGCCTCGTCTAGAGATGTTCGTTTTGTTTCGTTAACTTGTATGCGCCACTTTTTGCACCAACTTTCCATTTTGAGCAAATGATCTTGAAGATGCTCAGATGCTGTAGTAGGGTCAGGGTGAGAGGATAGTAGAACTGTATCATCTGCAAAAGTTAGAAAGGTTGTTGCTAGATAGAAAGATCTGACGCAAATATCAGATACAGTATCGGGCCCAAAACACTGCCTTGAGGAACTCCTGCTTTGATGGGGTATAAAGATGTTTGAGATTCGTCATGTCTGACAAGAAAGTTTCCATTGGAGAGGTACGGTTTCAGTATTTAGTAATAGTCTGGCGGAACGATACTTTTAAGTTTGTAAAGCTAGACTTTATCAAAGGCCTGCTTAACATCAGTAAAGACTGCCGCGCAGTATTGTTTGTTTTCAAAATATTTGAGATTGCGTCTGCTATTCTATGCACTTACTCTAGGGTGCAATGTTGTCTCCGAAAACCAAACTGATGTTCATGTATTAGGTTATCTATGAGTATTGGCGTAATTTTCGCAAGCAGTAGCTTCTCAAAGACTTTTGACAAGACCGGGAGCGGACTAATTGGTCTATAGGACGTTACATATTCAACAGGTTTTCCAAGTTTGGGTATGAGAATAATTGTGACTACCTTCCATTGTTCAGTAAAATATCTTAGTCGCCATATTGCATTGTATAAGTATGTAATAAACTTTTCTGGTAATTCTTTGAGTACTTTTCCTGTTATGAGATCGCAATCTGGTGCCTTGTGAGAATTTAGATCTTTTGGGATTGCGGCCTTAATTTCGTTATTTTTGAACAACGGTGGCGCACCTGAAGATATTCCAGAGCGTCACGTTCTTCAGCCTTAGTAATTTTTGCGATCAATGGTTCAAAAATCCCAAATAGGTATCTAGAAAGGCTAGAGCTTTTTCTTGGTCACTTTTAGCCCAGGTATTTTATCCAATGGAATGCTGCTGTGGTCGTTTGAGCCTCTTGGTGGCTTTCCAAGGTGAATATCTTATGCCTCTGTACGTGTCAGATGTAGTAGATAATTTTGCACTGCCCGGTTTTTAATGGTGCTGAGGAGAGTTTTAAGTTTATTCGTTACTCAATTTAGCGTTCGTTTGTCGTCTGGGTGTTTGCGTTGTTTGCCATCTCCTGCGAAGTTTGCGCTTTTCTGCAATTGTTCTCTTCACTATAATTCGGCAGTCTAGATTTTCATTATTTTTTTATTTTTTGTTTCTTTGGTGTAGCTTGCCATGCAGCTTGTTGGATTATTTTATCGAAAGTTGGAACTGTTTCAACCAAATCCTGTCCTGTTTTCAATGACACATGTAGGGTGAGAGATTCCTCAATAAGTTTTCGAAATGGTTCCCAGTTTGTATACTTACTATATAGAGCAGGATGGTTCTTTTTGGGTACGACTTTTGTGCTGATGGTTTTATAATTGTTATTTTGACTGTTATGTAATTTAAAAACATTAGGACTTTTTCTTAATTTTAGTATTTGTAATCTTAAAAATATAATTTCTGTTACTGAACTATTTACCTACTTACATTTTATAGAACTAAGTAATTCCAAAAGGTATACGCACAGATTTTATATCATCTAACATATAACAGTCAGCTGTTAAGCAAATAAAATGGAACCTTGCCAAACAAGGTAAATTTAACACAAAAAAACTGCAGAATGTAAATATCTTTTTTTATGCGTTTCTCACAGTACTCGGTTCCAAGCCTTAGTTAAATGACAGCTGAAGCTAGCTGTCACCAGTACTGAACTCTCCTACAACCTCTAAAATCCCAAAATAGGAACTAAATCAGACCTCCATAAATGCCAAATCTGATAAAACTTTCGAAAACCATCACATCTTTGTAAGTACCTCTTTGGCTTAAGATAACTACAAATATGCCCACACCCATTTGGTTTACGCTTTCAGCACCCTTTGTTACCCGAGTATCCCTAACTACATCATATAAAAAGCTTTATATATTAATGGTTTTTTGCTATTTGCTCATATTTTGTTGAAAGTGCAAAATGCACTCGCGTTCACATAAACCTAGTACCGTTCATATGTATGAGGAGCCATAATTTCAAAACGCAATAAATCTATTAACTATAAAATATCATAAAACGCATTTCTTATAATCTAACTTTTGACATGATCTTTTTTTGTTAGATGGCAGTTGATTTGTTTAGCATGACTGTGTTATTAAAAATAAAATGTACGTGATGGATTTTCCAAAATTTTTAAAATACTTTGAATATGTTGCATGTTGGTAGCATAATTGGACATATTGCGTTTTAAAAAAAATATTTACGTGAAAAACTAAGAAAACTGCAAGTTGAAAAACGGATTTGGGAAATATTATAAAAATGAAAACATTTATGTTAATTATTATGTATTTTTTTTTCATGACAACAAGAACAGTAAAACGAAGAAATGGTAATTAGAATAACATAAGAAACAAACTTAATCTTTCTACAACTTCAGTTCGTCTTCCTCTAGACAAGTTCATTCCGTGTCAGTCTCTTCATCAGTGTTTACCAGGTAAATGTGTCTTCAAGATACCATTGATCTCCAGACGCCTGCTTGAAAAGGGTAATTGCCGCTTTCCCATATCTTGAGTTATACCATGCCCACATAAATCTTCATAGAGCTTTGCACTCTTCAACTATTAACCCCTTTTTAAATAACCCGTATAATTCATTCATCATTAAATCTGTTGTTAATTTCAAATTTCAAAGCTATTTGTGTTTTCCCTTAATTAAAATTTTTCTTAATGTATACTGTGTGTGGTGTTCCACACCAGATATTTATTGCACGAGAACGATCTTAATATCACACGCTTATCACCAAATTGTCGACATCTATCAAATACCCCTCAACGCATACTTTGTTAAAAGTCGCAGAAACACTAGACGTTTCTTTATTAAGGTTTCCATGGCAACTAAGCGAGCGTTTTAGTTACTTTGACACTCAGCGAGCGACAAAGTAAAAAAAAAGCTTGCTCCTCGGAAAAGTGCAACTTTTCGCTCGGTTGTAGAAAAATGTTATTATTATTACTCTAAACTTAGTTTAGATACGATAAATTTTATTCTCGAAATTATCATTTTATTTTAAATTTGGAGTTGCAGTTATACATATTCCCACTTCTTACGAATTTTTGTCCCCAAATATTTATTTCCCAAATTATTCATGGTTTTCTATTCAATAGCATTTAGCTTGCTAATTTCAAATATATTTATTGATTATTATAAGTTTTGTTATGAACGAATAAGTTCATACATAAAGACAAATTTACATCGATTGGGGCTTGTACTTCGATAGCGCAGTTGGTTAGCGCGGTACTTTAGCAAAGTACAGGTCGTCGGTTCAAATCCTACTCGAGGTAAACATTTTATTTATGTATTTAATAAAATTAATAATAATTTTTAATTACATATTTTTTGAACTTATTTGTTCATAACAAAAACTTAATAATAATTTAATACTAGTCAAGTTGCTTTGGTATGTGTGAATCCTTGCGATATTGTAGGCTCACATTCCATTAATATTAGTAATTCGATTGTTATCTCATTAAATTTAGAATTTCGCAACGTGTAAAAATCGATATCGGATACTTTCTGATCGATTGTATACTTTTTCTCTGATTACTACTGTTTGGAAAAACAAAATGTCTCTGTAGCCTGAATCGCTAGAGTTGTTATTTACTTAAGCTTACTCGTTAATTATTTCTCTACCTTAATGATTTAACTTTTCTGTGTTTAATTCTGTATTAAACGATTTTCTTTTATTGCGTTCACTTTTCCACGTTATAAAGAAATTATTTCTTTTCGTATTTAACATTGTATTCCATAACAAAAATTCTTAAAAATAAACCTGCTAGTACCATCTATACGTAGGTTCTGGTTATTTTCAAATTCTTATATTTTTATAGGTACCTGTCACTTTGCTAAAACACCACTAAATAATTTCATATTACTAATCAGGATTTTGTTGAAAACAAACATCTGTTTAACATTTATACAAAATTTGGAAAGGACAATTCTGTCGAATACCTTTTTCCGAAGGTGTGGTTCTTTTAACACGGCCATTTTGTCGTGGTGTAAAATTATACTTTAGAAACTTTCTCTGATTTCTGTTTTCTAGGTGTAAATCACCATTTCCAGAGGAGAAGTTTTGCTTCAAAAATTATTTCTTCATTTGATGAAGTAATAGAATCGCTATTGATTGCGGATATATACAATATGTTGCTTACTCGTTATAATTAGAATCTTTCTTTTAGGCTTAAACTGCGATATGTAAATTGAAGGAAATATATTTAACCAGTTCGTGGTAAGTTATCACAATATAGCTCGTCTTCGACCTATAGAGGTAAAATAACGTTAGAAGAATAAACCGATGTTATATCCCTTACCTTTTTCTAGCTTTTGGGTCTTTTTGTTCTACGTTTCCCTTCTTCATGTACTGGTTGCTGTTAAGATTATACGTTATGTACCTTTCGTCTCGCTTTTCATATTGCTACGATGTGCTCGGAACTGGGAATAAGCATAACTGACAACTGGTAGCTGCCCTGCAATGACGAGGATGCAAATTAAACTATACTAAATAAAGTATACGTACTCGTTCAACAATCAGGTTAGGTCTTTCCTTATCTCTTGAGTCAATAAATATTACATTGTCAATTAAAAATTATTAATTTTATTAAATACATAAATAAAAAGTTTACCTCGAGTAGGATTTGAACCTACGACCTGTACTTTGCTAGAGTACCGCGCTACCAACTGCGCCACCAAGGTTCAAGCCCCAATCGATGTAAATTTTGTCTTTATGTATGTAGAACTGATAAATTCTAAATATAATGACATTACATGCTTTGGAATGTGTGAATCCTTGCGATATTGCAGGCTCACATTCCATTAATATAAGTAATTTGATTGTAATGTCATTATATTTAGAATTTACATCAGTTCTACATACATAAAGACAAAATTTACATCGATGCTTGAACTGGACTCATTAACATCATCGTAGGTTCAAATCCTACATAAACTTATTTATGTATTTAATAAAATTAATAATTAATTACATATTTATCTTTGAACTTATTCGTTCATAACAAAAACTTATAATAATTACATTGTCAAGTTTATTTCCTAATTGATTACGTATTATACCCTGCAGCTCCTACAAAAGATTAAGTGCATTTAAATGAACCATATTATAAATTATTTTTACTGGACTGTTTACCTGTGTTACAATTTCACGATCATATTACTATCCGAAAGCCTTTCACTTATAAAAACTTTACTAACGTAGAATTGTTATAACTGGATCAATTCATTAGTAAATAATTTGTGCATATACTTAACCAAGTTTGAGGTAATTTCTATTGAACCTTTAAATAAAACACAGTGATCTGTTAGCAGTTAGGTTCCATATTTGATACTATCTCAAGAGCTACTGTTTACGCTATCGTGCGCAGGAGCATAACTCAAAGCATAAATTGTGTATATATCTACCGGGGTCTGTGTCACATTAGTTATACTATGTTTGTTAGCTTTTAAGTATAAATTTGCTTACTTTAGGAAAAGAGTGTTCAGATGATTGGTATCTAATCTTACTTGACGAGTTACTCGTATATGCATGCTAAAACTTATAGAATGAACTGAACAAGTTTCTCCAATTATTTATATACCTACTTGAATTTGGCATTGTTAAAGGGGAATTTATGCTTATACACTGTGAATCGAAAGGTAAGTTGAATTGTTACCTTTCTAAGGTCAACTATTACAGATGTTTACGTATATAACTTTTCCTTTTCAGGGATTACGTATGAAAGATCTTTCAGCGTCCCAAAGAGGGGCATTACGTGTTATTAATAATTTTAGATAATTTAAAGGTGAATTTATCACAAGTAAATCTCGCGGCTTGTCCTCGTCAGTGTCAATACTCGTACCTGAGCTCAATTACGCAGTTTCACTATTTTTAGGTGTTTTTATTGTGATATTAGCATAAATCTATATTTCGTAGTGTTATGGAGAAAATTGCATGTTTTGATACGCGTGCACTATTAGAAAACGTATACATTGTGTTATTTATTATTATTCATATATATATATATATATATATATATATATATATATATACCTATATTAAACTTCTGCATATAGCAGTCTTTTTTCGGAATTTAGAAATAAATTTACACTTGTTGACGGAATTGTTGTTTAATTGCTATTCCTGTTGCTCCCTGTTTCAAACTTTACAGGGTCTCTCTTTCAAGAAATTTCTTTCTTTAAAGCTTGTGGCGCCTGTTTCTTGTCTGTTCTCCCTATCTGTCTGTCTACCATTTTGTTATTGTTTTCTAACTAACCTAACCACCTTCTTCATTTTTATCCACACTTCAAAACACCCACGCTATCCAAGTGCTCTGCCGTCTCAGGACCGTTTGGGTTATTTGCTAGTCGAGCTAACCATTTCCTCTCCCTTTTTTTATGTAACGTGGTTGGTTAGACACGTTGCAATTTACATCAGTTCTACATACATAAAGAGAAAATTTACATCGATTGGGGATGTACTTCGATAGCACAGTTGGTTAGCGCCGTACTCTAGCAAAGTACAGATCATAGGTTCAAATCCTACTCGAGGTAAACTTTTTTATGTATTTAATAAAATTAATAATAATTTTTAATTACCTATTTCTTGATTGATTGTACTTCATTAGCACAGTTGGTTAGCGCGGTACCTTTTTAATTACATATTTATTGATTGTTTAGTGATTTAGTGTTTTGTTCTAGGGTCCCAGCCTTAATCGTCCAAACATATTTTTATGCAGTAATGGTCAAGACACGTGCACAATGGACCTACATATTACTCCCACACGCATAAACAATTTACTCCATGAAGACTCTTGAGCCGTCAACTTATATTTCATACCTCAACATTGTAACGTATAAAAATGGGAACTGGTCCGAATTACCTTTACTACAATACGAAAATATCAGTGACTGGGGACCCAAAAGAGATCCGCTATTTATTGTGATTCCTTTTACAATACTATTCGCCACGATTTTTCTTTCCGGCTTAATTGGTAACATTAGCACTTGCATCGTAATCGCTCACAACAAGTCAATGCATACTGCAACAAATTATTATCTATTCAGTTTGGCAATTTCGGATTTATTATTACTAATATCAGGGCTTCCTCAAGAAATGTACAATATTTGGTCTAAGTATCCATACATATTTGGAGAAGCATTTTGTGTATTACAGGGTTTCGCTGCTGAAACTTCGGCAAATGCAACAGTTCTGACAATAACGTCTTTTACAGTAGAGCGATACATCGCCATATGTCACCCATTTTTATCTCACACGATGTCAAAATTATCTAGAGCAGTAAAACTAATATTATTGATTTGGATGGTCGCAATTTGTCTTGCAATTCCTCAAGCCATCTCATTTGGAATAGTATATGAGGAACTACCTGATAGTATAACCGTAAATGAAGAGCATAACACGTGTAATGTAAAAAGAGTAGTAATACCACATGCATTTCTTATATCAACTCTTTTATTTTTTGTAACCCCAATGTCACTTATTACAATTTTGTATATATTGATTGGACTTCAACTTCGTCAATCAACCGTAGGCCCAGTGCGTGGAGGAAGTATCAAACTAAAAGATTTGGTACAGAAGAGAAGATTAATTGCACAGCAAAATAATTTTTCAGCGAATGAAAACGGGTCAAGTGATTTACAATTATCTCAATCTGAAGATAGTAGAACAAAGTGTGCAACCTCAACTTGTCAAGCATCCACTCAACATGTTGTTAAAATGTTAGGTAAGTACGTACATATATTTGATACTGATTAATAGTGGTATTAGATTATTACTTTTTCTTTTCCGTATATCTCAAGAAGTATTAACTTTATAGCGAAAATTATATATATATATATATATATATATATATATATATATATATAGAGAGAGAGAGAGGAGGAGAGAGAGAGAGAGAGAGAGAGAGAGAGAGAGAGAGGGCCAAAAGTACCGCATAAATTCAATTAGAAATTAGGTGTTTGTTTTTTGGAAAAACGCTCGGACACGTCGATTTTAATTTTTTGTAACGATTTTTTTGATGCTAAGTTCATGTATACAGGGTGGCCCAAAAACAATTTATGACTATCAACTTCATTTTTTCAAATGGAAACACCTATTTTTTATTTCATTTTTGGATTCTGCTTTAAATTTTAAGTAAGTTTTATGTACCATGTCCTATACCTAAACTTAACAGTTATCGAGAAATACACATAAGAGAGGGTCAATAGTCCCGCATAAATTTGTTAAAAACTGAAGGAAATATTTTTCATGAAAATGCTGGAACACGTCAAATATTGTTTTTAGTATTCCATTTTTATCGATTTTTTGACGTAAGACACATGTATACAGGGTGACCCATGTGGAAGATAAATTTACTTTTTAATTTTTTTTATGGAACCCCATGTATGTTATGACGTTTTTGAGTTCTCTGAGAAACTCTGAACATATTTCATGTTAGCACGCAACCACTCCTCTCTGTTACACGGCTCACCTATCGTAAAAACGGCGTTGGCGCTTTTTTTGTAACTTGACTATAAGTCTATGACTCTTTGAGTTCTTCCCAGTTCGAGATGCTGACCTCGACTGATTCGTAAGGACTTGCCTGAACCATCATATGTATATATATATATATATATATATATATATATATATATATATATATATATATATATATATATATCAGGTGATTTATTAGCTCACCGACACACTTGGCCATATGAAAGGTCATGTAATTTTAAGAAAAAAACATTATGGGAATATATGCCCAATTTCAATTATTTAAAGAAGCAAATTTGAGGAAATTGTAAGAAGGGGATTGGCATGCCTGAAATATTCATTCATGTCTAATTTAATTCGCCGTTGCCAAGCATGTATATGTACTAATATTTAAACCGCAGCTATAGTCCGTGTCTGCCTGACTTTACAGTACAGAAAATATAGCCACTGTTAAATCTTATGACCCGTGTTGTCAGTTCTATATGGTAAGAAAGAGAGAGTGCGGCGTTTAAGACTTTTACATAAAAGCAGATGTTCTCAACCAATCTTCCCTCAAATCTTAGATATTGCTGTATTACATACTGATTTTACTTTTTATTGTATGTATTGTATGTAATATTTATTATTTTATTTTATTTTGCCACCATAATGTTCTTTATACGCCCCCAAATGCGGGCGTAATGTGGCTTTATAGCACGGAAATGTCATTGTTGCTAAGCAGCATGATTTGACAGCAAACAAATGACATGATATGTCACGTAAGTTGAAAGAATTATTGAAACAACAACCTTAGTATACAACCTTTATTAATAAAAATAATAGTAATGAAACTTATTCTTTATAAAAATTGAAAATACAGTTGGATGGATTTGAAATTGTAACTCCAGATGTAATCTTAGTAACAACAAATTAGCCTACTGTCGACTTTATTTCACTGCATTTGCATTTAAAAACTTGCCGAAAATACTGAATCTTTTTAATATTTTGTTCCAGTTTCATGGTGCAAAATAAAATAAAACATTGTATGTACAACGGGCATAATTGTAGATTATGGCTCTCAGGAATATAAAAGCCCTTAATACATAAATATCTATTATGTAACAGTAATATTTAACAGTAGATAAATACAAAGATCTTGTAACTCACAATCTTTATTCTATTAATTATAAATTTATGTATTAATTTATGATTAATAGAATAATATTTAGTTTAAATGGATTTTAAAGCTAAATAATAGTACTATGCGATACAATTGTGGAAAATTGGAGATTCAACTATCATAAGAAAGTAAATATTTTGGAATCTTGCAAAATATTTTCTAATTAGCGCGATAATGCGGCTTAGGAATTTATAATCTTCTAGCTTTTGCTACTTTCTAAACTGACCTTTAACCATTTATTAAAAGGTACCTAATTATATTTAAATGAATGTATAGTCACGGCAAAATCTTTTCCGTTGTGGGGGTGAAATTGTTAGAGAGAGACAAACTTAACATACCAACTTCCATAATAACCCTGATAATTACAAATGATATATCTATGTTAGTGAAATACACGTTGTTGGGTTGTTAGAGCTGCCGAATAAATTACAATGTTGTCAGCTCTTCTGTTTACACATAACTTCTAATTTTGACGTTTTCCACATTTTGAGATTTTCGATTCGTGTGGCTTGCATTGTTCAAAATGTTACAATTGCTTAATCATCGCAAAATGATCTAAGACCTGTTAAAAGTATTGTTACTTAGTTGAGAACGAGTATTTCCATCAAAAACTAATTTTCAAAATAAATGTAAACAATATAACCTAAGTATTATGTTGACGTCGAATTTCATACGTTTGGCAACAATGTCAAGCGCTGACGTTTATCCCCACATTGGAAAAGAGTTTGCCGCGACTATAACAGTTAGGGGTAAGTAATTATGGTACTAATATAAATAAGAATGAAGCATACAGTTGAATTACTTCAAGTGGTGAATACATTCAAAAACAAGTATAATGGGTACAAAATAGAAGAAATTGCAAAACGAAAGGATGTGAAGATTCTAAGGCTCCCCATTGTGAATTAAATCCAATCGAAATGGTGTGGAGTGAAGTAAAGAGACATAACAGGACTTTTAAGGAAGATGAAATGCGAAACCTAATTTGAGAAGCCTCTTTACAAATTACGCCGACTAAATGGCAAAACTACGTAAATGACGTAATAAAAATTGAATAAAAAGGAATGTTGGAAATCGATAATATAATGGATGCTATAGAACCGATTATTATAAATATAAACAATTCAAATACAGATCATTATAGTGAGAGTGAATAATGTAGCATTAAATAAATTACCTACTAGTTAAAGTAGTCATATTGACAAAAACAGTGAATTTAGTTGTATTTACTGTATTCGCCATGTTTATTATTTACTTTTAATTCTGTGCTAACTATAATTAATACTTGCACATCTATTAATTAAAATTGTATACTTTATCATTTATTACGTAATAGATATTTATGTATTAAGGGCATACTCAGTCTACAATTATGCACGTGGTACATACAATGTTTTATTTTATTTTGCACGATGGAACTGGAACAAAATATTAAAAAGATTCAGTATTTTCGGCAAGTTTTTAAATGCAAATGCAGTGAAATAAAGTCGACAGTAGGCTAATTTGTTGTTACTAAGATACTTGTGATATTGCTAAGGTACTGTTTGTTTGTAAATAATTTGCATTCTAAAATGGAAGGTGAAAACGCAAAAACTTATTCACAAGAAATTTTAGATGAATTTGCGGCCGCCCAGGCCAAATAATTCCAAGTAAATCGAAATATTTATACATAAAAGAGTACGAACAGTTTTGCGCGTGGCGGAGCACAAAAAATGTTTCCACAATATGTGATGAAAAAGTTGTGATGGCATACTTGTCTCAAATGGTAAGGGATTGTATATATACATTAGTCAATTATCTATATTCAATAAATATCTATTTTTGCAGTCAAAGATCTATATAATGAGAATTGGAAAAAAAACTAAAATCGTTATACCTTAACTAACAAGTACGTATGATCAGGCATACGTACTTGTTAAGTATAACGATTTTAGTTTTTTCCAATCTCATTATAAAATTATTGTGTTTTATAGGTTGTCACAGCCTTTGGTATTTTTGGAGCATGTCGTCGCGAAGAACTGCACGATTTGGCTGTACAGCACTGAGGGATCAGTGCTATTAGTGAAGATCAAAAAAACCAAAACTTATACTTCGAGGCAATTTATAATTGTACCAAGCGATGGATTGGTTGATTACGTCTCTTTGTACCGAAAATATGCAGCATTACGACCGGAACATACTAAAATTGACAGCTTGTTTTTGTCGTATCATAATGGCAAATGTAGTGCTCAGACTGTTGGGAAAAACACCTTAGGCAAAATGCCGAGGATAATAGCAGAGTTCCTCAATCTACCGGATGTCCATAAGTACACAGGCCACTGCTTTCGCAGGAGTGCGGCGTCGATCTTTGCAGAAAGCGGCGGTGATACAAGGGCACTGAAGCAGCTTGGTGGATGGCGATCGGATAAAGTAGCCGAATCATATGTAGAGAATTCTCTGCAAAATAAAATTAAAATTGCTCATTTCAAATACATTCAACTGTATTTTCAATTTTTATAAAGAATAAGTTTCACTACTATTATTTTTATTAATAAAGGTTGCATAGTAAGGTTGTTGTTTCAATAATTTTTTCAACTTACGTGACATATCATGTCATGTGTTGGCTGTCAATCATGCTGCTTAGCAACAATTACATTTCCGTGCTGTAAAGACCACATTACGCCCGCATTTGGGGGCGTATAAAGAACATTATGGTGGCAAAATAAAATAAAATAGTAAATATATTACTTAACAAAATGCAGTTTGAGAGGACCCCAGGGTTGACAACCGCTGACAAAAAGGTAGCAGGTAAGGTCGCCTTCGGCAATGTATTAATAGGTAAGCTGCATGATATACAAAAGAAGGATTTATTTTGTTGAAAACTACTTTTTGGGGAAGTGTTGCAATGCTGTAGCCCATATACCGTACACTGTAAAGTGAGGCTGACACAGACTATAGACTCTAGATAATAAGATAACGCACTCTCGAGTCTATTGTCGAAGCAATAATACAGTGCATAAAAATGTAATTGAATTAAATTAAAATCGTAGTTTTCCCACTCTCGAGTCAGTTGTCAAGGTTCAAACGTGTAACTTATAGTATTTTCGTTTTGTTTGATAATACAATAAACGTAATTGCTGTTAAGTAAAAATTAGAACTTAATGCATTAAAGCCCTAATATAATGTGTTCACATTTTCGTCTTTACTGTCAAGAATTTGGCAGTGTTTGTAAAACCAATACAAGTAATTAACTTAGTAGTTTGAAACATAGATAATTAAGAATTGCCCACTGAGAAATCAAGTTCGCATGTACTGGGAACTTATAAATAGTAAAACTCTACGTACAATAGAAATTAGAGGAAGTCAAGGACTAATGTAAATTATCCTCTTTTTTTGTATATAAATCCTAATTTTACCGTCGGTTTATTGTTTATAGTAACCAAACGTCGCATTCATCATATGTGGGACATATTTTCGTTTGTTAATACAATACTCAATATTCATCTAACTTTGTACAGATTATATTATGCAAAGGTTTGTTTATAAGACCGTATTTATATATTCCACGTTAACGAAATACAGTTCACTATAAATATGTAATAAAGTAAAAATAATCATTTGTTTTGTAATTAATGAACCAGCAATTTGCTCGCTTATTTTTGGAAAGGTATAAATTTATTACACCATCGTAGTAAAGAAGAAAAAGTTAAAAAACCATTGAAATGTTTGACTTCCTCTGTATATAATGTGAAATTAAAAGAAATAATGTAATAAAACTTTATAGGATAATTTTTTTAATGGATTCATATTAAAAAGTAGACAACGCAATAAAAACAATAATGACATGTCAGATAGATTTATATCATATGACACATTTTTATCGGACGAGTGCGACAAAGGTCATATGAAACTGGTTGTTTATATTTTTTTCTATTTTGCATACTTTAATTCAAAATACAGAAAAAAAAACAATTAAAATTATAATACGATTTAACAATCTTCATTTGGATGGTTCACAATATTGCCATTGTTACTGTAAAGTAACCCGCAACAAATATGAGTACACGTTACCAACATCAAAGAAGAAACATACACTTTCAGTTCAGTGAAACATTATAAAACCCATTTGGGTTTCATAATAGACTTACTATAAACACAAAATAGAAAAATTCAGTTTACTCATGTTAAATGTTTTTTTATAAAATTAATCTATAAGACTTATTTGGTTTCATTTCAAGAAAATTTATAAAGAATAAAATTGAATTATATTTAAGGAAGATGTCACATTTTACTATAAAATGGATCATTATTCAGATATAGAATAATGTTAACGACTACTTAAATTCCACTTTACGAATTTTTGCCGCCAAATGACGTGTGTAGCATGAAAAACTTGCATTGAACATAAGTTTCTATATGGTAGTATTTTTATATTTCTAACATATCTACCTGTATTAGAAGTATTTGATAAAACCAAAAACCGAGTCGAGTAAACCTACCCCTGCTAGATTTCGCCCAAAGTCTAGTCAGTTTAAATAAAAATAAGAACAAACCTACTACGAAGTTTTAAGTACGTACACATTGCCGTTTTGAAGATATCGTAATGCAAACTCGCGCGCGCACACGCAAACGCACCTATACATGCACACGTACACTCACACACACGCGCACACTCACACGCGCACACACACGCATACGTACTCGCACACACGTACAATAGGACACATGCATACTCAATCACAATCGCGCGCGGGCGCTAACACACGCACCCGTTTATGCACTCACACATACCCACACACCACACACACACACACGAGCACACGCACACACACATACGTACTCGCACACGAACTCGCACACACGTACAATCGCACACATGCATACATACGCACAATCCTACACACGCACTCACACACACAGTCACGCACCCACGCACGCGCGTACGCACGCACCCACACACACCCACACCACACACATATACACGAACATACACACAAGCACACGCACTCGCACACACGCTTATATACTCGCACACGAACTCGCGCATACCTACAATCGCACAGATGCATACACACACAATCCCACACACTCCCACACCCGCGCGTGCTCATGCGCTCACACACATACAGACACGCACGTGCGCACGCACGCACACACGCACCCACACGCGCACACGCACACCACACACACGCACACACACAAACACACACATACACACTCACGCGCACACACGCACGCGCACACGCACGCCCACACGCACAGGCACACGCACACGGACACAAGCACACGGACACAAGCACACGGACACACGTACGCACGCACACACATACGTTTGTTACTAAATTTATACAAAAATTGTGTAATATTTTGTAACAAACACGTTTACCAATGTATATAAAATATTATAATATTGAACATGTTACATGCTTTTTATAAAGTCGCCATATGGACTCGAGTCTTACATCAGTAACGAATCAAACAAAGATGAAACTTCAATATTATACGTTAAATAATTATTGTCATTCTTGTACAACAATGTCCTAAAATATTAAACAAAATTCGCAAAAAGCACTCAGTTATAAAAAATAGTTATTTGTATTACAAGGCCAGAAAATTGGTGTTTGCGAGTAGGAGTAAAATTTATGAGTACTCGCAAACCATTGTATGGTAGAGTGATACACAAGATTTTTTGTACCGACGTTAACAATTGCTATTAAAATAAAAAAACAACATTGTTGTGCTTTTTAAGATGTCATACCTGTTAAAATTAAGTTGGCAATACTGACAACTGACACGTACACGCACACGTATATATATATATATATATATATATATATATATATATATATAATACAGGGTGTTTCATTAAGGCTGGCCACCGGCCATATTTCAGAAACTAGTGGACATAAAAAGTGGAGAAAGAAAATTCATTATAAAAGTCGCCACGAGAAAATCCTGGAAATTATTTTAAGTTCCGTAATTCATCGCAAGGGCGCAATTGAAAATTAAAAATAAAATTATAAATTTCTCCGAAAATTCCCACATTAAGGCATACCTTTGGTAACATCGTTAGAAAGCTTAGACAATTCTGCATCATTTTGGTCTAAGGCTCATTGGCGTACCGACCTTAATAAGAGTGGGGGAAGCTATTGAATGTGTAATCATTTAAATCGCTGTTATTTTTAAACGACTTATCCGATTGTAGTAAACCTAGGCTTGTTTAGAAGAAAAAGGTAAGTACTTTTAACTGTCGAATCCATTGGTACGCGATAGCTCATAATAAAATTGTTAGAGGGCGCAATTTGTAATAATACCAGTATTTTTGATTTTATTCAGAAAAATTAAATCATACGGTATAATTGTGACATCATAAGCGGAAAGTAGCTTAAATTTGTAACAAAAAACGTAAATAACGCAATTTGATATCTTTATTTGTTCCTGAGTTATGGCGAAAAGAAGACTTTTTAACCGTTTAATTTAATAATTGATTGTTGCTATGGTTTCTTAAGGTGTATAGGTTGGATTAGTAATGAGGAATCTGCATTTATCATAGTCTGTGCCTCCTTCACACTCTATCTAGGCTTAGGACTAGTCCAAACTAAGCAAATTGCAAAATTTGGAGCGTGTTTAGAGGCCAACGGGCCATAACAACGATATCAAAGTAATGATTGATTTTGTTTAAGAAACTTTTCAATAGAATGGTTAAATATCATGAACAACTGTTAAAAACAAGTGAAAAGCTATAAATGTTCAAATTGACGGCCGTTTTGTAAAATACAACTATTAATTCTTCTTCTTGTACTGAAACAGCTGTTTCGATTTCGTCTCGTGGAATCGAATTTATTGCAATTTCAATTCGGTGAATCATGTCCTCTCGGGTGGTTGGTCTCGTTTCGTAAACAATATCTTTTATTCTTCCCCACAAGTAGAAATCTAATACAGTTAAATCCGGGGATCTAGGTGGCCACGAAACAAACTACCCTTCCCATCCAGCGATTTGGGTATCTAACATTTAAGAAATCACGGACTCTTCGGGAATAGTGTGAAGGACATCCATCATGTTGATACCACAGGATGCTCTCACGTCAAGGGAATGTCTTCTAAAAGATTGGCCAAGTCATTTTGTAAAAAGTTTAAATAAGATTCACCATTTAGGTGTCCATGAAAAACAAATGGTCCGATAATTCTGTCACCTAAAACAACACACCACAAATTTACACTCCATCTGTTTTGGTGATCCACTTCACCCATCCAGTGAGGATTTGTTTGTGACCAATAATGCATATTGTGCAAATTAACTCTGCCGCAGCTAGTAAAAGTAGCCTCATCGGTCCATAAAACTTTGGAAAGGAATCGAAGATTTTCACTACACATGTCTCTCAGCCAATAGCAATAGTCGAGCCGCCTGTCAAAATCAGTGTCTGATAAAGCCTGGTGTAAAACTAGATGATAAGGATGCAGCTTAAAATCCCTTAAAATTCTGAACACAGAAGCAACACTTACACCTAGTTCTGTGGAAATCTCCCTGATGCTTACGTGAGGCTCCGATTCTACGTACGCAAGAACATTAATACTATTGTCTTCATTTCTTATGCGACGTCTTCTGACAGGAAGTGGAATACGTCGTACATTTCCTGTTTGTCTTAAACGTGTTGCCATTCGCCGAAAACTTTTCTAGTGTAGTGCCCTCGATCAGGATATCTGATAGCGTATTGTCGTTCCGCAATAGCTGCATTTTGAAAACATTCATAATACACGGCAAGCATGTCGTAACCCTCGGCATTGGTATACGACATTTTTGAAGGATAGCACTAATTTCTGATAAGGTACAATGAAACCCAAAACTAATGAAGGAAAAAATTTTTACAACACAACATCAATCAAAATTAAGTAAGTAGACAACTTTTTCAATTTATTTACCTCCATGGAAACGAGCCGACTTTGTTCCGCAGCAAATTAGATTATTATTTTAAAACACACCACATTAGAATTATACCTTACAAGTTTTATATGATGTTATAAACGTACAGAAGAAGAATTAATAGTTTTTTTTTACAAAACGGCCGTCAATTTGAACATTTATAGATTTTCACTAGTTTTTTAACAGTTGTTCATGATTTTGTACCATTCTATTGAAAAGTTTCTTAAACAAAAATCAATCATTACTTTGATATCGTTGTTATGGCCCGTTGGTCTCTAAACACGCTCCAAATTTTGCAATTTGCTTAGTTTGGACTAGTCCTAAGCCTAGATAGAGTGTGAAGGGAGGCACAGACTATGATAAATGCAGATTCCTCATTACTAATCCAACCTATACACCTTAAACAAGCCTAGGTTTACTACAATCGGATAAGTCGTTTAAAAATAACAGCGATTTAAATGATTACACATTCAATAGCTTCCCCCACTCTTATTAAGGTCGGTACGCCAATGAGCCTTAGACCAAAATGATGCAGAATTGTCTAAGCTTTCTAACGATGTTACCAAAGGTATGCCTTAATGTAGGAATTTTCGGAGAAATTTATAATTTTATTTTTTAATTTTCAATTGCGCCCCCTTGCGATGAATTACGGAACTTAAAAATAATTTCCAGGATTTTCTCGTGGCGACTTTTACAATGAATTTTTTTTCTCCACTTTTTATGTCCACTAGTTTCTGAAATATGGCCGGTGGCCAGCCTTAATGAAACACCCTGTATATATATATATATATATATATATATATATATATATATATATATCTCATACAATCATAACAGCCTTAGTACGTAATTTCTTAATTTGGCGTCACCTAGAACAAGACGTATTCTCTGACATTTTATTGAAGTATATAGATCAGCATTCAATAGTCTATTCCGTATGCTTCTAGCTTTATCTTTACTATATACATAATTTTCGTATGTTTGACAATCATTCTGGAACCCGTACATTATAGTACTGTATTAAAATCATTACGGCGTCTTGCTGCGTTGCATGTTCTCGTAATGTAACAAAGCAATCATTTTGGCATCTCGGATTAGAATGTAAATAATGTTGTTGTTGAAAACATATAGGCGTCAATATATTTTAGTTAATAGTTCGTGAGCAATCAGTTTGACGTCTGCTTTCATATTATCCAAGAATTGTATGTATGTTTACACAACTAAACTACACGATCATTTTTGCGTCTTAGTTTAAAATATACACAAGGTTGTTGTCATATTGGCGTCTATATATTGCAATTCATAGTTTGTGTGCAATCAGTTTCAGCCGATCATTTTCACGTCTTAGTTTAAAATATACATATTGTTATTATTGCATCATATGAGCGTCAAGGTGTTTTTATTCAAGAAATACATTCCTTGCAACCAGTTTCACTTTTTTCACATTTTTCTAATTTACTTATTATTAGCCTCAAAAACCTCAAAAAACTGTAAGGATCATTAAATCTAGTAATTTTCCTGTTATATAGCATCACGATAGTAGGCAGAGAGATACACGCACGAAGTGGTGCATCGCGGACCCAATTCGTAGCCTTTTTGCGTTAGAAAGAGATAAAGCATACAGGGAGTCAACTTTATGCAATATTTACAGCGCGCGCTGTTTTATTTTTGAAGTTTTAATATTCATTTAACAAATACTGATTTTAATTGAATAGCAATGGAATAGTGTTTTATTAACCGCCCGAGTAAATATGGAATAATGGTTTCTAGTGGCATTTCTACACAGTGTTGTTGAAATGAGTACTTGTAAGGTACGATATCTAACACATCTTAAAAAAATTTGTCCTATTTTAATTTTACAAATCCTGATTTCTATCGTAGTAAATAAAACAGGAGACGATTAAAATAAGTAACAAATAAATTCGGTCATGATGGTGGGTTGGATTCACTAAGTGTAAGCTGAAAAAACGAACTCTGTTCGACTGAATTTTGTTTTATCATCAATATTTGTTTTATACCAGTAGTACCGGGACACCTTGGCCGCCATCTTGGATTTTGACGTCACAAGACCGCCCACGTGGGAGACCGCATTTTCCACCCTTATTTTTACTCGCTTACGTGTAGGACGTATTTTTTCACCCCTATTTTTACACATCCACGTGTGAGACCGTGTTTTCAACCCTTTTATCCTAATTATTTTTTACACACCCACGTGTGTGATAGTCACCGCTTTGTGTTGCCTGTGTAATTAAACTTTCTAGGTTGTGTAAAAACCACCTATTGATTTCGCCATAGTGTAAAATATACAAACAACCTTATTATCTTTATCACACTTACAGCAAATCGTATTTACCCTTCTAATAACAATTCGGTTTGAAAAAATATTCATGTTGTACATACGGACACACAAATTGTTTTATAAAAAACTGTATTAAGAGTTTGGAAAGTTACATGTTTTAAATTCCACAACAATATGTAGTAAGAAATCACTGTTCATGTTTACTTTAGCTAATTACCGTGTAATTATATAACTTTGTTAAATTTAATAGTCTAAAATTGATTACCAATATAAATGGTTAACATAATTTCTTTTAAAAAAAAACACTAAATCATAAATTTTATAACACGATTTTTAAAAACACACATGCTGAATTAAAAGAAAAAAAAACAATGGGGTTATTTTTTTTTTTATTACAGGGCTCTTGATTAAAACAATTAAAGCACTAAAAATCTCTTTTATTTATCAGAATAGAATGGTTGGGTAACAGGCGTTAAGCAATAACCTGATTATCTCATCATTTAGAATTAAACATGTACTAAAATAGTTTTTTACAAAATCAAACATAGGTAAATTATGTAATCTAAAATATAGAAACATTAAGGTATAACGTCCACATACATCCGAATGATAGTCTTGTAGTATTGTTTTATTGTATACGAAGCATCGGTAATTCTTCTCTAGGAAGCGTAAATGATATCCTAGCGGTGCTCGTCCGAAGGAATCAAAATACTCTCCATTACCGTTCTCGTCAATGTAGATAGCGGTCCAATGCTGACCTGGTTTGTTTGTAGGATCTGTGTTTACGATAATTGCACACGCTTCAAATCTTTCAGCTCGTACGCAGAAGTTGTTGTACCGTATTCACTTCCTTCAATTTTTATCTGCATTCTGTTTCGAGGCTGTAGTACGTTTTCTAATACATAAACAGAATCTTCAATACTGTGATACGTGTAGCAGCAAAACGCATTAGCTAGTTAGTTTCACCTCTATATTACTTTACATGCAAGCCTGATCTTATCATAAATAAATACATCTGTCAAAAAAGCTAATTAAACATAACTCCCAAAAGAAATCATAAAAATAAGGGTAATAAATACTGTCCTATACGTAAGCGAGTAAAAATAATTAGGGTTGAAAAGGCCTCCGAAAAGAAAAGGATTGAAAATACGGTCTCACACGTAGGTGTATGAAAATTAGAGATAAAAAAAGGGTTGAAAACACGGTCTCACACGTGGATGTGTAAAAATAGGGGTGAAAAAATACGTCCTACACGTAAGCGAGTAAAAATAAGGGTGGAAAATGCGGTCTCCCACGTGGGCGGTCTTGTGACGTCAAAATCCAAGATGGCGGCCAAGGTGTCCCGGTACTACTTATACCGTTTCAGCAAATACATGAATCAAAATATATGCAGTAAATCAAGGTTTATTAATAAATTTCACACAAAAAAAAACAGTTCATATTTCTAAACACAAAATGGCACTTACTGAATATAAATTATGCAAAATCTAAAAAAATTCTAGGGGGCGGTCATATAATCAAAGTTTTCATACATTCGGATATTATTTATGGGCACAAAAGAACAGAAAAATTAGAAAGATTGCAGTCTAGATTCCTTCTTCTTCTTTGCATTTGACCTATTACTTCATTTTGTTTATAGTATTATGTGATTATGATATTAATACATAATAATAAACATAGGAAAGAAATGCGTAAAATATCAGAAACAATTCTTGTAACACATTATTAAAAATCATCAACACCAAATATGTAAAATAAAACACACTATTCAAACGTATAATGTTGGAGGGATCTCGGGATCTGACTCCTCTATATTTCATCTCTCACTGCACGCCTCTAGCACACTGACTACGGGATATTCATAACGCTACTATACGTTGTGCGCTCACTTATTTACTATCATGTATAGCATTAACAGTGACGGGTTTTGGAGCATTACACTATTATCAAAGATTACACTCGTACAGGACAGATATCACTTTCGAAGGGACACTTTTATTACATTTGTCCAAAATTTTCTTAAAGCAGCCTGCCATTTTATAATTAATAATAATTATTCGGCCTTCCGCCTCCTATCATTATGTTAGTGAGTTTAGTATTTGTTGTTATAAATAAGTTTGAAGTTAAGCTTTGATTCGCGCGATATCTATTAATATACCTTTAAATTAAATCAATACAATAATGATGATTATTTAAATAGTTCAAAATGTAGAACAGATACATTTATCAAGTGTTGGTAAGATACTGGAAAGAAATGAATAATAGGTGCGTGCTAGAAGTTGTGAGTTCGGTAGAAACAGAATATTTTAGCCACTTTAATAGTCAAACAGTTTGATGATTTTATTTTCCTCACTTTTTTAGTTATTTTACAAATTGTAATATCTTCAGAACCCTTCAACCCAAAGAAAGTCTCTGGTTGGAACCCATTTCAAGCGTGGGCCTTTTGTAAGTATAGTGGGTTAGGTTTGTAAAACAGCCGTGGTTAAAACCTTGCCTTTTCAAAAATAAAGTCAAGTCTAAAACCTTTTCTTTAATTTTGCTAAACTGCTTTTAAATGAGTAAACGTTATCTAACAATCTTAATTCTCCAAAACTAACATTTATTTTGTTTTATTCAATGATTAATAAATGTTCAAATGCAATGTGGGCCTAGACTATCAAATACCAATAAAATGACAACCAGTTTCATTTTTATTTGAATTAAATGTATGACAAATACATAAATCATGTTCAGAAAAATGAGGTTATGTATACTATTTTAAATTGACATTTGATGGTTGGATCTAACTTATTTCAACCGTTAGAATACTTATATACAAAAACATACAGTGTATCATTTAAGAATTTTGAGGTTATTTCCAGCGAAACCCGAATTATGTATTGTCTAATAGAAAATTTAGTACTATACATAAACCCCAAATGTAAAATAAATAGCACCCTCCATTAAAAGCTGTAGAGGTACCTTAGGTACTTCTCGTTTGCACCAGCTATACAAACCTACAAGTTTGATGGTGACATAAGCCTAAATCTATCGTTTTTAGTAAACCGTTAGAAAAACATTAGTTTGCTTACTTTAATAGGCAAAATACTCTACAAACTAACAAAATGTGGAGCATTTTATATACAAATCCGTACCTCAACCCAAACGTTAGTAATTCCTAAGACATAAGGAGGAATGAGAAATATAGGTGTAAAATTATCAGTAACTATCCTGAAAATCAAATTTGGCAGCATATTAGTTCCCTACAGTTGCCATAAATGCGTTAGGTTTTATTTATCTCGACAATAAAATACACTGAGTGCAATAATACGATCGTTAGAATTGTTAACAATTTGATGTCTCCAACATCACAGATTATACGTAAAAGAAACAATTCTTAACTAACGTAATCAAGTTTTAAATTTGTTTAATAATTGCAGTATTATTTTTTCTTTTATTTTTTTGCATACAGTTTCAAATCAGTTAAACAACAGTATGTATGGCGTAAACATCAGAATTAGTTCCAAGAACATAAATTGGAGTGACATTACAATTACAATCCTAATAAATTATATTATCTAATTAAATATAAAATCTTCTTTTTTATTAATCGAATCACATTTTTCGAACTTATTTGTTATCTTACTTTTATAAAGGAAACGTATCTAAAATAAAAGTGTTTTTACTTAAGCTAACAGTTTTGGATATGTTTGCTAAAAATCTTTTGATGTGTATTATTACTCCAACAAAAATTGTCATAAATAAAGCTTACGCAAAATTGAATAAATTCTACGAAAGCTCTCTTCACTTCTTACATTAAAGTGAATAATTTTGGAGTTATTGATATACAAGGCACTTGAGTGTCCTCTATAGGGTATCGTTGACTATGAACCGATTTTAACAAAACTTGATAGAACAGAGATATTTCACCAATAACTGTAAATATAAAGTGTTATTAAAATCCGTTGCGTTTCTTTTAAGTTATCCTGGTTGCGGGCACACGCACACGTACAGATGTACAGCCGCACATTTTAGACAAATTTAATCGAGAAGACTCAACCTTGAATTACCGAAATCAAATAATAAATTTCCGATTTTACAAAACGGATTTTAACTATTCACAATCAGATTATTCCAGTAGAAAAATTATTACTATATGTTAATAATATAACTGGTTCCTAAACGGTACTTATATACTCTTTGCTAAAACAAATAATTAATTTAATAAAGATCAATTTTGTAACCAGTTACTATGTAGTTCAAAATTAATACACTTGTTTCTTAATCTACAGTGCGTTAGGATTACTAAGCGAAATCCAAGGGCGAATATACCTACTTTTACTTAATTTTGTCATTATAAAGTTGGGTAGAAACCCCAGCAAAAAAATCGCTGAAGCATTTTGAGATATCAGGGGTCAAAGGTCAAGATTTTGTTTTTTTTTTTAGAATTACTCACTATGCATCGTACGCCATTAAAAGCTGTTATAAAAATTGTAGTTAATAAACTTCACTACAAGATTGATAACTTTTTTTGTGCGATTAGCCGTTTCTGATATATGGCGCAGATATGGGTGAGCGCGCGGTCAATTTATACAATAACGCAGCGCAAGTCGGTTAATTGACTTTTATCGGTTATAGTCATGATGTAAATAAACCAAGTGTAGCAATCCCACAGATGCGCGGTAGTTCGACCAATCAGAAATTTATCCAAAATACAAAAATTAACATGGCAACAAGTGTAAATCGTAACCTAATATAACCTGAGCATACCTAAATTGCAAAAGGGAATGTAGGAACTCGGCTGTATTCTTCCAAGAGTTTAGACAAGTTTGCTGGTTGCAAGGAACACACACTCCAGACAAATTATTTGAAAGCGGAATAAATTTTTTCCTGGCGATGTACAATGCTCCAAAATTTGAAAAAAGCATCGATAATTTCCCGTAAGGATTAATAATAATATTATGACGATTTGATATAATTATGTCTTAGATATACACATTTTATAAGATCAACAAGACTCAATAGACCGGTTCATCTGGCGTCGCTGCCGCTTTCCAGTGAAGCAGCTCTACAGCACATCCATCGAGTCTACTACTAGGTGGGTAAAGACTAAAGGTTAAGAAAAAAAGATCTAGAACCTAAACTCGGTTTAGTTTCAGGTACAAACTTGGCTCGAGGAAAAGTTAGAACCCGTTCAATGGGGCTGGCAATTGGTAAACAAGATCATGCAGCCAACAAGAACATTGCATCCAGCACCAGAAGAACTGTTAAACGCAATTTTTTGTGATTGCAAGAAGAGATGTGGTGCAAAGTGCAGCTGCAGGAAGATCGAGTTAAGATGTACCGCAATGTGAGGTCAATGCCAGGGCCTTGAGTGCTTCAACTCACCCATATTACAAGCAGAATTCGACGATGAAGTGCGCAAAGTTGAAGTTGTTCTTGCGACGATAACAGTATCCGACGGTGACTATGAAACAGAAAGAGACGAATCGCCACAAGAAGAGAGCGAAAGAGACGTAGTAAATGGGAGCGAAGAAGAGTACTAATAATTAACTACAGTATTTTATAAATGCCCTTCAATAATCATCATACCGTAGCGAAATTAACGTGGGAAAGTGAATTAATCGCCTTGCGCCGCGTTATTGTATAAATTGAGCGCGCGCTCCCCCATCTCTGCGCTATATATCAGAAACGGCTAATCGCACGAAAAAAATTCAAGTTGACGATCTTGTAGTGAATTTTATTAGCTACAACTTTTATAATGGCGACGATGCATAGTAAGCGAGTAATTCTCAAAAAACTCCAAATCGTGACTTTTGAGCTCTGATATCTCAAAGTGTTCCAGTGATTTTTTGACTGAACGTTTCTGCCCAACTTTATAATGACAAAATAAAGGTCTGCGCAAAAATTCAGCTCAGTACTCCAAATTGTGCAGGAAAATCCTAACGTGATTGGGCTAAAACGTATTTTTTATATTTGTACACGCACAAATGTCTAGATCATTTTTAAAACACTTAAAACGTGTAACGCCGTCGAAAATTTGATATCGACTTTTCACGAAAATGGCCTTTTTCTTGTGTGCTTCGCGAATAATAAAGTAAAACATGTCTTATCCGTTTCTGTAAATCAAATACTTTTAGCCGTTTAATATTCGTAAGCTATATTTATTCATTTCGAACACGTTAGAGCAGAACGGAGTATGATATTGTCTAACCTTAACTTCAGAGAAGCGAACACGAAATGCGATTTAAAAAGTAGCCCTTTTGAAATAAGGGTAATAATGTCATCTCAACTGTTCGTAATAAGTAAATTTTGAATTGAATTATGCCAACTAGTACCGTTAGAGTAAATAGTGGGTGTCCCAAGCAAAACTACTCATACAAAACAACCGTCATAGTTAGCTACGTATAACAAAACTGTAAAATACGTCAACCATCGATTGACGGAAGCCATATTTTCAGGACTCACTGATACACCCTCCTATATTCCCCACCCTACAAAATCACACTCCGAGAATTTCAAATTATGTAATGGACAATATGAAACGTACCTATTTGTTTTTTTTTTTAATTTTTTGCATTTATACTTAAGAACAACCAATTTTATTATTTTCGAGGTGCGTAAATAAAATGGTGTACCAGTGAACCCTTAAAATCTTTCGTCTCCCGCTCATTAGGAACCATGCGTAATCAATTTTACAGTTCACCTCCAAGTGTCACCTTGACAATTATTTCAAGTGCATGAGGTAGCTAATCTTGCTTGGAACACGCAGAGTATATATATATATATATATATATATATATATATATATATATATATATATATATATATATATATATATATATATATATATATATATAAATATGTGACTTCAAAATGATTTAGAAAATAAGGTAGGTGTGAGTTCACAATGATGTTAAGTAACATCAAATGTATATCTGGGTAGAACGACGCTAGAAGGCTGTAGACCGTAAATATGAAATGACTTCAAAATTAATAAGAACAAATATTAGAAATTGGTTTTACAGTGTTGCCATTTAAAGACGCCTGAATGATTGTAAATGTACGGGATAAATACAGTAAAAATATATTTAGAAATAGCGCTGTGATGGTAAAGTGCTGAACTAATTTGTATACAATATTACGTATTACACGATTTTGGCGTCAACAAGTTTTTCAAAAATCTCAACGTAGGAGTATGGAATGGGACACATACTCAGAATGAGTATTATAGGGTGCCATTGGAATTGTCTGCTGCCAACAATGCTTCTCTAACACTCATACTAAGAAAATGATTAAGGATTGTAATCTGGCGTCCATATACAGACGCCACTTTGCAAGGTGCAGCCAAATTTATGGACGCAAAAATGATAGAATGATATGTATATATATATATATATGTATATATATATATATATATATATATATATATATATATATTGTTTTTTAATGAACGAACAGAAGTTCAATTTTATAATCATTAATTGTATTTTATTTAAAATTAACGTACATACAGTAAAAGATTAATTCAAGTCTGAGCTATCGAGGAGGCAAGTCACAATTGATGCAAACTTAAAGTGTGATCCTTCATAGTGTGTATAAAAATTAGAATACATCGTAACTAGGGAAGCACATACAGTTTAAGATTGAATCGATTGTGACTTGCCTCCTCGATAGCTCAGATTGAAGAGCTCCACTCTATGATTTGATCTCACCTGTATAAAGGCCAAAATCTCAGTAAGTTCAAAATTGTGGCGAATAAATTAGACATTATTAATGATCTACCGAAATAACAAAAAATGTATTAACCACTACGATGTTGGCATTATTAAAGTATAATAGTATAAATACGTTATTATATGTATAACTCATATTATATTTACGCTATGACAGCTCAACTGATAATCCCTTCCCTAGAACGTAGCCTCTTGCTACTTCATTACAACTTAATTCAACAGTGGCATCTTGTGCAATTACTCGTATTATTTTCAATAAATAATTCGTATGTATGAGTTTTTTTTATTATTCTCGGTGCGCTCCGATAAGCAATTCGTCACAGTTAAACAAACAATTTTTAAAAACGGTATTCCGGATAATTACGTTTAGTGACGATAAACAATCTATATAACATTTTTTTTTCACAACCAAAAAATTTATATGGTAGTATGAATGAGTTATGAATAGCCGTTCAGCGACTCTTTTTCCTATACATTTGCCAATGCAAGATTATACAGGCATAAGAAAATAATATGCTGACCACATCAGACTTTTTAAGCTTATACTGGTTTTAAAATATAAATAGTGTAAGAGCTGTTACATTACAATTTATCGTTTCTGATATTATTCTAATTTCAGTTGCAGTTGTCGTGGCATTCTTCATATGTTGGGCACCTTTCCATGCACAACGATTATTAGCGATTTATGGACAGCCCAGTTCTTCCGGCATGATAGCAACGTTTACCGCTCTTACATATATAAGCGGTGTACTATATTATCTGTCTACCACTATAAATCCATTACTGTACCACATTATGTCTCATAAATTTCGAATAGCCTTTAAGGTAAGTTAAAAATGTATGTGTTTTTGGTAGGTAACGTATTGCATTTGATTAATTCTATTTTTTCCGTACCACAGTAGTAGACGCTAACTTTAAAATAATAGTTATGTATTAAGGGAGAAAATTAACTGCTTTAGTCTAGAGATGGAGGGTGTTTCTCTCGCGTAACCATAGAAACATCCATCCAGGGAAACCAAAACAGCCTTTACTCTCGCGAAGCACATAATATTTTTTCCACAATCATTAAATAATACCTCTATTTTTAGGGAGCAAAACGGGCGTTTGATCTCTAGTGAGCAAAATTGGTTGATCAGTTACTATGCCTGCGGTTGCTATAAAAACCATACTATACCTGTTTTGACATTTCACCATAACTGCACAGTAAACATTTACACCGTACCAAACAGTTTAAAACGCATACGTGTACTGCTCTTACATATTTAATGAAATTATTGGCTGAAATTCTTGACCATTATCTTACTCAGTTTTTATGTCCGTATTTTTAACAAAATATGTATGTCACTGTGACATGCAAGATGGCATCGTCGTATCTTCAATAATTATCATAAATCTATCACAGTACAGGTTACAAGAGCCAGTTATTGAACTGCTAAATCATTGATATGATTGTGGAAAAATTATGTTTAGCACTCTTGAGCAAAGGCACTTGTGCTCCTCTCCTCTAGATGGAACACTCGCTCGCAGCGCATGCTTGTGTGTTCAAATCTAGAACTCGAGAGTAAATAGCACCTTTGTTCACTTGTACTAAAAATAACTGTTTTGGACTAGTGGACACAAAAAAACAATACAATTAGAATTACATTTAACAACTTCTTATATTTATCTACCTTTTATCATTTGTTCTATGCTGTATCCGAGGTTATCAATTCTTTTACGCACTATATTTTAATGAATCTTAAAGTTGTAGCTCATTACTAGAGATGAACTGATTTGAACTGATGTGTATATGTTTGCTGTTTAGGAAACATTCACGGGATATTTATCAAGGAAAAAGGATCCACCGTTAGTTCTGAGATATTCTGCAGTATCTGCTCGAAGGTCCATAGATCACGGATATCCAGTTAACGAAGTGATTCTAAATAATGATAAAGAACGTTTATACAAACATTTTCGTCATAAAAGGAAACTACACAAGAACAGAAAAGGAGTTGTTTACCTACATTCGGAAATTGTGAAAGACTCTGACAGGGTTAAGTATACACCTTGTACAAATAATTCAAAAACTTTTTTAAGAAAGAATGATCTAGATCATAAGATAAATAACAAATTAGATAAGTCTTTAGTATTTGAAAATTTTAACGCAGCTAAGTTATCCGAAGACAATAACTGGATATCTTCTGAAACATCTAGTAAATCTTTCCAATCAATAAATTCACAGATAATGCACAAGAGATACAATTCGTGTAAATTTATTAATTTTGAACAAGGTGTTAGGCACGTGTTGCCAAAATCTCTCACAATGCCCAATGTTAACTCATCTAGCGCAGAACCTTCATTTTCTTTTTAATTATAATCTTATTCCACAACTATTTTTTTTTGTGGAAGTTTCAAGTGTCATTAAGTAAAAATATAGTTATAGTTATAAATATTGGTTATTGTGAAGATCTTCAATTGAGTTGAACCATGTAAACACAGTTATGATTCTTTGTGCAAATACACATACAAATCGCTTAAAAAGGCAATAAAACAACATTTAAACCCGGTCCTTATTACAATTGAAATAATTGTAAAAGTATCAATGGTAATAATAATAATAATGATAATTGTATTATTTTTTACAAATACTAGCAGTTGTTTTGTCATATTGTATTTCACTTTGTAAAAAAATAAAGGTGTTATATATTTCAGTAATCATTATTTGGAAACTTATTTTAATGTAATTCAGACGTACTAATTAAAATTGAAAATGGTAAAACACTAACTTATCTACTTATTTACCAATATCAAAATTAAGAAAATCATTTATATTAAAATATTTTCTAACCGGCGGCGGTGCACAACGTTATCATAGAATTGTACTACTAAAAACTACTGATAAGCACATTTGGGTGGTGGGTGACCTTTTCATCGTAGTATACACATATAATCAAAGAATTACCCACTCGAATAATATTTTCAAACTAACGTACAGTTCTTCTTTCTATCACTAATGGTACTACCGGTAAACGGTGCGTAATATAAAATGCACAACTAAACCAATATCCGTAAATAAATATTTTATAAATGAGCATTGAGAATTGTGAGCCATTTTTAAGTGGGCGAATGGTAATCTTTAATGGCATTGTCATTTTATATTAATCAGCATCTCTTTTCGTTCAAGATAAAAATCAGGACTAAGCGCTGCATACTCGGAAAGCTTTCCGTGTTTAAATCATAAAAACAATGTATTGCAGTATTCCGTATTATGTTATTATAAAGGCTCTAAGGGCAGCAACATGGCCAATTGCCCTGGGCGTCAAAGTTTGCAGGTGATGTCTTGACTGTAAGTGTCAGAAAAGTATTGATTTGTTAAATGCCCTATCAATATAAAATTTCACGTATCGATTTTTTCGTTCGCTAAATCATCACTGTCGCGTCGCCGTTGCAGTCGCCGTCGACATCGTCGTCACTATCACCATCACCCTCATCATCACCATTACCATCACCACCAGCACCACCCTCACCCTCATCACCATCACTATCACCTAACCTTCACCATCACTGTCACCATTACCGTCACCATCACCGTCACCCTCCCCGCCATCATCAACACTACCATTATCATCACCATCACCATCAAAATTTTGCAAAAAACAGCTCGTCAAATTTTAAGCGGCAAATATCGTAGGTACCGGGATATAACTAAGGGCTAAAGATTAGCGTGGTATACTTTATACTCCACATGTTAGTAGTCTTATAGTGCTAACCTAATCAAGGTTAAAAAACAATGTTTGACTACTTCTGGTATATTATTTCCTTAAATCACATATTATATTATACTATGACATACCCTAAACGGCCTAAACCAACATTTTTGCATCCACAACATTTTTTTAACTGGAAGTGCAGAATTAAACGAATTTATGATGCAGATGGACATGGCTGTTAAAACTTTTTTTTACAAACCGGCTCTATTGTAGTGGGTCTAATTCATTTTTCTAGTCAATGTTTAAACTAGAAATTTCTGCACAATTCTCAGCAGTAATCGTGTCTAATAGATTAAGCAAAGTTGATGACACGTTTCAACACAGCCTTGCTTGGAGCTCCATACATGGCCAAAAACCAAATGTGTATCTATATCTTGTAAAAATATAAATAAAGAAAGGCTTAAATTAAATTTAAAGGATTTTTTCAATATCTACCCGCCGCAATCGACGTATAACTGGTATATGAACAAATATGCAATTTAATCGTGTTTTATTTAGAAAATTCTGTAATTTTATGATTCAGTTTTATGCTTTAATCCAGCAACGATTATCACTGCATTCTGGAAGGGACTTGTGATATCTAACACGAGAGCGGCACAGTGTATAAACGAAGTGAGTCATCGCTGTTTTTATAGAACAACACATAAATCGTTTATGAATGTGAACACACACCATAGACTCAGAGATAAAATTTTGTGTTAGGGTACGTTAAATATTCGTACTCTGCACTGTAGAACAAATTTTGATACGTAACAGGGGTTGGTGCATTTTATGAACATAGGTAGGGTGGTCACTTTTTGTGGTACGAGCGTAGGTCTGACGAGAAGGGTTTATTTACTTTATTTCTGTTGATGATAAAAGGCACCCACCATGTGTTAAACTATTTATTTGCAGTTTCCACATATAATAATAATAATATTAATTTAAGTATTATTTTAAACTTTCTATAGGTCCTTACCGTTTAAAAAAATTGTGTCATAAGGAGGGGGTAATCCGTTATTGGGGACCGAGTTTAGGGGGGGCATAAAATTAATTTGCCCTGGGCCCGGCTCATCTTTCGGTGACCCTGTACGAGGGACCCACTAAAAACTAAAGAAATTTAAAATGATTCATTGGTTCTAATATCTGAAGGTAATCGAAATCTGAATTTCTGTATCTGTAATAGAAAATGTTTTTTAGTTAGCTCATGTATGTTTCTTTTTTCTTATTTAGGATACTTATCAAAGTATAGAACGTTAACTTCCGTAGTGCATAAGTTATGTCTAGTTCTTGTGTAAAAGTATACATTGGAACCACAAAACCTATTAGCCATAACGAAGATATGACATTTTGTAAAATAATAGTTCCGTTAATTCTGTTAATTAACATGCTCAAAGTCCTGTCTGTCTTTTAATGGTGATCTCAATTTACAAAATACTGGGCGTCTTTCATATTTCAGTTGTTTCAATAAAAAAGTGGCAAATAGATCTTATTGTACCCTATATGGCAACTAAAGGATACACAAAATCCCTTTACCATGCGAGATGGAGATTTTCAAATAATGTTCGTCTTAGCAAAGATTTAATAATATATCTTATAAATAGATTGTTACCTAGGGAGCAAAACAATAGGACTGGAATCCTGTTTCATATTGTTTCTTTTCCTACAAACATGCAAAACTCGTATTAATATTGTAATTCCTCCAAGAACTGATGACGAACACCCACCTCATGTGTACATTAAAATAAAACCATAGCAACTCAGCAGGTAAAATATTACCTTGTGATTCACGATTTCCTGAATCCGTCCACCACTCAACTTTTTCCGAGGGTTTTACGAACGAACTATTAAAATGGGGATGGATATTCATTTCAGATTAATTGGTGACAATTGATTATCCACTAGGATTAAAACCATGACTTTTACACCTTTTAATCAAAAAAATACTTCAGAGGTCCAGTTCAACATATTATTGAAATCGTCTCGAAACGTTATATACCGCACAAATGGCATACTAATAGGTCGCTTTAGGTCCAGCACAGGCAGTCTACATTGCATATACCGCTTACATATTGCACATTTTTGCACTGCAGGCAAACTTACATTTAGATGACAATATTGTTCATGACGAATCACATATTAGCAAGCAGGAAGAATCGATTTAGATGATGGTGACTGACGACATCTAGGTCAAACAGCTAGAGCAAGTTACATTGTTTGTAATACTGTTACATAAGCCAAATGATCGTATAATTTTCATGAGAAACTAAGTAGGACCACTTACGGTGAGTGAAAGAGTATTCACGGGATATATGTGTTGTGGGTATCTAGGGGAGGATAAAATATAGATAACGCAATAAAACAAAGAATATAAATTTATGAGCAAGTGTAATCTAGTTCTGCTTGACAGCATTAAATGTGCAAGGGAAAAGGTTTGTATTACGCGAAGCTTATTGTTATACACGTGCGGCCACTTTTCCAGGTATGTACTGGAAAATTAATAAAAGGTACATTTCGAACTTTGATAACGAACATAATTTGGCGCGATAAATATAATTATAAGCTTTGGTTGTAATTGTGGGTTATGCATTGGTGTTCCCGCTTCGAGTGTTTTATTTTACTTGAAGTGCTCCCATTTCGGGTGTTCATAAAATATTTCCGTTTATTAAATCCCATTTCGTGTGTTAAATTTCTAAGCGCATTGTTCAATTAAATGTGAGAAGTTCCCAGGATTGAATATTCTCATTGCTTTATATTCCATAAAAACTAATACAAATAACATAATAAAATACAGCCGCTACCAAGTATAATTTCTTTGCATTAAAATATGTTATCAACATAAATTCACCGTCAACCCTACCTTTATCAAGCTTTAACTCTTAAGACGACCTCATTTCAATCAATATTCCACTGATTTAATTACCTATTTCCTTATTCAATTTTAAAATTGCATTATTCAGTTAAGTAGTTAGTGGGGACTCATACGAAAATGATCTTCTCTCTTTATCTGAATTTTCTGTTTCCTTAATAAGTTTTTAAATTGCATTGTACATAGGATAATATACTATTATTTCTTTATTGTAGGTATGATTACAGAAGTACCCTACTCATCGTTCAATTAAATGTAAATATATATTTCCCACTCCATCATTATAGGGAGGATATAGATATTTCCAATTACGAAAATAAATTAATTCTTCGGGAATCTTTTAAGCGCAACAAAGTTATTAAAACATTCGTGTGTTTTTTGTTTCGTGGAAAACCCGTTAACCTGTATTCTGTATATAAGTTCAACTTAAAAGCAAAGAACAAAAACTCTACTCTTCGATGGATATAATGACCGACATAAATCGCTAAACATCAGCTTCCTTCTGAAAAAAACGAGAAGACGTACAGGTTCCAAAGCTTAGGAAAGGGTATGTCATTATTGGTATGGAACACAGAAATGTTGTACTGACAATGGTCGGAGGTCACTTATAGGCTGAAGATTCTTGCTTCCTATTCGATGGGACTTTCAAAAGCTGCAGTTCACTGTTTTAACAATTCTGCACAATTTACGTTGATATTGGTAGTACAGAAATAAGAACAAATATCATTCCTGCAGTGCACGCTCTGATAAAAAAGAGGTGACAAACAAACGAATTTTCTCCTTATTAAAAATGAAGTTGAGAATCTTTTACCAAAAAACCATATTATTAATTTTGAAGTTGCCGCTTTGAAGCTTTTCCGACTACAGTTATCAAAATATTTGGCGCAAGGTACAATGTTTAAATCTAAGAAACTTATACAAAGAAAACGAGGAAGTAAGGAACCACATAAGGAGGTGTGTTGCATTAGTTCGTCTGCCAGAAGATAAAGTTACACTTGGTAGGCTTTGTATA
Source organism: Vesta saturnalis (assembly GCA_036346205.1). NCBI lineage: Eukaryota > Metazoa > Arthropoda > Insecta > Coleoptera > Lampyridae > Vesta > Vesta saturnalis. The sequence goes on along the minus strand of JARFJB010001904.1, from coordinate 1,066,299 downwards.
ATGGAAAATTCTCCTAGCGACGAAGCCATTGTTAAATTCAACGATTATCAATTATCAACGGATTGATCATTTTTGTCGAATATGGATTTGCCATGGAGAACGACATCCGATTACAGAAGGATGGCATAATAGCCTTAACACACCGCAATACATTTGAACTGATGGATGTTCTTCAGGAAGAAATGCACTATTATAATAATGTATCCCTGCAAACTAGTGTGTGCACGAAGCGGGAATTCAGAAGGACGTTAAGTTCCTATACGGCCTTAACGTACGAATGGGGAACGCCCGAAACGGTCATAAATCTATGCATTGTTTTATTTTTTTAAATTAAAATTACCTGTCTTCGACATTTGCTTAAATTAAAGACCCAAATTGAATTGAAAAGGAAATAAGGGACTTCTAACAATTGTGCATCAAAAACAAAGTATTAAACTCATGGATTATGGTGTTACTTTGTTATAACCATTGAATGAATAGTAAACATCATAAAATAATCTGTATAGTCATTTTCAATAATCATAATGTAACCTTTTCTCTTTTTCTATAAAAATTAAGAAACAATTAAAATATCAGCATAAACAGACCCCTCATAAATACCGGTGTAAGTAATATAGCACTAAGTTTAAAGATTCATTACTTATCCCTACTACTTCAGTTCCAGGGGACCGAACTATCTGAAATATGGTGTATACTAAGTACAGGTCGTAGGTTAAAATCCTACTCGAAGTAAACTTTTTATTTATGTATCCAATAAAATTAATAATAATTTTATAGTTACATATTTACTTTTGAACGTACTCGTTCATAAGAAAACTTAAATTTTAGTCAAGTTGCTTTGATTTGTAATCTCACTATATTTAGAATTTACATCAGTTCTACATACATAAAGATAAAATTTATATCGATTGGGGCTTGTATCTCGATAGCATAGGTGGTAAGTGCGGTACTCTAGCAAAGTGAAGGTCGTAGGTTCAAATCCTACTCGAGGTAAACTTTTTATTTATGTAATTTGGGTTTTTTTAATGGTGTATTTTAAATTATACAATCTAAACGTTTCGAAAACACTTACAGTTATCTTCGTCAGTAGTAATATCTATTCAAATTGTTAAAGATGTTGTAAACAATTTTGTCAAAGTTGAAAAATTAAATGTATGTATTTAATAAAATTAATAATAATCTTTAATTACATATTTACTTTTGAACTTGTTCATTCATACCAAACTTATAATAATAAAATACCGTATTTTATTATTTATTTCTTCTAAACATTGCGTCTTAATGCGCTCAAATTTTTAATTATATGAAAAACACTTAATAAATTTTTCAAAAACACTACCAGAAATAAAATATTCTGAAATACAAGTAATGTCTTTCACAGAAATTAATTTGCCATTATTAGGGATGTAATAGATGAACGACCTGACGCTATTGTTGTAAACTTCAAATTTATACATTATTTTGTTAAAAAGCAAAACTCCCTAGTGGATATGAGCCAAAATGCATATTTACCTCATTTATAAAGCATTCAATATAATTACATTTACAATAAGCATGTTCCTTTGAGAAATATTTAAAAGCAAAACGGCGCACGAGAACTAGTGAGCAGCAGGATGACACAAATCTGGAAACTAAGGAGAATGACATAAGGACCATTGTTCCATCGCTTCCAGAGAATGATATTGATAGTAGTTGAGAGAAACTTGCTGTAAAGTTAAATGTAGTGGATACTGTATCTTCAATAAATGCATATCACTCGCAAAAAGTATATAAATAGTTACCGTTACTCAACAAAATGTTTGCCCTCCTTACATATTACTCTAAACATTCTACTTGGTAATAGTACATTAATCTCAATTTAATTTAGCCATTCACAGATTAGAAAAATCTCACTAGGCAAAAATATAGAAAAATTATAAAAGAAAGAAACAAAACAGGTCGTGAGCGCTTAGCAGAAATTAGAAGGTATTCATTGGAGGAAAGAAGCCTAACCAAAAGAGGTAAAGTGACTAAAACGGATACCCCAAAAGTAACTTTACTGGTGGGTTATGAACCACAAATCAAGAGCCAGTCATTACCGTCCAAATGATGAATATATTGCATTTATGTACTAAGAATTAGTTGATCCTGTTTCGGCACATACCTTATCTGATTGTGGGTCACACATTAATTTGGCACAGAACGAACAGCCACAGTACGTAAGAGTACTATACCTCAAATTGTGCATCAAACTACACCTACACATGTAAGGGAAAATCAAAACAAAATACTAAAGAACTTGGGAAGAAACTATTAGATATGAGTGTGTGGTTGTGTACGTACGTGCGAGTGTGTACATGTGTGTATGTTAGTATGCACGATCACTCTATTAACAATACGTACGTATTTGAAATTTTGCATTTAAGCTACATGTTATTTCTCCTGGAGCTAATTAGATTTTCGCAAAAATCCAGCGGCGGAGAGGGGTGTTTATTAGGGGCAGTTTTTGATGTTTTGAGACACTTGCATATTTCGAAGGTATCAAAATACCTAGCTATCTATAGACATAGATATAGACATATCGGTTAATTATGTTCTATGGAATTGTTTAATACAAGGGCTAATTTGGTGAAAAAATTCCCAAGGTGGAATTTAAGTGTTTGTTCAAACTTTTTCGATATCTGAAAACGTAAAGACATACTTTTTGAAGGTAATTTAATTTCACAACGGCCTTTTTCATAAAGAATTTTAATATGAAGCCAAGATGTGTTAAAAATTAATTGAACAAGATTGGAATCTAGCATCTATATGTCTGTGTCCATCTGACATTATTTTACAATGTTGCATATTTTCGTTATGAACGTATTAAATAAGTGGTTGCATAATTATCCTAAAGGATTGTTATTAAAACTGTCTCATTTTTTCAGTTTCCACTTTGTAGGTTGGAAGGTCGTGCTTTGTTCCACGCCAGATATTTTAATACGTTAATAACGAAAATAGGTAACATTGTAAAATCAAGAACATAATATACGTCAGATGGATGTTTAAAACCTCATGTCAGATTGAGGTTAATGGACATATAGATGCTAACTTAAAAAAATTCCAAATCCGCCCACTTGTATAAAAATATCTATAATGCTGTTTCAGCGTTTTCAATCTTATTTAATTCATTTTTAGACTTACTCGTATTAGAAAAGCTATGTAAATTGAAATTTTATTTAAACAATATGTCTACACATTTTCTTATAAAATTAAACATTATTCAGATATTGAAAAATGTTAACTGTTACATTTTACCTTGTTACGTGTAAATTTCCACTTTATACCATAACTTACCGTAACAGAGAGAAGATAGCCTTAGGGCCGCCGGTAGCTCAGTCACAGTAGAGAAATGGGATGGGTTCATACAGTGACGGAGGTGGTACCTATAATTATTAAAGAGAATGCTTAATGGAATCAACTTTTAAGCGACGAACTGTTCAACAAATGGCTAGTTTGGTTAAGTCATCTCCCTAAAATTGAAGTGCCGTAGCCGCCTACTTAAGAATACAAGAAGAACATTACATTTATTGCACTTTAGTTGGATCCAAAACACATGTAGCACCATTAAAATTACAAACTATTCCTAGATTAGAACTTAATGCTGCACTAATTGGAGCTAGATTTGGAAGAACTACATCTAAACATTTATCAATACACGTTAATGACATAACATACTGGTCTGATTCTATAATTGTTTTCAATTGGATAAGAATTACAGACCCAAGAAAGTTGATGAAATTTGTAGCCTACAGAGTAGCTGAAATTCATGAAAATTCAGAAGTTTCAAACTGGATATATGACAATGTAGCAGATGGAGCAACCAAATGGACAACTCAACCAAATTTGAAGCATAATGATCGTTGGTTTAGAGGTCCTGATTTTTTATATAAAGATCAAAATTTATGGCCCATGAGTATCAAAAAATAAATAATTATCTAATAGATGTTAACAATTTTAATAAATTTGCCAGAATTTTACGAACAACAGCTTATGTATTTAGATACATAAAAATACTCTACTCGAGAATACACAAAAACAGTACTTGTAAAAATGGTTTAACCTCAGAAGAAGTTGCTGCAGCATAAAATATTTTACTTCGTCAAACCCAAAATGAATTCTATCATGAGGAAATTAAGACGCTTAAAAATGGAAAAGGTTCGAATGGATTACAAATAAGCGTTAAAAAAATCATCTAATTTTTACAAACTTTCGCCATATTTGGTCGAAAATGGAGTACTTCGGATTAAGGGAAGAATAGATACAGCCACTTATCTACAATTTGGTACAAAGCGGCCAATAATATTACCGAGAGTAAGCCAACTGACAAATTTAATAGTTCAGGATTAACATTGTAAATATGGTCATCAAAATTATGAAACAGTAGTAAATGAAATACGACAAAAATACCATATCCCTAAATTAAGAATACTAGTAGAGGATATAGAAAAGTTGTCAAACACGCAAACTTGAATTTGTTTTACCTAAAGCACCTGAGATGTCACATTTACCTCTTTGTCGGCTAGATGTTTATAAGGCCCCATGTAACAAACTTTTTATGTTATGTTGAAATTTGCAATAGTGTAGGCAACTTCGTTCATTTTCGTGTTATGTAAATTGCATACCTTAGTAGCTGAATACATGCATTAAAATTATTCTAATTTCGTACAAATATCGTCCGAGTTTCAGACAGGTCATGCGTAAAGATTTCATTTGCATCGTTTTGTAGATGATTAAAAGCGAAAAGAGCATCCATTCTGCTCTCTTCAAAATTTTGTTGAAAAGTGCTGTATAGTTTTACAGTAAGTGCAATTTGAACCTATTTTACGTTGTTTGAGATGTTTACCTTTTTTAGGCACTTTTATTTTTACGGCAACTTTTCCTTCTTGCGTATTTTCATTGTACAACTAAGTTTACCGTTATTTGTACGCTATACGTTTCAATTGATCGAGGTCGCAGTAAAAGTTTGTTGCTATGCAGAAGAATTATAAATAGATGGTACCTTAACCCGTTTAAATCAACAAAGTTTGGCTGCTTTCTAAAGGAATTTACATATTTTGGTTCAACAAGTATCAAAACCCTGTATACTTCCATTTCAAAAATTATTACACAACCAAATTTGAAAGTGTGTATTCAGCAGATTTAGTTATCAGTAACAGTATAACAGTGACAACCAAAATGTAAAAGTACTGCAGGTATTTCATTTCTAAGCATTAATTCATAATTTTTTTTAAGTTAATCCAAGTTTACCAACATTAGTATTTAGTTTTTTTTTTCCTACTTTATAACTTGATTTGAAGATTTAAGGTTTACTTGTTTTCCATAAAATAAGTTGGCGTCCGAGATACTGTAAACATTTATTTACAGGTTGAAGCTACATCAATGTTGGAAAGCGAACATATCTAACCACACATTTTTTAAATTAAAGCAAATCAAAATTTTAAGAACCCGGCCCACTTAATCTCCGACTGACTCAAAGGCTCAAAATCTTCTAGTTGACATTAGCAGTATAAATAATATTTGTGGTGAATTAATAACCACAACACACCCTTTCATCGTCCTTTTTAAATTTTACACCCATTTACTTATACTGGTGTTGATTATTTCGGACCCATAAATGTAACAGTAGCAAGACATACCGAAAAACGATGGGGAGCGTTATTTATATGCTTAACAACCAGAGCGGTACATCTAGAATTAGCTAATAAATTAAATGCAAGCAGGTTTATTCTTTGTTTTACAAATTTTTTTAATAGACGAGGACATCCACGACAAATTTATTGTGACCGTGGCACGAACTTCGTTGCGGCTGACAAAGTTTTAAAAGTTTGTCCATCGCGGACGTATTAGTCACTCCAGAATTAAAATTTCATTTTAATCCACCTTTAGCGCCACATATGGGAGAGGAACAAATCCGAAAAGTAATAGTCCAAACATAAAATGGAATATACTACGTCCCCTAGTAAAATTGGCAGTACTTGATGCCACTCCACTAAAAATTGGACACACTACAGCCCCATCAGAAGATAGTGCTGTACCGTGCAGGAATGTTACTAATTAGAACTTAGTTCATTATTTAAAAAATAGTTTTCATGATTATTGTTCTTGTTTATATGATTGTTAGCCTAAAAAAAAAGAAAAATTTGAATTGTCAAAAAGTTTAGGCAGCAAAATTTTAACTGCTAAAGAACAGAATTTGAGTATATTCAATTGTATTGTATTGTGTTGTAATACATATTGTATCATACTGTAATGTACCTATTGTATTGAACGTGTATCTACAATAAGGAAAAAATATACACTGCAAATCGTTGGAATAAATTGGTCAGACTTCCTGTCACAGCTAAATTTGGAAGAATTAGAAGGTAAGAAACCAAAAATTTTAATTGGACAAGATTATTTCTCGTTAATAGTATCCAGACATACACTTCAACAAACGTTTAGATCTCAATGTTGTATCGTACAAGTTTAGGTTGGGTACTACACGGTCCTTACGAAGAAGACAATGACAAAAATTTATCATTAATCAATTTCTGTTCAACACGTTCCAATGAAAATTAAAACTTAAATGAATTACATAAATTAATAAAATCATATTTCTTAGTAAAAAATTTCGGAATAATACCAAGAAAAGAAAAATTAGCAGATGAAGATAACGCAATAGCAATAGAAATAATAGAATCGAGTACGTATATGTAGACAGGGAAAAATATTTTCTGTAAAATTACCATGGAAAAGTTCAGAAAAGCAAATGACAGAAAGTAAAAATTAGCTGTAGATTAATTGGTTTAGAAATAACACCAAAAAAAAACAAAATTTCGCGAGAAAATATACAAAAATAGAGGAGTATTTGGCAAAAGAGTTTGCAGTAAAATTCAAACCAGAAGAAGTAGAAAACTTAAAATATCTGAAAAAGGTTTCGTATCTGCCACATTTTCCATCCTAAAAAACCTAAAAAACCCCCAAGAATAGTAATTGATGCAGCAGCTGAAATAAATAGTGAATCTCTTAATAAACATCTAAGAACGGGACCTGATTTGGTTTCTTCATTATTTGGTGTGCGTTTACGATTTCGAGAAGGAAAAGTTGGTTACACTGGAGGTATTCGAGAAATGTTTCAGGTGAAATTCAAGAACCAGACAGGTATGCTCAATGTTTCCTGTGGCGTGATATAAAATGCTTCAGGGAACCATCGAGTTATGCAATGAAGTCAATGATTTTTGGTGCAAATTGTACCTAGTCCTTTTATAACAAAATTAATAAAAAATAAAAATGCACCAAAGTTTAAGGAAGAATTTCCCATTGCGTGTGAGGAAATATTGACTAATAATTATATTGACTATTTAGTTTCTAGTGCTAATAGCGAAATAGAAGCCGTAACAAATCTACAAAATGTAATAGAAGTTCATCAAAGAGGAGGTTTTAACTTACATCGCGTTTCAGGATTAAATTGGAGTTCACACTCTGATTATTTTAGTTTCCAGGCTTTGCTACAAAATTTAAACGATCTTATAAGTGGGAAAAAAGTTCCCACGAAACGCGAAATTGCAGCAACAGCTGCCTCAACATATGACCCTTTGGGTTTTATAACAATTATAACGATTAGATCCAGAATTCTTCTCCAATCAGTTTGGACAAGTTAAATTGGCTTCAAGCTCTAAAGATGACAAATAATACAGAAATTCCAAGATGTTACACATTAACGCTCAACAAAGCAGTGAAAATTGTAATGCACGCCTTCTGCGATTCTTCGGAACTTGCCTACACCACAATAATATATTTAAGATTAGTATACAAAAACAGATAGAAACATTTTTTGTTACGGCAAAAAGGTACGTATCACCAATAAAAACAATTACTATTCCAAAATTAGAACTTCAAGCAGCAATAGTGGATTAAAATCGTCCAAAACGAACAACTTGGTAAAGAAATTAATGCATAGAGGCAAATCAGGAGGTAAAAAAATGAACGTTAGTAGAAAGGGGGCAACCTCCCCTCCACTTTTTTTGCGTCACAAGCCCCGCCCACTAGGGCACCTTCCCCACTACTTTTACTCACCCACGTGTGAGACCGTGTTTTCACCCCTATTATTGGCGGCTTCTTTTCGGAGACCCTTTTCAACCCTTGATAGGGTCGGCCTTATTTTATGGTTCCTTTTTGGAGGCCTTTTTCAACCCTTGATGGAATTTTTAACCCTTTTTGTTTGTAATAAGTGCCTTTTTGCTGGTCGTTTTTGTCGGCCCTTTTTGTACTTGCTCAAGTGAGAAACGTATTTAGGTCTTGAGCTTGGTGCTGGACTTGTGTTGGTCTTGGACTTGGGGTTGGTCTTGGACTTGGGGTGGGGGAAGGCTAAGGGTGACGGTTATTTTTGGATAATTATAGGTCATTTTTGACTCGGTGATTGGAGAGTTACCATTCTGATTGGGGTGAAATTTGAAACAAGAAAACCCTAATCTTATAAGACAAGTGTAGGCCTTCGCCCCCTGTCGTTACCCCTGGTTGGAAATGGTATTTGTTTTTGTAGGTTATGATTGGTAAGTTGAAGTTGTATTCTAATAAGGAGACCTAATGCTATCTTGTAAGATACGTGTAGGGCTTCGCAACTTCTTCGCCCCCTGACTGGAAATGGTATGGGGACCCTAACCTTATAAGACAAGTGTAGAGCTTGGCCCCTATCGTGGCCCGTTGGTGCATTTATATGTGGGTTCTAACCTAATTTTATAAGACAAGTGTAAGCCTTCGTCCCCTGCCGTTACGCCTGGTTGGAAGTGGTTTTTGTAGGTTATGACTGGTAATTTGAAGTTGTATTCTAATAAGGAGACCCTATTGCTATCTTGTAAAACAGGTGTATGAACTTGCGTTAAGGTTTGATCTTGCGTTGGGGGAATTTGAATGACAGTAAAATTTAATTATAGAACACTTATTTTTATTGTAAATATCATAATTAAAAAAGCCTCAGTGAGTTATAAAAAAAAATTACTGACTTTCAGATTATTCTCTAATGAAACAAAAATGTTTTATTAAGTTAATTAATTACATAACAGTTATTACAATATTGTTTTCTAAACGAATACTAAAACTGATTGTTTTACCTGCATTGATTGCATTAAAATATGTTTAATATCTATCCGCTCGTTAAATTGTTGTATATTGTATACCTTAATATTTTTAAAGAAATTTGTTGTTACGTATAACTTAGATGTGTTTTATAACTGTAATTAAAAATCTGTACAAGTAAATAAAATAAATAAAAGGTTAACAGCACACTTACCAGCTCTGTATTGAAAGAACATTTTTGAGGGACTGATTCACGAGTGATAGTCACTTCTTTGTGCTACTCGATGTTAGAGTGTGGTTAGGTCAATACTTCAAACTACCCCCGAAGATAACCGATTCTACCCGAACATTGACGCGCACGCCAGCGCACAAGACCCAAGGTTAGCAGCATTCTCGTTTCTCGTGCGTTTCGCTCTTTAAAGTGTAACTGTCATCGAGTGAGCATTATTATAATGTATTCTACTGTTTATGAGCCAACATCAGCGAACATTTTAGATTTTACTGACTTGTTAATAAACTATTACAACATAACCGTTCAAGATGATGATGGATACGATGACGTGATGAGCTGAATGTATCTCATATCCAAGGTGATGATGATGATTCACAGAAGAAGAAGAAGAGCGATGAGGTAGAAGAGAAATACGAATCTCAAAACCGATCGATAAAGGATGTGATTAAATAAAAATGATGTATTGTTGTTTATAATAATAATAATATATTTTCAAACGCTAAGCTTTCCTTCAATTTTGGTAATAAACTTGTTTTTCCTAACAGTGTTTGAACCTACACTAACAATGCTGCAGTTAATGTGAAAGTGCGGTTAGATGGGTAGCTACAATAAGTGTGAGATTGGCTTTCTTTTGCATTCTGTGCGTTCAGTCATACTGCTATTTTTTGAATTGTGAGCTGATATTGTATGATTCAATTAAGTCATTTTGGTATTTAATTTAATTGATTTGATTAATTTGATTTGAGTAATTGATTTGTATGTTTGAGAAAGAGACGAGGGAGAGACGAAACGATCAACCCCTATTACAGAAAACATTCATTAACCCTTACACCACTATATTGCACCACAAACAACCCTAATTAGTCCTAGAAATATACCGCTAGGTGGCGCCGCCTCTATTACAGAAAACATTCTCTAGTTTAAAAATATACCACTAGATGGTGCCACACATAAAACCCTGATTAGTTCTAGAAATATAACGCTAGAGGTGCCACCTTTATTACAGAAAATATTCAATAGGCCATACACAACTAGATGTCGGTACAAATTCAAATTTCCCAACAAGCGCCACGATAGGAGGGCGTAGGCCCTAACACAGGTTCCTATGTTTTGTCTTATAAGCTAGCAATAGGCCCCTTATTAGATTACAAGTTCAAATTTCTCGCAATAAGTGTAAACACTTAAATACAAATCCAAATTCAAATATCCTGCCAAGGGGCCAGAGGCTTAGACCCGAAAGTAAGTAAGTTGCGAAGCCCTACGTCTGTCTTATAAGTTAGCATTAGGCCTCCTTATTATTATAATACAAATTCAGATTTCCTCTCATTGATGGCGTCACAAGCAAATTCAAACTTTTGGTCGAGGGGCGAGGGCCTAAAGGTAAGTTGCTAAGCCCTACATCTGTCTCACAAGTTAGCATTATACCCCTTATTATAATACAGATTCATATTTCCAACCATAACCTGCAGAGACTTAAATACAAATACAAATTCAAATTTGCCACCATTGGGGCCACAAGGGACAAAGCCCCGAGAGCAAGTTGCGCAGCCCTACACCTGTCTTACAAGTTAGCATTAGGCTCTTTATTATTATAATAGAAATTCAAATTTTCCGGCAAGGGTACTACGACAATACACGAAGGCCTACGAGCAGGTTGCATCACGACACGGGGCAAAGACCGGAGAACAAATTGCGACACCCTACACCTGTCTTACAATCTTGATTATGCTCGGGGAGGGTTGAAGTGGGATCGTCGAAACAACCTTCACCGAAATCCTCGCGTCGCGAAATTTTACGTATATGATACATGTTAACTTAAAAAATCCAAGGCCGACCGCTTCTATAAAATAAAGATAATCTAGACATATGTTAACAGGTTAAATTAATTAAATAAAATCTTTTATTATAAAACGCTTCTCATTATCTTTACATATCTTTGTCCTTTATGAAAATACAATGTTTAAGACAGATGATAATTATGCAACCTAGGTGCATACCAATTCCAAAGATGTATGCTTTACAAGTGTTGAGATGCTTGAAATCGATCCCCAGCCACAAGAAGGATGTGTTTCGGCTTGTATGTGCTTCTAATCAACTACCGAGACACGCACCTAGACCGTGTGCAATTATCGTAAACACGGATCCTGCAAACCAGGTCAGCATTGGACCGCTATCTACATTGACGAGAATGGTAATGGGGAATATTTTGATTCCTTTTGACGAGCACCGCAAGGATATCATTTACGTTTCCTAGAGAAAAATTCCAGATGCTTCCTATACAATAAAACAATACTGCAAGATTACCATTCGAATGTGTGTGGACTTTATACGTTGATGTTTCTATATGTTAGATTACATAGTTTATCAATGATTTATTTTGTAAAAACTTCTTTAGTACATGTTTAATTGTAAATGACGAGATAATTAAATTATTATTTAACGCCTGTTACCCAACTATTCTATTCTGATAAACAAAGAGATTTTTTAGTACCTTACTTTTTTTTAATTAAGAGTTGCGTAATATCATATGAGTCTATTGTTTTTCTTTCTTTTTAATTAAGCATGTGTGTTTTTAAAAATCGAGTTATAAAATTTATGACTTTAGCGTTTTTCAAAAGAAATTATGTTACCCATTCGATATTGGTAATCAATGTTTTAGACTATTAAATTTAACAGGATTATATAATTACACAGTAATTAGCTAAAAGTAATCATGAACACTGGTTTCTAACTGCATATTGTTGTTGTGGAATTTAAAACATGTAATTATTACATTCCAAACTTTTTATGCGATTTTTATAAAAACAATTTGCGAGTGTATGTATGTAAGGCCAACATATAATATTTTGTTCAAACCGCTTTGTTATTAATTACTTTAAGGGAAAGGTAAATATGAGTTGCAGTAAGTGTGATAAAGATAATTAGGTTTTTTGTATATTTACACTCTAAAAATTAATTATGGGGAAATCAATAGCTAGTTTACATCAACTATTCATAAACGTAAAACATGGAAAGTGCTTTAGTTTAATTAGACGGGTAACCCAAAGCAGTTACTATCACCCGTGAATCAGTCCCTCAAAAATGTTCTTTCAATACAGAGCTGGTAAGTGTGCTGTTAACCTTTTATTTATTTTATTTACTTGTACAAATTTTTAATTACAGTTATAAAACACATCTAAGTTACACGTAATAACAAGTTTCTTTAAAAATATTAAGGTGTACAATATACAACAATTTAACGAGCGGATGGATATTAAACATATTTTAATGCAATCAATGCAGGTAAAACAATCAGTTTTAATATTCGTTTAGAAAACAATATTGTAATAACTGTTATGTAATTAATTAACTTAATAAAACATTTTTGTTTCATTAGAGAATAATCTGAATGCCAGTAATTTTTTTATAACTCACTGAGGCTTTTTTAATTATGATATTTACAATAAAAATAAGTGTTCTATAATTAAATTTTACTGTCATTCAAATTCCCCCACGCAAGATCAAACCCTAACACAAGTTCATACACCAGTCTTACAAGATAGCAATAGGATCTCCTTATTAGAATACAACTTCAAATTACCAGTCATAACCTACAAAAACAAATACCATTTCCAACCAGGGGTAACGACAGGGGGCGAAGGCCTACACTTGTCTTATAAGATTAGTTTAGAACCTACATACAATTGCACCAAGGGGCCACGATAGAGGCCAAGCTCTACACTTGTCTTATAAGGTTAGGGTCCCCATACCATTTCCAGCCAGGGGGCGAGGGCCCGAGAACAAGTAGTGAAGCCCTACACGTGTCTTACAAGCTAGCATTAGGCGTCCTCATTAGAATACAAATTCAAATTACCAGTCATAACCTACAAAAACAAATACCATTTCGAACCAGGGGTAACGACAGGGGGCGAAGGCCTACACTTGCTTATAAGATTAGGGTTTCCTTGTTTCAAATTTCACCCCAATCAGAATGCTAACCCTCCAATCACCGGATCAAAAATGGCCTATAATTATCCACAAATAACCGTCACCCTTAACCTTCCCCCCACCCAGCAAGAAGGCACTTAATACAAACAAATGTGTTGAAAATTCCATCAAGGGTTGAAAAAGGTCTCCAAAAAGAAACCATAAAATAAGGCCGACAAAAAAATTGCTATCAAAAAGACCATAATTAGGGTTGAAAATTCTATCAAGGGTTGAAAAAGGCCTCCGAAAAGAAGCCGCCAATAATAAGGGTGAAAAACATGGTCTCACACGTGGGCGAGTAAAAGTAGTGGGGAAGGTGCCCCAGTGGGCGGAGCTTGTGACGTAAAAAAAGTGGAGGGTAGGGTGCCCCCTTTCTAGTAACGTTTAAATCCATTATCTCCTATTTTAGACGAAAACCAAATTTTGCGCGCAGACGGTAAAATAAAAATTGCGCCTGGTGTTGATTATTATACAAAACTTCCAATTATATTAAACGGTGGACATAAATATGTATATTAATACAATATTTTCACAAAAAGGCATATCACTAAAGTTTTGAAACAGTTTGTGATACGATTCGTCATAAATATTTTATTAGGCAAATGCGAAAGTTAATAAAATTTGTAGTCACAAGATGTTGTTGGTGTAACAAAATGTAAGCCAAATCTGTCGAACCAAAAATGGTATCTTTACCAATTGAACTATTGTCCTCTTATGTACCACCTTTCACGTATTGCGGAGTGAATTTCTTTGGACCAAAAAGAAGGGGCATTATATTTAGCTGTTTGACAACTCGAACTATCTATTTAGATATTGCAGAATCACTTTCCACTGATTCGTGTACTTGCTTCCGACGTTTTGGATGCAAAAGAGGATATTCAAAACTTATCTGGTCGGACATAGGAACTAATTTGGTATACCTGACAAGCGAGGATGCTAGACGAGGTGAATGGCCCCTAGCAAGAGTAACTCGTTTATTCCCAGATAAAGATGGTACTATTAAAATAGTAGATGTACAGAGAAGTGACAAGAAAATTGTACAACGTGCTGTTACTAAGTTAGCCCGTATTAAACTCAAAGCCCAAAAAGATGTGTCATGGGTGGAGAGTTTGGGCGCGCCAAACATGTTTAAGTATGTTCGTTAATTTAGTTATCGTTGCATTTTGTAACTATGACATATAAAAAGAGCTTGACTAATTAGTGTGGTTTTGCGGATTGAATTTGTAGAGAAAATATTACAACTTATTTTACACGCAACTACCATATCATAACAATTACAGTCCTATAATTCTTATAACAGACTCATTATTTAACTTTTTTAAATTGTTGTTTCTATTGACGACGATAGCTGTTATTGTTATTGAAACGTATACATTTTATATAATTATAAGGGTTTGTTTAAATATTTTGTTAGATTTTTTAATTTTCCGTAACAATAAATCTTCTTTTGTTAGGACGGTTGTCATTGAATTTTCTCAACTGCTGAATAATTTCATATTGTCCAAGATAAGACAACAAGCGATGCAAAGATGGCGCGGAATTAAATTCTTACGTGTTGACTGAATTTACTCCACGCTTATAAGAGACCTTTTTATGGGTCTGTTCGTGGTGATCAGTCAAATCAACTGAGACACACAAAACGAGTTATTTAACGGAAGTACAGATATTTATTATATTTCATTACCTTAAATTTTCTTAATGTTGGTATGTACTTGTATCGATGAGGCTTTTACCTAAGGATATAAGAATATTTTGTTCAAAAAAAAATAATAATAAACATAGATAAGTCATTCTTTATTCATAATAAAGGCTTAGTCATTTGTCGTGTTGCGTTTCAACTTGTGTTTTAACGAGTATACAATTATTCGTGTTGCAACTTACATTCTGTGACCTGTATTTCGACCTCCTACATAAAAAGAGTTTATATTTATTATATTATCATACCGTTTGATAAAAAGTTAAGAAGAAATAATTTTAATAGTGATATTTATTTACCTAGTAAATTTTGTTTTCGTTTAATCGTTTATTACTTAGTTAGTTATTAGTTCGAATTGATCACTTAAAAGCTTCTGTCTAAGATAAGTTAAATAAGTTTTGTAACCTATTTGGTGGAAAAGTAACTTCATAATTAATTTTTTTTTCAAGTTTAAGCACTAGATATTTTTAATTGTTGCCCATCTTGTTTTAAAGAAACTACTCTAAAGTTTTGCCGCAATCTCAGGTATATTTAAAAATTTAAACTGTTTTCTTTTTATTAATTTTCACGATTAAATTATATTTACAATTAGTAAAGTATGAAGCGAATTAATTTTGATTTACATATAGATGTCTAAAAAGGAAAAAAGAAACTTTCCGGATATGAAAACTTATTAAACGAAAACGGGAAGAAAACTTAGAAAAAAGTCATGCAAAAATAACAACGTTTTTTCAAAAACCAATCATTTCTCTAGAAAACAAAAACCTTCTGACTACATCAACGGCGGAATTAGAAACTGAACCAAGTAGCAGACAAATGGTGTCCGATTTCTTATTTTCTACAGTATGCACAACTACTGATGAAACACTGCTGGAGAAGGAATTTGAAGGCACGGTCAATATTCAGCAAAGATGTAAACGCGATGACGGTGAAGAGAAATTTTTGCCACTTTCTAAGGATCCAGGGTTATGTCCAAAGGTTTTATTTCCCCATTAAGTTCAATTATTAGTAGATAATGAACCAGGTCATTATCAGATTAAAAATCAGATTTACCCAGAAGACAAATCAGGACGTAAGTTTTCAGACACGTATTTTACTAGAATTTTACATAATAATGAAAAAGTTAAATGAGAATGGTTGTTATAGTCTGAAGAAAAGAATCCCAAAAAAGATAAGTATTTTATTATGAGTGTTAATGGTGAAAGTTTACATTTTCATATCTGTATATTGTTTTTCTTGCAAAATCTTTAATGTTGCAAATTCTGCGAAAACTATAAAATTAAGTAACGATAATGGGTTGAATGATTGGGATCATCTAAGTTACCACGTAAAAAGTAAGTTACATTTCCAGAATTTGAAGCAATGGGCAGATATTTTAAATCGAATGAAAAGAATAAAACTGTAGATTCTGAAGCACAAAAGATATTCAATAAAGAAACAAAATATTGGCATGCCGTTATTGAGCGTATTTTTATACGGTTCAATTTTTGGCTAAACAGAACGTAGCCTTTCGAGGTACCTACTACTAATAAATTATATGAAAAAAACAATGCAACTTTTTGAAATGTATCGAAATGATCGCAAAATTCGATGCTATTATGTCTGAACATGTCAACCGGTCTTAAATGGAAGTGCGCAAAAATATGCCTCATTATCTTGGGGACAAAACCCAAAACGAAGTTGTAACTTTAGATAGGAAGTAACGTTAGATTTAAAATTTTAAGCATGGCGAAAAAAGCTAAATATTTTTCTATCGTCCTCGACTGTACACCCGATGTCAACCACCAAGAACAGATTTCAGTATGTATCAGATTCGTCAATTTAAACGATTCCTAACTTTTTAACAAATTTTTTGTTATCGACGTTAGAAAATTATGGATTAAATATTTTTAATTTACGTAGTCAAAGCTACGACAACGGGGCAAACATGAAGGGTAAGCATAATTGTTTACAAAAAAAATTTAAATATCAGTCCAAGAACATTCTTTGTACCCTGTTGTAACCTTAGTTTTAACCTTGTCGTTAACAATGGCGCAAAGTCAAATATATTATTTATAATGACTTCAAAGCCGTTGTCAGATACCAGATGGTCGAGCCGAGTTAATGCTATAACACCTTTATCAACTAGGCGAAATATACGATGCTCTTTTGGAAATTACTTGTACGAAAAATTCTGATAATGCTGTAAAGAATGTTGCTATGGCACTAGGAAAGTCGCGATTTTATTAGATATCGATCCAAAATTTAAAGATGAAGGAGTTTTGAGACCTCAAAAAGTTACAAAACAATTTTGTTACAAAGGTGATAATGAACCAATACAAATGAAGAATTAAAATTTAGAGTACATTGTTTTTTTTAATGTGATAGATTCTTGTAACGATGAATCCGAACTGTTATCTGCCCATGCAAAAATTTCTAAATTTTTATGGAATATTTCGGAATTTAACAGACTCTGAATCAGAACAGCTAGAGTTTTGTACAAAACTTGAGGGTATGTTAAGTGATAAAAATCGAAATGAATTTGATATAAATGGGGTAAAACTTATGCAAGAATTGCAGTTTTTGCAGAATTTTGACAAAAGTGACACTTATTCGCCAATTACTACCCTAAATTACATTGTAACCAATAATTTACATTATTCTTCCCCAAACATTCTTGTGGAATTACGAATTTTATTGACAATGTTCCATAGCCACAGCGGAAAGGTCGTTTTCCAAATTAAAAATCATTAATTAGTTATTTACCTAACTAGTTCGGAAAGTTAGTTTTCCCGCATGAGCACTTTGTTTGCAGCACGACCGCAGGAAGCGCTGCATTTAGTGCGAATTTGGGAAAATATATTCCAAACAAGTTAGGTACAAGGTTTTTTTGTAACGAATAAATTACTCAAATTAAAAACAAATAATTTAACATTGTTTGGTTTTTTATTCTAAATGAATTGGTAGGATAGCTGGCATTGTAATGTTTCATTGTTGTTATGGTTACACGTCAATAAAAAGTCAAAGGTTGAGGCGCCATTTTCTTTAAAATTATTTTTGTTGAATTTGTGAAGAATGGGTGATTCCGAAGAAATTCTGACGCCACCTGATGGTAAAAATGCAGTCATTAGCCATTATATCAGCAGCATTTCAATTCTGCTACGTTATCAACCATACAACGTAATTACCCTAGTTTCTGTTGGAAAGTAAAAAAAACTGCAGTGCGGGAAAACAAGTTTTCGGTGCATCGGGAGTAACCAGGAAATACCTATTTTAAAGGTACAAAGAACTATTTACGTTCTACTATGGTACAAGGTACAAGAACGGTTGGAAAATCTTGCCATCATTTCAATCTAGTCTACTTTAATTCAAGAGTTAGACATTGAAACGTTAATACAATAATTTTCAAAAAACAAAGCGCGTAAAGTTCAGTTCTGTTAAAGTATGTTCAATGTCCCAATAATTTTGTCTAAAATTTTTGCATTTATGAATAAAATTTTTATAATTTAAAATTACTGTATAATGTTCTTTTAAAAACAATGTTATCCATTATCTAACATCCCATGTTAATTCATTTCTATCAGACCCGGCCTGGCCCACCGGGACGTGTCCCGGTGCGCCCCCTAGCTGGAAAAATTTATTTCCAAAAAATAAAAGTATTGTATTATATATTTTACACTAATGTGATTATTGCGACTTGGTTACAGAAAAATGTTCGGCATGCCAACGTGTACAGCAAACGTATCTGCCAGCTACGCCCATTTACAGCTTATGGTGATGCAATGAATAAACAATTAGCAAATCTCAGTTCGCGGGAAAACTGACCGCCCGCACGCGACCGACGAGCACTCTAGAGTAGAGGAAGATGGGCAGACATAACCCGATCCGATTATGGCAGATCTATGAGTGATGACGTTTCGTTTTGTTGTTTGTTTTTAATTGCCAGTAGCCATTGTTTGTCTCACAAGTAAGCCTTACTTCGCGTTACATTTATTTCCTGTTTGTCGTAACGTAACTGGATTGCTAGGAACTTATTTTTTCTACCTAAGTCCTTATAAAGAGGTAAGTACACTTAATTATAATTGTTGTCGTTAAACTCAAATGACCATCGCTAATCCATAGACATGTTTAAATACATAACCTGTTTGAGTAAGCACTGTAAACAGATGTTAATTGTAAATATCTGTAAATACTTAGGTACTTCATTGTCGCCAATTACTAGCCTACAACCTTGTATAGTTAGGCCTTACGAATTCTTCATAATGCACAGGGTGTTTTGTAATAATTTCATTCGTCATAAAACAAGGCCTAGTTCTTTTAATAATTTAGTTGTGAAACAGTAGTTCTAATTGTGTTAGTAAAAAACATTACTATCTCCTTTTATTATAAGCAAATTTTGTTTTGAGATTCTTATTTTAAAATTTTTTTCAAAACGTTTATAAATAAGGTCAAAAAAGCCAAAAAAAATGTATTAAATAACTTTAAATTTCTCATTTAAGGGTTTCAGTATAAATATCTCTTTGTTACTTGTTTGATATTAACAAAACTATTATTGTTAGTTCTCTATTTCAATCTAGGTTTTTCATATATCGTTCTTTTCAGGTCTGAATTTACTTTAAAAAAGGTAATGGAAGAAGCCGATGAAGAGCATGTCAGCAAAAAGAAGAAGAGCGGGTATACTTTCAGACAAGAGAGAAAGAATAGACAGCCCAAAGACTCGGCCCAGCATTGTTCCAGAATCACGAAGTTTTTCTCTACTGATTCAATTCCGAAGAAAACAGAGGAAAGTGCATCAATAAGCAGCACCGAAGCATCATTTGAAGAATCATCTACACAGGATACAACTTTTAACGTTACGCCAATGGTAACAGATGTTTGCAGAGATTCCGAGTCCGAAATCTCAAATACAGATATTGCAATGGAGTATGGCATTTCTAACAACCGAGATTCTAAAACAGCTTCAATTAAATTTCAACTTTTTCAAGAAGTCTGCGCACAACGATTTATCTATGTTTTTGTCTCATCATCCTATTCAGCCAAGCACAACAGACTTGCCCTCTATTTATAAGAAAATTCAAGTCAATGAACAGTGACAATCAAGAATTCCACCGCCAATGGTTAACTTTTGATAGAAAAAACAATGAGTTATTTTGCTATATATGTGTTGCCTTTGCCTTCAGTACAGCATATTCTGTGTTTTGTTCTGTATTCAAAGACTGGAGACTCGTTCATCAGCGTGTTGAGATACACGAAGAATCCAAAACTCACAGAGAATCTGTTGAGACTTTCATATCAACAAAACAAAGAAACACGAGGCACGACTTACTCTATATGAGCCAACTTGAAAAAAGAAGACAGCAAGTGAAAGAGAGAACACTCAAAAAAAAGAAAGTCATTAGAGTACAAGCGGATATGTAGGAAGATGCAGTTTTGCTTCATTATTAGGGAAAAATACTGCGTGGAAAATCATCCATATCATAGCTGATGAAATAAGGTGTCAGATAGCTAACGATGTTAAATCTACAGGGAATTTTTCTATAATAGATACTATAGACATCTCAACTGTTGACCAACGCGCGTTCGTAGTGCGGTTTGTAAAAGGATGCGAAGTTTTTGAAAGACTGTTAGCACTAAAACCCATGACGAGCACTAGCATTGAACAACTTTTTGAAGGTTTGAAAACAATATTGAACGAAAATGAAATCCCGATTGAAAACTGTGTGGCAAATACGATTGATGGCACTGCCAATATGAGTGGCCAGTACAATGAAGTAACAGAAAAAGTTATCTGAAGCTGTTCCCAACCACCTACATACGTGTTGCTAGGCCCATGCCTTGAATTAGGTGATATGTGAAACAGCCCAATTCACAACAGCAACGATATCGTTTTTTGGACTTCTGCAAGAAGTGCAGGTTTTCTTTCTTCATTCAAAGATAGCAGAGAATCCTCATTTTACGCTGGAAGCGTTTCGAGCTACAAGATGAAGAAGTCGCAGCGACGCTGCTGTGAAGATCTTTGGAAAAATCGGCATGTGGACATCCTCTGAGAAGCGACCAGAACCAGAACCATCAAAGTGTGTGTACCTTGAATTGGTTATTGCCTTATTTAAAATCTTTAAGTATCACAACTTCAACGCAAAGGTCACAAGTGAGGCAGAAGGTCTTCTGAAGGACTTCACAAGCTTTGAATGTTTTGTAGCCATAATGTATCTTGAAATTGTTTAAGCCGGGAGATTGATTAGCTCTGCTATTCAGAGACTGAAAGAACTGCGAGAAAATTTCGAAGAAACGGTGTCTGCAGCAAAAATATTTGAATCAACCCAGGTTAAAATTCTAGACAAAACAAAATCGAAATTGATAATACCTACTCAAGAAACTTTGGATATCGAGGAAGACTGGTGAACAATGGCAACATGAAAACCCTATGCAAACTCGCCAAGATGAAGTCAAGGTTGACATATTTTACCGAGTTTTGGACACAGCCATTGGAGTAATGGAAAAAAGATTTGCCCAGCACAAAAACCTTTACCTTGATTTTTCTTGGTTTGGTCCAAGAAACTTCAAGGGCATAAGTATTCTACCTCCTCAAGTTTTAGCAAAGGTATGTGAAATAATACCTAAAATTGACAAGGACAAACTAAGTTTGGCTCAACCTGAAAGAAAATGTTTCTCAACACTAGTGAAAATAATGATGAAAATATTGCTGCCTTGGATGAAGGATTTCGAGAAGCTGAAGCTGCTGTAGACTCAGAGGACTTCTTAAAATGTTCTGATGTAGAAAAGCGCAATTCTTGTGTCAAATGTGTATATAAAGTTATTTTTGACTACAGTATGTACTCTTTACAGTACACAGAACTGTACAAGGTGTATAAGTATTTGTTAACGATGACCCAAGTTACATGTGAACGGCCGGTCTTCTGAAAACTAAAAATCATCAAAACCAGATTGAGGTCAACATTTACCGATGAAAACCTTGAGGCATTCATACTTATGAGTGTCGAAAAGGGTATTTTAAATACCATTGACAACGAACACGTAATCTCCAAACTATGTGAGACCTGCTCAGAAATGAGAAGGTAATTAGAAGTTTAAAATTTAAAAAATAACAAAGAACAAGTCATAATTTATACAGTTCAGTTTATCATAACACAACCTCAAGAAAATCGAAATTTTTAGTGTAAGAAATAAAATGAATATTATCCACCTAAAATTGTTTATTTTTTCCTGATAACAATGTTGTGGCAGCTCGGTTGTCACTTGGTTGACAGATAGAAAAGCGATACTAGTTTTGTTAAAAACATAGACATGCGCTATATTCACAAATGGTTAAGACTGCCATTTCCATTGGCAAGGTACTTTGAGTCAAATAGCATCCGGATGAGTCGGCGAAATCCACGCCTTTGATTATTCTCTTACTTTACCGGGACCAAGTGGTAATCGAGCTGTCACGATTAGGACTTTCGTAGCTATAAATAAACAAATTATTGATCATTTCTATATGTGAAGATTTGCATAAAACTATCCATATACTTCCGTTTTTATTTCATATATTTAGGCTTAAAAAAGCCTCAAAACTCACGAATTTGTACCGATTTTTCTAAAAATCCCCCCTCTGATTTGTTGGCATTACATACCCCCCAAGAGGTTCCCAGGCCGGGGCTGATTTCTATTAACAGTTTTGATCATTTCGGTAAGTATTCGTATGATTTTAACTTGAAAATGTATAGAAGCGCACTTTTTTGTTTTTGTATGACGGCGCTCGACAAAGTTGGCACGCCACTGGCTACAATCACTTGAGGATTCGCAGCAACTATGCTATTTTTCTTAGACACCTTGTCTAAGTATTTTTTGTCCTTCCGAGATTAAATTCATCCCGAAGTTTTAAAATCCCGTGATACGTCATTAGGAATCTATCTATTTAGTTGATTTGTTGCCAAGGTTTTGCTTCACAACAAAAGTCACAAATGTTTATATTTATGTCCCAAAGGGATTAAAAGTTACTTTTAATCCCTAGAGACTAAAAATATAGTTCAGTCCATAGAAACAGGGACTGAAACAATATATTTAAGAAAAAAAAGGTTATATAGAGGAATTGCAATAAGCATTTATGCAGTCACAATCTCTACTTATAGTAGAGATCAATGCATTGACCACCATAAAAAATAATAAAATTATAAAATTTTAATATCGTTTCTTAGTAATTTTTTTTGTATTATAAGTGTTTTGTAACTGTGGTTTCATATTAGTTGAGTTGATCGGCCTATTTGTTATTAATTTGCTATAAATACAAAATTTAAACATTTGATTTTTCCCGCCTTAGTGGTTTTTACAGTTTATTTACACACCGATTGAACTCCCTAAATATTAGTTGTTATAAAGTTTTAAAAGAATAATTTTATTAGATACCCTCAACTGCCAATAATTTTGCCTGGAATTAATTACAATGGAAGAAAATGAACAATCTGGTAAGCCTTTTAAAATCACAGATTTTACACGCGAAATACGTAAAGGTGTGGTTGCTACTTCTTTACAAGACCTAACCTCTAAAGTGTCTGAAAAACTATCAATCGATGGACCTATTACTGTTGTATTAGAAGCTGATGGAACCGAAATTGATGACGATGAATATTTCGCAACTTTAGAGCCGCACACAAGCCTTATGATTCTTAATGAGGAACAGAAATGGATTCCCCCGATACCTCCTTGCCGTTTATCAGTAGATGCTGTTGATGATGGTAAAGGAAATCCTGAACTTGCAGGTTTAGTTGGCAAAATAAAACAAAATCTTTGCCATGTTTCTTTACTTGGAGGCACTGAATTAGAAATGTTAAGTGACATGGATCCAGATTCTTTGGTTGATATTACGTTTCCTGATAAGATTTTCTTGGAACAATTAAAAGAAGCATCTGGACGATATCTCAGTGAAAAGAGACAAGCCCAAGATGCTATGGAACTGCTACGCTTATATCATGAACAAGAAACTGAAGGTGAGGCCCAGTAAACGAGCCTTTTGTTTTGTAGTTGATATCAATAAGACTGATTTTCATTTGTACTTTATTCACTTTACATAATTAATCGCTCAAGCTTGCACTAATAATTTTTGTAAAAACACCAACTTTCTAGAAGTTAAGTATTAAGTTTCATGAAAAACTCAAGTTACCATTTAGTCTCTTTATAACACATACTGTATAACTTTATTAGAATTTACATGTAATTAATGTTGTACTAGCTGTGATATGTTACTTTTACAAGTTAACATTTTTGTTAGTAGAAGATATAAAATTTATCAAATCAAAACTAAATCACATAGTCAATAGTAAGTAGTTAAAGTTAGTAATGTGTTGCTTTTTTATATAATGTACTTTAGGCAGTAACCCGTTATTGTGCCCTTTTACAAACCATTGTATACAATTTTTATTATTTCATAATAAACTTATTTCTAGATAAACAGGACTACTTTATTAATAATAAATGCATGACAATAAAATAATGTACGAGATTATAAAAGAGAAATTGCAAACACAAATTGGGAACAAAAAGCACAATTAACATTACGAATATAGATTATAACACACTGCAAGAACTTTTTTCCCTAAAAGGATTTACACGTTGACTGCTGAAACCAACCAGTAAGCAATCATCTTGTTCGTGTTCTTGTATGAACTTGACGATATCTGCCACTGCTTGTGACACAGGTACTCGTCTTATAACTGCTTCCCGGCGCAGCTGCTCCGTCACAGCGCGCTGTTGTTGTAGGTTAGAAACCACCATGTCCATAAGAGCCGTGTCCGAAAGGCCTATCGTGCTGTACGTTCACTTATAACCGACACGAAATAAGAAAAAAGGGCGCGGCAAAACACTGCACACTATAAGCACTAAATCTATAGAATAACCTGCGTGCAAAAAAATGTCTTAATAATTATTATTCTAAAAAACTTCATACTTACTTAATTTCCTTATTAATTTCTAATCGATAATAAAATTTTCACTTTTAGTAAGAATTGTCTAATAGCAATGTCGGTAACATTCCTATATTAGCGTTGCCAACATAATTTTTATTGTACACGGTGTTGTGCAGTTTACCTTCTGCTTTAAAATTGCAGCTCCTTTTTAGATTTATTTTGTTTTTAATTAAACCATTTCTGTTTAAATAAATTTCGTACAATGCAGCATTTTATTAGTAACAATTTCTGAAACATTTTTATCTTTAAAACGTGTGACTAAGAAAAAATACTGTAAAGATCGTAAGTACCTATGCTTAGGTATCCTAATGTCTTTATAATTACAAGAATAAACTAATCAGCATCCACTACAAATTAACAACTTGTATAATAGTTCCCTGTTCATCTAGAATTTGGATATAAATACATTTATGCAGTGAGTCCCAGAAATTATGTCTAAATTCATTTAAAGTTCAAGGGTCTAGTTTTTGGAGAAACGCTCGGACACGTCGATTTTTATTTTTGACTGCGGTTTTTTTAGTGGTAACATTTTGTATGTAGGGTGGCCCAAAAAGTAGTTACGGTCACCAACTTGAATTTGTCAAATGGAAACATGTTTTTTATTTCATTTTCTGAATCTGCTTTGAATTCTGAGTAAATCCCATATCTATAGTTAATAGCTCTCGAGATATTTACGAAAAAAAATAAATATTGTCTTTATAAAACTATCAAGAGCACTTGCAAAATAGTATCCAAGGTGCGATCCATAAACAATAGGTACATGTTTTCATTTCGTTGTGTATATACAAAAATTTACCACTAAAAAAACCGCAGTCAAAAATAAAAATCGACGTGTTATATATAATATATAGATATAACATAAGGAAACGTGGTATAATAATTTTTATACCAGTTTACAGAGCAGCGACACTCTAGAGGCAAGTATGTCAGGCGGCACATCAGAAAGACGGCAATATTTGGTAAGTGGAGTGGCGCAAAAGGCGGTTTTTAATAAAAGTATGTATCTACTACAACTGGAGCTGTTTCTACTGTTGCAAATACAACAAAAGTGAAAGAAAAAAAATTAATTAGAGCATGCAGGTTGCGCAAAGTGTATAAGTTGTATATTATAAGTGTAAATATCAATTATGTTAAATAAATTATGAAGATCTTGTGAAATTTAAGTTACGCTACAGTACTGAGGTAACAGACTACTCCAGCTTATAAAAAATGATAAAGCGTAAAAGACCCAATACAAAAGGAAAATAGTGGCCAAAGAACAGGAAAAATAGCGAGAAGGATGCAATTTTCAAATATGTGAAAACTGAAGAATCGGTGACGTCTACGAGTCACAATATTAGTGCTACCTTTCAAGTAAGTGAGAGTAGTGTCAGTAGTGAGGCTAAAGATAATGTTCTATCAGATACTGTTCGTGATGCCTGCACAGATAATGCTGACGTAGTATATCCTTTACCTATTTCAGAAATTCTTTTACGTGTCTATCCAGGTAAATGGTCAGATGGTTTCACACGCAGAAAGACAACGTTTGGTTGAAAATGTTTCTATTCAAGCTAAAGGATACTCATATCCAAGAAATGTAAATAATTCTCAGATCATTTTTATTCGTCTACTTTGGTAAACGGTCAAACATGCTAAAGGAAGTGGCTTTTGTATGCAGTGTCCAAAGATTGTGTATTTTGCTTTTATTACAAGTTATTTACTTGAAAATACAGTACTTCGCGGAAACTGGTATAAATGACGGGACTTATCTCTCCCGTCATCGCGCCATGAAAAAAGCGAAATGTTCAATAATAGTCGTAAGACATTTGCAAATCTGGCATTTGCTTTAAAGAGCAAAACCACAATTGATAATCAAGGACAAAAACTTTTTGATCCGTAAAAAAAGGCACTAGTATGATGTAATACCTACTGCGAATCCTGTAGGTTATATAATCTTTAGCTAGGCAAAATTTAGCTATTCATGGAGGGTCAAATCAGTTGTTTGAAGAAAACTACGGAAATTTTTTTGATCCGATAGAAACGACATCAAATTTTGATGCAACGTTACATGAACACATTCGTAGGATTCAAACATCTAAAGAAACCAGCAAATATATGCCTACATATTTAGGATACAAGATTCAATGTGAGATTGTAGCTTTGCTAGCAAATGAAATTACAAAAGCATATACTAAATTTATTTGTTGATTTAAATTTTCAAACGAAGACTGTAGAAACCTTTAGCTCAACATACGAAAATATGTTTGAAGAACTGCATAAACATTTAGAATCTCCAAATTTAGATCCAAGAAATATTCGTGAGAGATATGGCAATGGGTCAAACATAAAAGGAAATCTCAACGAGCTACAAAAAAAGATTTTAGATTCTAACCCTAGAGCGTTTATTGTTCTATGCTCATCTTACAGTCTAAATTTGGTCGTAAATGATGCAGTTAATATAAATTTCGAAACTGTTGATTGTTTTGGTATCGTTCGGGAACTTGGCGTATTTTATACATCTTCAAACCAACCCAACGTTGGGATGTTTTCAAGAAACATGTCAGTAACTTCACATTAAAAGCATCATCTGACATACGATGGGAGAGTAGGATACATTCGATACGCCCCCTGAGATACGATTTAGTAGTAATACGTGAAACGCGATATCAGATGATAACGGCAAATACATTAAAACTCGTCAACAGACATGTATGGCTCTGCAAAAAAATAGAAACTTTTAAATTCATTCTATAATAATATGGTATGACATACTGTTGCAGATTAATATAGTAAGCTGTTTCAAAAAATATCAAATAATATTATGGAGTTTACCGGAAACTGTTAAGACGTCAGAAGATAAAAGTCAATTTTAATTATGAATGTGAAGAATTGTAAATGGAATTTTTATTTCGCTATTTCAGGTAGGACTGCAAGAACGATTTGCACTACCTAATGAACATTCTAATTACTTTGGGGTTTTATACAACATCCGGGAATTTAAAAAGTCTAAATCAGAATTGAGGAAACACTTTCTAGCCTTAGAAGTAATATTAATTGTTAATAATCAGAAAGATATCGGTGGACTAGAACTACTCGAAGAAATAAATACCCTTTCTAGTTGTAGTTTAGAAAAAAAACAGTGGCTCCTTTTGAAGTTTTACGTTATTGATATAAAATGATCTACAAAGCTATTTTCCTAATACATTAATTACACTAAGAATAATTTTAATGCTACTTGTTTCAGTTGCTTCACCTGAGAGTTCGTTCTCTCTCGCTTAATCAAGAACCTTAGGATGATAATGCTTCGAGAACATTTAATTGACCTGACGATCTATTGAATCAGAAATACTGGATACATTAAATATTCATAGTATTGTACAAAAGTTTTCTGAAATTAAAGCTCGGCGTGTAAAACTTTCATAAATCGTGTTCCATGTTACGATAAATAATTATTGTCCTTGTTAGCTTAATAATGTTCATTTAATTGTAAATTAACCTTTAATTTGTAGAAATTGTTTTGCTATTTACTAATATTAAAATATTTTTATTAACCTGCTATAAGCTTGGTACGGGCGGCACAATACATTTTAAACACAGGTGGCCTAAGCTCATGGCGCGGCTCAGGCCTGACCTGGCCCACCGGGACGTGTCAAGGTGCTGGAAAAATGTATTTCTAAAAATTAAAGGGATGGATTGTATTATATATTTTCCACTAATTTGATTATTGCGACTTAGTTACAGGAAAATGTTCTGCATGCCAACGTGTACAGCAAACGCGTCTGCCAGCTACGCCCATTTACAGGTATGGTGATGCAATGAATAAACAATTAGCAAATCACAGTTCGCGGGAAAACTGACCGCCGTACGCGGCCGACGAGCGCCCTGGCCTAGACGAAGATGGGCGGACATAACCCCACAACCGATTATGGCCGATCTATGAGTGTGACGTTTCGTTTTGTCGTCTGTTTTTAATTGCCAGTCGCCATTGTTTGTCTTACACGTAAGCATTACTTCGTATTGTTACATTTATTTCCTGTTTGTCGTAACGTAACTGGATTGCTAGGAACTGAATTGTTGTCCTTAAGCTCAAATGACCATCGCTATGTAATTTTAAATACATAACCTGTTTGAGTAAACACTATAAACAGATGTTAATTGTAAATATCTGTAAACACTTAGGTACTTCATTGCCAGCAATTACTAGCCTACAACCTTGTATAGTTAGACCTGTTTTGTGGTTCGTAGTTGCAATCCAAACAATTAAAAGCAACACTCTTTTATTCTTATAATTAAAATTAAGCACTTTAATATTCAGAAATTAATTGATGTTGGCTTACTACGCCATTAGTAATAATGCGTACAATATGTCTTTCTAGTTATTTACGACGTTAACGAGACAATGCTATGCTAGCGAGAATAATGCTCGTTGACATTCGGTTGATTTATCATTTACTATAACATGACAGGGGTGATAGATAAAACGAATTCTTCAGGGTGTTTCGTAATAATTGCATTTGTCATAAAACAATAATTTTGCTGTGAAATAGTATTTCTAATTGTGTTAGTAAACAACATTACCATCTCCTTTTACTATAAGCAAATTGTGTTTTGAGATTCTTATATTTAAATTTTTTTTCAAAACATTTATAAATAAGGTCAAAAAAGCCAAAAAAAAATGTATTAAATAACTTTAAATTTCTCATTTAAGGGTTTCAGTTTAAATAACTCTTGGTTACTTGTTTGATATTAACAAAACTATTATTATTAGTTTTCTATTTCAATCTAGGTTTTTTTTCATAAATCGTTCTTTTCAGGTGTGAATTTGCTTTAAAAAAGTAATGGAAGAAGCCGATGAGGGCATGTCAGCAAAAAGAAAAAGAGCGGGTTTACTTTCAGGCAAGAGGGAAAGAATAAACGGCTCAAAGACTCAGCCTAGCATTGTTCCAGAATCACGAAGTTTTTCTCCATTGATTCCATTACGAAAAAATAATGGAAAGTGCATCAATCAACAGCACCGAAGCATCATTTGAAGAATCATCTACACAGGATACAACTTTTAACGTTACGCCAATGCAGCAGATGTTTGCAAAGATTCCGAGTCCGAAATCTCAAATACAGATATTCCAATGGAGTATGGCATTTCTAACAGAGATTCTAAAACAGCTGTAGCTGATGACCAACATCAACTGAATTTCAACTTTTTCAAGAAGTCTGCGCACAACGATTTATCTATGTTTTTATCTCATCATCCTATTCAGCCAAGCACAACAGAGTTGCCCTTTATTGATAAGAAAAGTATATTCAAGTCAATAAACAGTGACAATCAGGAATTCCATCGCCAATGGTTAACTTTTGATAGAAAAAACAATGAGTTATTTTGCTATACAGTGTGTGCCATTGGAGTGAGGACGGAAGATAGCTTCTCACCGAGGCGACATTTTAACATTGGTGAGACAATAGGTACACCACGTGTCCACATTTTAAAATTATTTTCACTTCTACATTTTCATATACATAGTGTTGCACCAAACATATGTTTTTTTACATGGTACATCCAGTATATTATGGCATTTTTGGAAAGCCACATTAATGCTGAACAAATGGACACCAAATTATATGGGGTTATTTTCTATCGTTCTCCTGATAGAGGGAGTTATTTGCAAAAAAAAGGGCTATACTTCGGACACTTGTAATCCCCAAAGTATTTGAGATATTGATATCGGGTTTTCACAGAAAAATAGGTTTTTTAATGTTATGCGTGGTAAAAAGACATGTGTATTCTAATAAGAGGGGTTTTAACTAAGGCAAAATTTACAAAAACTTTTTTTTTAAATGCAACACCCTGTATATTTTGGTTTTAGTGAATGTAGATTTTCATATTGTATAGGTTAAAGTAAACACAAAAAAAGTTACAACTGGTTAAAATTTTTATTTTTATTGAACTGTGTTTATCCAAACATTACGTCATTAACTTGTTCTACTTATTGTACACATTCTTATTTTTTTGTTCACGCGAACAATTGAAAATATTACGAAAATGGAGCACGTGCTTCATGTAGTACATTTTCCAATCAGGTAACCATAAATTATTCTCAAGCAGTCTTGGCAGCTCATAATAAATATAATAATAGAATCAGTAGATATGTAACATAGAAAATTGCAGAAGTTTTATAATATTTATTAAGTTAATTTGATTACGTCCGTGTTTATTCTGAGTTGTTTATTGATCCTTGTTTATGTATTTTGCGCTTCGATTGAAAATGAACTTTACTGATGAAGAGTTAGTGAACATGGTGTACAGTTTGGGCGAAGTGGATAGAAGTTGTCTTTTGGCGTCCAGAAGTTACAGACAAAAATATCCTTCCAAAACTAGAGGCGTTTGAAAACTTATGAACGCGGTTTGAGCAAACTTGTAGCGCCAAATATTTGCCCAAATCCTATGAAAATCGTCATACTACAAATGAGGATGCAGAATTACAAATCTTGTTAGCGATTGAAGAAAATCCGCACATAAGTACAAGACAAATTGAACATAACCAGGGGATAAGCAAATCTTCGGTTCACAGAATAATTAGAAGATACAAGTACCATCCCTACCATTTATGTTTGCATCAATCTCTTCATGGTCAAGATTTCCAAAGTAGAATAAATTTTTGTAATATTTTCTCCAACAAAATTGATGAAATTCCAAATTTTTACAATATAGTTCTGTTCAGTGACGAAGCAACCTTCAACAATATCGGTGTCGTTAATAAGCATAATATGCATTACTATGCTCACGAAAACCCATGTTGAGTACGCCAGGTGGATTTCTAACACTAGTGGTCCCTGAATGTGTGGGGAGCAATCCTAGGCGATAAAGTTATCGGGCTATTCTTCTTCCAAGAAAGACTTGATGGAGAACGGTACCTTAGAGAAGAGGTTGATCTTGAAAGACTGAGATTAATGTTTCTTCAACATGACGGTGCGCCTGCCCATCGTAAGCCATCACTGACTAGGAAACCGATGGATTGGTCGAGGAGGCGATATTTTATGGCCAGCAAGATCGCCCGATCTAACACCTGAGGATATACAAAACAGCAAGTGTATGAAGAATTGCCAGCAACTGCGGAGGACATGAAAAATCGCATATCAACAGTTTTTAGAAATATTACCCCCCAAATGTTAAACAGGGTTAAAGAAAATTTTGCAAGACGTCTTGAAGTTTGTGTTTAGGAAGGTGGAAATATTTTTGAAGATTTACTGTAAATTTCCGTCCCTTTCCACAAATAAAACTGCACTTTTCAATTTTTTAGCGTGTTAAAATTCTGCCCTGTTCAATAAAAATAAAAACTTTAAACCGTTGTAACTTTTTCTGTGTTTACTTTAACCTATACAATAGTGGTATCGTAAGAAACCTTATGAAAATCTACATTCACCAAAACCAAAATATACAGGGTGTAAAAAAAAGTTTTTGTAAATTTTGCCTTAGTTAAAAACCCTCTTATTAGAATATACATGTTTTTTTACCACACATAACATGGAATCTACATTAAAAAATCGATTTTGTGTGAAAACCCGATATCAATATCTCAAATATTTTGGGCATTACAAATGTCCAAAGTATAGCACTTTTTTTGCAAATAACTCCCTCCATCGGGAGAACGGTTGAAAATAACCCTATATAACTCAATCATGATATCAATTTGATCAGCATTAATGTGGCTTTCCAAAAATACCATAATATACTGGGTGTACCATTGAAAAAACATATATTTGGAGCAACACTCTGTATGCGAACAACATGTAAAGTAAAAATAATTTTAAAATGTGAACACGTGGTGTACCTATTGTCTCACAAAAAACGACTTTTAAAATGTCGCCTCGGTGAGAAGCTATCTTCCGTACTCACACCGATGAGACACACTGTATATGTGTTGCCTTTGCCTTCAGTACAGCAAATTCTGTGTTTTGTTCTGGATTCAAAGACTGGAGGCTCGTTCATCAGCGTGTTGAGGAACACGAAGAATCCAAAACTCACAGAGAATCTGTTGAGACTTTAATGTCAACAAAACATAGAAAAACGACACACGACTTACTCTATATGAGCCAACTTGAAAAAAGAAGACAGCAAGTGAAAGAGAGAACACACGTTATTGGAATTGTTATTGATGTTCTTAAACTTATAGGAAAGCAGGGTTTGCCATTCAGAGGATCAATTGAGTCTGCGTCCACCCTGACGGATGAAAGCGTTAATCACGGAAAATTTTTGGAAATTATCACTCTTTTAGGAAAGTACGATGTTTCGCTTCAAAAACATCTGGAGGAAGCGATTAAAAACAGTAGACTGAATCATAAACATGCAGAAATGTGAAAAGCACTCAAAAAAGAAAGTCATTAGAAAACAAGCGGATATGTAGGAAAATGCAGTTTTGCTTCATTATTAAGGGAAAATACTGCGTGGAAAATCATCCATATCATAGCTGATGAAATAAGGTGTCAGATAGCTAACGATGTTAAATCTACATGGAATTTTTCTATAATGCTGGACACTACTATAGACATCTCAACTGTTGACCAACGCGCGTTCGTAGTGCGGTTTGTAAAAGGATGCAAAGTTTTTGAAAGACTGTTAGCACTAAAACCCATGACGAGCACTACCATTGAATAACTTTTTGAAGGTTTGAAAACAATATTGAACGAAAATGAAATCCCGATTGAAAACTGTGTGGCGAATGTGATTGATGGCACTGCCAATATGAGTGGCCAGTACAATGAAGTAACAGAAAACGTTATCTGAAGCTGTTCCCAACCACCTACAAACTTGTTGTTACGCCCATGTCTTGAATTAGGTGATATGTGAAACAGCCGAATTCACAACAGCAACGATATCGTTTTTTAGACTTCCTTTT
Source organism: Vesta saturnalis (assembly GCA_036346205.1). Lineage (NCBI taxonomy): Eukaryota > Metazoa > Arthropoda > Insecta > Coleoptera > Lampyridae > Vesta > Vesta saturnalis. The sequence goes on along the minus strand of JARFJB010001904.1, from coordinate 1,032,519 downwards.
CTTCATTCAAAGATTGCAGAGAATCCTCGTTTTACGCTGGAAGCCTTTGGAGCTACAAGATGAAGAAGTCGTAGCGACGTTTCTGTGAAGATCTTTGGAAAAATCGGCATGTGGACATCCTCTGAGAAGCGACCAGAACCAGAACCATCAAAGTGTGTGTACCTTGAATTGGTTATTACCTTATTTAAAATCTTTAAGTATCACAACTTCAACGCAAAGGTCACAAGTGAGGCAGAAGGTCTTCTGAAGGACTTCACAGTCTTTGAATGTTTTGTAGCCATAATGTATCTTGAAATTGTTCAAGCCGGGAGATTGATTAACTCTGCTATTCAGAGACTGAAAGAACTACGAGAAAATTTCGAAGAAACGGTGTCTGCAGCAAAAATATTTGTATCAACCCAGGTTAAAATTCTAGACAAAACAAAATCGAAATTGTTAATACTCAAGAAGCTTTGGATATCGAGGAAGACTGGTGAACAATGGCAACATGAAAACCCTATGCAAACTCGCCAAGATGAAGTCAAGGTTGGCATATTTTACCGAGTTTTGGACACAGCCATTGGAGTAATAAAAAAGATTTGCCCAGCACAAAAACCTTTACCTTGATTTTTCTTGGTTTGGTCCAAGAAACTTCAAGGATATAAGTATTCTACCTCCTCAAGTTTTAGCAAAGGTATGTGAAATAATACCTAAAATTGACAAGGACAAACTAAGTTTGGCTCAACCTGAAAGAAAATGTTTCTCAACACTAGTGAAAATAATGGTGAAAACATTGGTGGCTTGGATGAAGGATTTCGAGAAGCTGAAGCTGCTGTAGACACAGAGGACTTCTTAAAATGTTCTGATGTAGGAAAGTGCGATTCTTGTATCAAATGTGTATATAAAGTTATTTTTGACTACAGTATGTACTCTTTACAGTACACAGAACTGTACAAGGTGTATAAGTATTTGTTACCGATGACCCAAGTTACATGTGAACGGCCGGTCTTCTCAAAACTAAAAATCATCAAAACCAGATTGAGGTCAACACTTACCGATGAAAACGTTGAGGCATTCATACTTATAGGCCTCACTAGGTTATAGGTTATAGACTGCTGAATACGCTTTAATCACAAACGACGTGTGCAACAAACTGAGAGCGAGCTATGGAATACCATACTTTCATTATCAATGTTTTTTAGTTATTATACTTTATATATCGATCTATTAACTGTGTCGATTACCTTATAATACATTTATCACTCGCCATCAAAACATCAACTTGGAACACTTTCAACACACACTTAAAACGCTATTGTAAACTATTACGCAATCTTTTTATTATCGCCAAATTGACAACATTTGCACTTTTAGTTTTTAGCTTTTCCTCGGACTAGTAAGGAAAATACCACTTATATTTCTTAACACAATACTAACTGAATTTTCATTATAATTTCACAATATTAGTTGCAGCATAAATCAAGCTGCAGCAATCGTTTTTCAACCAACTCCGATTGCTTACTTAATGCGACTCTTTTTGATCGCTTTCTTAACGCGACTATTTTAAAAACTGCACATCATTATTATGACAGCCTCTCATCCCTTCCAACACATTAATGCACTTGCAAATGCCGCGTATTTAGATATTTTGAAATTGAATATATAGATAACTTATTGATATAAGCTCAAGCTTTTATCTTAATATTAATTACATTCAAATACAAATAAATAATAACCATTTCTTTATCCAAAAAAATAGTATATAAATATCTAATCTCGTATAATTTAGCGCGAACTATTGATTTGTTTTAAAGCTCCCGTTACACAGTATACAGAACTGTACATACAAGGTGTATAAGTATTTGTTGACCCAAGTTACATTTGAACCGGTCTTCTCAAAACTAAAAATCATCAAAACCAGATTGAGGTCAACACTTACCGATGAAAACCTTGAGGCACTTATACTTATGAGAGTCGAAAAGGGTATTTTAAATACCATTGACAACGAACACGTGATCTCCAAATTATGTGAGACCTGCTCAGAAATGAGAAGGTAATTAGAAGTTTAAAATTAAAAAAATAACGAAGAACAAATCATAATTGATACAGTTCAGTTTATCGTAATACAACCTAAAGAAATTTGTAAGAAATAAAATGAATATTTTCAACTAAAATTGTTTATTTTTTCCTGATAAGAATTTTGTGGCAGCTCGGTTATCACTTGGTTGACAGATAGAAAAGTGATACTAGTTTTGTTGAAAACATAGACATGCCGCTACAGTCATAAATGGTTAAGACTGCCATTTCCATAGGCAAGGTACTTTGAGTCAACATCCGGATGAGTAGGCGAAATCCACTCGCCTTTGGTTACTAGCTTACTTTACCGGGACCAAGTGGTAATCGAGCTGTCACGATTAGGACTTTCGTAGCTATAAATAAACAAATTATTGATAATTTATACATCGTTTTGAAAATAGATATGTTGTTAAGAGTGAAGATTTGCATAAAACCATGCATATACCAAGGAGTAGGTATATAATTACTCCTTGCATATACTTAGTTTTTATTTCATATATTTACTCCAGCGGCCCTTTGCTTTCAACTCGTCCACCGCCCCCTAGAGGTTCCCAGGCCAGGGCTGATGCGGTACTACCAGTTTCCTTCTATAACATTTTCTCTTTATACCAGATATAATATAACATTATAATAGATTTGATCTCACACCTCTACATTAACTTTCATATGTTGGTATATTATCTATTATACGTTGTAGGTTAATATCAGGAGAAAATCAAATAGTATAGTAAGAAAGGAATCATACCATCTGCCCGAGATAGAGACACAGAAATTGAGTATCTGGGGAAACTACAATAATTGGCAATTGATCTAGACAAAAGTGTACAACGCCGATTATACCAGTTTGCTTCTGTACAACCTTAGAATATTCCTTTATATTCTAAGTGTATAACATTCGTCCGACCCCAACACACATAATAGAGGATATGATTATACTTATCCTGATTCTATGCGAAAATTTGGCAACAATGTCGGCAGTATTTTTATTTCATCACTACTGCACTTGCAATATAATAACTTCTTTACTTATGCGATGTAATCATAATAAATCGTTAAAAAATACGAAAATACGTCGAACGGCTATGCATTATGCAAATACCTATCTGTTAAGAATGAGTACTAACCGAGGTTTGGTGCTTTGTGGAAAGGGTACAACATGACAACACTGTTAATTTTGATACATATTTTTGTTTGTATTTTAGATTTGGTAAAATACATAGGACAATAGGATGTGATTTCAAAAATAACTGATTCTAATCATTTTCATCAATTATTAGGTATGATTACATTATGTTCATTCATATAGAATGTCTAAAAATGATGATTCTGTACAAGACTCATCAAAATGGTTACATCCTAACCAATTATTAAAACTACAAAAGCTAAAATTTAAGAAAAAACAGCTACAAGCTCGAATAAGCAACTCCGAACTAAATTTTTCACAAGCTTCTTTTAATGAAGATTCTGCAGAAAACAAACGACCAAATCCTTTTACAAATTCTTTACAAAGCAACAAACGTAGTAGACTCAATGAATCTGAAACATCGTGTGATCAAACATTATTCAATTTCTTACACATAAATCAGAATGTAGATATCAATAAATCCTTAACAAATAATACATTACCTCACAAAAATTCATGTTTAAATGATAATTTAACAACTGAGAAGACAGAAAAATTATGGATACCTATAGACTGGACGTTAAATTCAAAGCTAAGGATACTATCATCTCAACCATTTAGTTGGAGTCATAAATTAAAAATCAGTGAAGAGGCATCTGGTATTACTGCATTTGTGAGATGTTTAAATCATAAATCGGATACTACGCTTGATACATCTTCAAATGCAAAGTTTCATCAATGCTGTCTTTTTTGGCAACAACCATATTTTCCGTGGCTCAATTTATTTCCACGTTCACAAGAGCAATGTTCAACTGGTACAAGTATTGCAACAACAGCCTTGATACGTGAAAATTTGCATATGGCATGGTCCGATGGTCTAAGATCATTATTTCAACTGTTACGAACACGTCAATGTCCATTTTTTTATGTTTGTACGAATACTTTTACTGTATTGTTTCGAGCTGCCGGTATATGTGGATATACAGAAATGATTGCTTTAGTATCGCCAACTACTTATGGGTTTAGACAGCTACTAAAACAAGAAGAAATAGAATTCACTATGCCTTTAAAACCAAAATGTGAAGTAGAAGAAACTGAGTGCAAAAGTAAAGATGATGATACATCTGATGATCAATGGCTTCAAAGCATGGGAATAAATGAGGAGGAGAGGAAACAAATAAATTATACTCAGAAACGTCTTCTTCATAAAGCAGAATGTGATGTAGACAATAGTGAACAAAGTTTAATTATGATCCAAGGAATGGAAGTACATGGTTTATATAATTTTCTTATTAACTGTACAAGTGCAACTAGCATTACTGGACCATTAGCTGGAATTCCTCCAACTCTACTCTCACCCATTGCGTTCCAAGGAGCTACATTGTGTAACTTAAAAGTAAAAGAAGCCAAAATTTTAGTTGATAATTTATCCTACTATTCATTAGAATTAACTGGACCAATTTTACCTCACATTATACATAATTTAGCAGAATTAAATTCACAAGATCGAAGCTTCACTGCCATTTTTAAACATCTTAGTTCCTCAATACCATTTAGTAAATTACAAGAACCAGATAAACCAGAAAAGGACGATACTTCTGGGTTTTCAGTTTTTAGTAAGGAAAATCTTAGAGATTGTGGACTCAATGCATCAATTTTAAAACATTTTTGTTCCTCACAACAAGGCTTAGTGCAAACCGTGGACAGTATAAAGTATAATCCAGAAAAAAAATCATATAGCTGGCTGTAATCGTTTTGGTTACTTAGTTTTTAATCTATTTTTTAAATAAAACTGTAAATGTTTGTAAGCAACTTTACATTTTCTTTTAAATATATTTTGAAACAATTCTGGTCTTACCTATCTTGGATATTTTATGTTTTAAATAAAATCAATAACCATTACACAAATTCCATAACTGTAAAGGATAAAATGTTAGTTTTTAATTAATAAAATGTTATTAGAGGTTATAGATGTAATGTATAGAGGTATATGTATTTTAGAACTAGTATGTGATTATTCAGGATTCATTAAGTAATCAATTCTATTTGGTCGTATCTGCAATATCCAAGTGGAATATGTTGTAGTACAGAATGCTAATAATCCCTGTTGTATCTTCATTTATAAATCTGTATGTATGACTTTTGTGATTGAAAATGGTTAATTGCTGCATCTGTTAGAAAGAGTGCCTTATAGTTCGGTATGCATAACGGAATTATGCCAGATAACGGGAAATATTTTAAGACCAACTTTTAAAGCTATGTCAATATAAAATTACAAATTGTGTATCCTAAAAATGGTTTCACATATAGCTACTCACAATTGTAGAACCTAAACAGTGTGTCTCCGGAGACAGTCTCCCTGTTTTTAGCATTCTTATAAATAACTGTCTTATTATTAACAATACAGTAACATTACTTTCATTAGCAACGTTACAGTTCATTGTCAAAACTTACATTGACATTTAGCAGTATTCTAGTTACATCGAAAATAATCATTAACTTTCTTATTTTAAATACCATGCTACACATTTACTTTCTTCTGGTGTGAAACTTTATAAGTATTAGTATTAGTTTTTGTTATGAACCAATAAGTACAGGTCGTAGGTTCAAATCCTACTCGAGGACAACTTTTTATTTAGGTATTTAATAAAATTAAGAATAATTTTTAATCATAAGTATTGTTTTCGTGAAGAAAAGTCAGTTTTCAATGGATTGACATTTTCAGCATTTTATATTAAAAATCAAGTTTTATAAGGCCAGTCTTGAAGTATGAATTGAAGTTTAAAAAAAAACAGTGGCGTAACCACGAGTTTTTTAAAGAATAAGTGATTCAAGGTCTTATGAAACACGTTTTTTTATACTATGTTTTGTAATTTGCCCTTTTATTATTAAAAAATGTTTACAAAATAGTATATTAAAAAACAAGTTTCATAATACCAGTCTTCAAATTTAAAAAAATGAGTAGTGTAGCCACGAGTTCATTAAAAAATGAGTGCTACAAGGTCTTATGAAACACGTTATTTTATGAGCATTTCCGGGGATGGTTCCTAAATCAACCCCAAGAATAAAGAAATGTCAAGATTTTTTTAATTAATTAATTAATGCGTATGCTTGGGCCAGATCAATAAAATGTAGGTCCCACCGCCTAAAATATGCAAACACCTTTTTTAAAGGTAATTTAGTTCTAAATAAAAATTTTTATACGAAGTTAAATAAGGCTTAAAAATTAATTCAAACAATCTGATGTGCGTAAATTCGTCACATTTTTGACACTCGCGTGGTTTTGAAATACTTCGGTATCTAAATGCATTCCAATTTGTAAGGTAAAATGGGGTAACATTGACACAACTTTAAAATTGATTTTTTTTTTTTGGCACATAGCAGTTTGGTATATGACTGCTTTTGTGACAAAGAATGAAGATATATTAAGCTTTTCTACACTGTATATGATAGAATATGAATATACCAAGTCGTTTACAGAATTTAATTTTTTTTTTTTAAAGTGGTAATGTGTCAATGTTACCCATGGCAAGTCTAACATTGACACACTCATAAAAACAGCTAATATGTCAATATTTTGCATGTATAGTGTAACATTGACAAATGTCCTAGATATTTTTATGGAAAATCATAGAAATAAAACAATAAATACTTAATTAAGAAACTTTATACTTAATTTTAGATAGTTATACACCTACGTATTATAATAAAGCCTAGTTAATCTTAGGAGGCGCTTTATAATTAGAAGGAAGAAAGTTGACATGAAAGTAATGCATTCCCCATTTAATATAAGGTTCGCGCAGAACCATAACGACATCATCTACAGATACCAGGCTTTGATCGGGCACATCAGGGTACACAAAATGTATTTTCTTCTTTCTCAAAAAGTTGACCATAATTTCGCTGTCATTTACTTCCAACACTTGTCCAACATAGTGAATGCATTCTTCCTTTTCTACACAACTTTTAGAATTATTAAATCTGACGAGGACCCATGAATTTGCAACTATATTTTGGTTACTTCCGTCAACTTCACAAATTCCTTTGCTTTACCACAATTATCTTCTTCTGTTACACTGCTATTATTTTCATCGTGTGAAATGTCATCATCTGTATCATGGACAAGTTGTAAACTAGCATCACTATCTGAGGTTTCTTCAGTGTTTTCAACAGGCTTCTTGCTTTTTGTTTTGAGTTTTTCTTACTGTTGGTTTTCTTTTGTTTTCTCATTTTCTATCATTCTTAGTCTAACATCGTCCGCTGTTAATGTTTCCGCAAATTTTCTTCTGAGTTTACTTCTTTTTTGTATTACTGTTTTGGCATCTTGCCGTCTTAATACAGTCATTAGTGATAATTCCAACTTTTTAGTAGGTGTAATATCTTCCAACTGTTCAGGAAGTGGAGTAGTTGGTGGTGAGGATTGACTGTAACCTGCAAAATCGGGTGTTGGTGTTTCATTTTCTTTTCTACTGTGGATGTGGTTGGTTGAATTTTATTTTCTGAAGAACATATGACGGTTGATGATATGGATTTTTTAATATCCTTTCTTTAGATAAGGGAAAAATTCCAGACCCCTCGAAACCACCTACTGCATTGGCCCTAGAAAACACCCAGTTTCTTGAAGTTTTTAACAGACCAGGAAACACTACCTTGTCGGCGTTCTTAAACCCAGTTTCTTGATAAAAACTTTTTAGAGCATTACGCCATGCTGTTTTAACAGGTTTAAAAACTCCAACATCTAACGGCTGTAGAACATGCGATGTGTGCGAGGGCAAACAGAACAGTTCAATATTGTTTTTTATAGCCATGTCAATAAGTTGTAGTATTATGTGGGAATTGTGGCCATCAAATATTAGTAGTTTCGGTCCACTTAACGCCGCAGTAGCTCTCACAAAAACATTTTCGAACCAATCTGCAAACTGGGCTGCCTCCATCCAGCCGGATGGAGAACAGTTATACACAGTATTTTCTGGTCCATTTTGACACCATGTTGCGTAAAGATGTAGACCTTTGTAATTTACACATAAGGGAAGATATTCACCGATTGCACTACAACATGCTAGAATGGTGTAAGTAGTTTTTGTTACAGTACCCACAAGTTTCAGTGGGTTGTGTGAACCTCTGCGACATAAAATTTTTTGAATACCAGCGTCAGTTTGAAAGCCTGATTCGTCACAATTAAACACATTCTGTGGCTTATTCGACAATTCCAGCCTTTCAATCGTGGCTTTTAGCTTTTCGTAAAAACCATTAAACACTTCCAAAGAACAAGCATCTGCCCTATTTTTAGGTAGATTTTGTGTGACTCTGTTACTGAGTTTTTTCTTCCAACGACGTTCAAAAGATTTAATCCAGTCAATACCTGGTAATCCATTTTTAAATGGATTTGGACGATCCATTCGTTTGAGATAATCCTGAACACAAATACGTAATTTAAAACGATCGAGTCCGAAGTCCCAGTCAGCTACTTTTATTATAGCATTTACCAAGAATTTTTCTTCTTGTAAAGTGAGTACTGTGGGGCGGCCAACTGCTTTGCATTTATAGTTTTTCAACTAGCCTGAAGTTATATTGGCTTTTTTTTTCAAGGACATTCGCTTTTGGTATTGTACCAACCTAACAAAAAATAAAATAACTAAATAATTCGGCTTGAAATTACATTCGCTTTTTTTTAAATACCTATATGAACGCCTTTGTTTAATATGAAATAGTGATGTAATAATTAGTAGTCAATTCGAAACAACCACCTCAGTGTCGGCAATTGCGCGTATACAAATACAGAATGCATGAATTCAAAATTAATTTACAAATTTAGAGCGAGTTTTGGAAGAGGAGGATTATTGGAATAAGGTAGCACAAGGTCCCACCTTTAATGCCCTATAGTCCGTTTTTCGAAAAGTACCGTACCATTCGAAAAATCCACCCCGATGTCGGCAATTGCGCTTATGCAAATACAGTAGGCAACAATTCAAAGTTAATTTAAAAAAATTGAGCGAGTTTTGGAAGACGAGGATTATTGGAATAAGGTAGCACAAGGTCCCACCTTTAATGCCCTATAGTCTGTTTTTCGAAAAGTATCGTACAATTCGAAAAATCCACCCCGATGTCGGCAATTGCGCTTATGCAAATATAGGAGGGATCAATTCATAGTTAATTAAAAAAATTTGAGCGAGTTTTGGAAGAGGAGGATTATTGTAATAAAATAGCGCAAGGTTCCACCTTTAATGCCCTATAGTCCGTTTTTCGAAAAGTACCGTACAATTCGAAAAATCCACCCCGATGTCGGCAATTGCGCTTATGGAAATATAGTAGGCATCAATTCAAAGTTAATTTAAAAAATTTGAGCGAGTTTTGGAAGAGGAGGAATATTGGAATAAGGAAGCACAAGGTCCCACCTTTAATGCCCTGTAGTCCGTTTTTCGAAAAGTACCGTACAATTCGAAAAATCCACCTCGATGTCGGCAATAGCGCTTATACAAATATAGTTGGCGTGAATTCAAAATTAATTTACAAAATTTGAGCGAGTTTTGGAAAAGGAGGATTATTGTAATAAAATAGCACAACGTCCCACCTTTAATGCCCTATAGTCCGTTCTTCGAAAAGTACCGTACAATTCGAAAAATCCACCCCAATGTCGGCAATTGCGCTTATGCAAATATAGTAGACATCAATTCAAACTTAATTTAAAAAATCTGAGCGAGTTTTGGAAGAGGAGGATTATTGTAATAAAATAGCACAAGGTTCCACCTTTAATGCCCTATAGTCCGTTTTTCGAAAAGTACCGTACAATTCGAAAAATCCACCCCGATGTCGGCAATTGCGCTTAAGGAAATATAGTAGGCATCAATTCAAAGTTAATTTAAAAAATTTGAGCGAGTTTTGGAAGAGGAGGAATATTGGAATAAGGAAGCACAAGGTCCCACCTTTAATGCCCTGTAGTCCGTTTTTCGAAAAGTACCGTACAATTCGAATAATCCACCTCGATGTCGGCAATAGCGCTTATACAAATATAGTTGGCGTGAATTCAAAATTAATTTACAAAATTTGAGCGAGTTTTGGAAAAGGAGGATTATTGTAATAAAATAGCACAAGGTCCCACCTTTAATGCCCTATAGTCCGTTCTTCGAAAAGTACCGTACAATTCGAAAAATCCACCCCAATGTCGGCAATTGCGCTTATGCAAATATAGTAGACATCAATTCAAACTTAATTTAAAAAATCTGAGCGAGTTTTGGAAGAGGATGATTATTGGAATAAGGTAGCACAAGGTCCCACCTTTAATTCCCTATAGTCCGTTTTTCGAAAAGTACCGTACAATTCGAAAAATCCACCCCGATGTCGGCAATTGCGCTTATGCAAATATAGTAGGCATCAATTCAAAGTTAATTTAAAAAATTTGAGCGAGTTTTGGAAGAGGAGGATTATTGGAATAAGGTAGCACAAGGTCGCACCTTTAATGCCCTATAGCCCGTTTTGGAAAAGTACCGTACAATTCGAAAAATCCACCCCGATGTCGGCAATTGTGCTTATGCGAATATAGTAGGCATCAATTCAAAGTTAATTTAAAAAATTTGAGGGAGTTTTGGAAGAAGAGGATTATTGGAATACGGTAGAACAAGGTCCCACTGTTAATTCCCTATAGTCCGTTTTTCGAAAAGTACCGTACAATTCGAAAAATCCACCTCGATGTCGGCAATAGCGCTTATACAAATATAGTTGGCGTGAATTCAAAATTAATTTACAAAATTTGAGCGAGTTTTGGAAAAGGAGGATTATTGTAATAAAATAGCACAACGTCCCACCTTTAATGCCCTATAGTCCGTTCTTCGAAAAGTACCGTACAATTCGAAAAATCCACCCCAATGTCGGCAATTGCGCTTATGCAAATATAGTAGACATCAATTCAAAGTTAATTTAAAAATTTGAGCGAGTTTTGGAAGAGGAGGATTATTGTAATAAAATAGCACAAGGTTCCACCTTTAATGCCCTATAGTCCGTTTTTCGAAAAGTACCGTACAATTCGAAAAATCCACCCGATGTCGGCAATTGCGCTTATGAAATATAGTAGGCATCAATTCAAAGTTAATTTAAAAAATTTGAGCGAGTTTTGGAAGAGGAGGAATATTGGAATAAGGAAGCACAAGGTCCCACCTTTAATGCCCTATAGTCCGTTTTTCGAAAAGTACCGTACAATTCGAATAATCCACCTCGATGTCGGCAATAGCGCTTATACAAATATAGTTGGCGTCAATTCAAAATTAATTTACAAAATTTGAGCGAGTTTTGGAAAAGGAGGATTATTGTAATAAAATAGCACAAGGTCCCACCTTTAATGCCCTATAGTCCGTTCTTCTAAAAGTACCGTACTATTCGAAAAATCCACCCCGATGTCCGCAATTGCGCTTATGCGAATATAGTAGGCATCAATTCAAAGTTAATTTAAAAAATTTGAGGGAGTTTTGGAAGAAGAGGATGATTGGAATACGGTAGAACAAGGTCCCACCGTTAATGCCCTATAGTCCGTTTTTCGAAAAGTACCGTACAATTCGAAAAATCCACCTCGATGTCGGCAATAGCGCTTATACAAATATAGTTGGCGTGAATTCAAAATTAATTTACACAATTTGAGCGAGTTTTGGAAAAGGAGGATTATTGTAATAAAATAGCACAAGGTCCCACCTCTAATGCCCTATAGTCCGTTTTTCGAAAAGTACCGTACAAATCGAAAAATCCACCCCGATGTCGGCAATTGCGCTTATGCAAATATAGTAGGCATCAATTCAAAGTTAATTTAAAAAATTTGAGCGAGTTTTGGAAGAGGAGGATTATTGGAATAAGGTAGCACAAGGTCCCACCTTTAATGCCCTATAGTCCGTTTTTCGAAAAGTACCGTACAATTCGAAAAATCCACCTCGATGTCGGCAATAGCGCTTATACAAATATAGTTGGCGTGAATTCAAAATTAATTTACAAAATTTGAGCGAGTTTTGGAAAAGGAGGATTATTGTAATAAAATAGCACAAGGTCCCACCTTTAATGCCCTATAGTTCGTTTTTCGAAAAGTACCGTACAATTCGAAAAATCCACCCCGATGTCGGCATTTGCGCTTATGCAAATATAGGTGTGAATTGAAATTAATTTATGAATTTTTTAATTAATTAAGTTTTATTGAATACTTAAATCATATTATTAACAACACACTGGGTACTTTATGGTTCAATTATGAGTAATTCATTAGATTAGAATTATTAAAAATGTGGTCGATAATGGTATTAACAATTTGCTACAATGAGTTGACAATCCAAACAATCAATACATATCTACATACATATCTAATTAATATTGCTCTTGTTTTAAATTTGATATCGTAAAACAACACTACGGCACTGGAATCTGCCGAACACGTTGATTTATTGCTTTGCTCCGCTTATGGACAGATTTTAATAAATAAATATTTACCAAGCAACTCTTTCACTTTTTATTTATAATCTGCAAATTACCGAACACCTAATTAAACAACAAATAATTATTGTGAAATTGGAATTCCTAATAGTAACATATACCTATACCATTCTGTCGAATTATATGTTTTTAACTAAAAATTGCTTCAATCATAGTTAAATACGAATAGTAATAATATACCACAGAGGTACAGAATGATACGACACCTCGTATTCTGTTTTGTTATCGTTATTTCAAAAGTACGAGTTGTTTACTTTTTCGATTTAGGAAATTGCATGTCGGATTACTACATTGTTTATGGCGGTTAGTCCTTTTATCTTCTATTTCTGACTCTTTAACTGAAAAGTTCTTTTTGTCGCATTTGCATAACTATTTACGGCGTAAGAAATTTTCATATTTAGTTTCAACTTATTTACTTATAACGACTTGCAACATTAACATGCATATCGATAGCGAAATCCTTGCAGTTTTAATTGCAGAAATCCAAGAAGAGGTAAATAATATTAATTTTTATTCTAATAACGAGTTAACCACTCACATTAATACCAGTTTAGGATTTAAATGTAATAGTAAATTCAAAAATTATTTGTGTGCAATTTGGAATGCAAATGCTGGGAACATTAAATTAATGACGGAAGAATTAATTCGTGCTAAAGTGAGAGTGATTAACCGCATTACTTGTACTGATGAGAGTGATTCTCATACACAGAAAGGTTGCTTAATATCCAACGATGTTGTCCAAAATGTTGTTAATATGGAAATTTGTACTTCTCCTGAATTTCCTTTGCGGGATGTTTCCCCATGTTCTTTGAAACATTCACGTCATTTGCCAAACTTGTCTTCGCCCGTATCGAATGTTGATAATCTCAGTGCAATTGATCTTGACGCACATCGGTGGAATACTGAGGAATATTATTTCGATTTTGAAAGCAATCCAAATTTATCTGATTCGTCGCTTAAAAAAAATATTGTTAGTGCCGTAGAAACTAGGTCGTCGCCTGAAGTGTCTTTACATAAATCTCCGATGTGCACAGAGCAACAACGAAGTTTTGTTTCGAAAAAGAATTCAGTGGTTTCCTTCGTGTTACCGTTCGATTTCAGTAAAGTGCAGATACCCTCTACGCAAACAATTTTTTTAAAAAACAAACTGTTCTCCCACTTCCTTGCGGAATTCGACATTTCTTACAGCATTACACCTACATCTAATTTTAATTTGGATAAGTATAGAGAGGCATTAAAGAACGCAATGGTTGTCCATCAGTTATACTGCGTATTATCATTTACAGGATTTCACGTTCGAAAAAATAAATTTGTTGACTACGCGGTTTGTAAGTATCCCGGGTGCAGAAAATTCAAATTTATATGTGTGTCAAAAGCAGGGAATATAATTCATATCATCGCCCTTTCCAACCATGCATCTTTTGTGCACAGTGGTAAACCTCAGTTTTATTATTTAAAAGGTCAGGAACGAAAGGAAGTAAAGACTTCCTTGGTTCATCAAAATCCCAGATCACTCCAATTAGACTTTGCTAGGAAATTAGATCCTTTTTTCGCTTCATTAGGGAATTTTCAAGGTTATAGGAGCTTAAGCGTTATGCAAAAGGCAACATCGTAGGCTTTGTCTGACAACGATTTATCTTCTAACGATTTTCAGGATTTATTATTGAAATATGAAGAAGGGAGATTAAAAGACAACCAATACATACAGTTTGTTGGTCTTCCACTTCACGTTTGTTTGTACTCAAAGTTTCAAGTAGAACTGTTAAAAAACAAAGGTTTGTCGACACTATTCTTCGACGCTACGTGATCACTGGTTAGGGACTTAAATTGCAATTTTCAAGGAAAGCGCATATTTTACTACGCAGGTGTCATACAAGTGAATGACACCGTACTTCCCATTTTAGAATTAATTTCGAGTACCCACGGTACCGACTCAATCACCAGCTTTTTGATTAAATTTAAGCACTTCGTGGAAAAAAACTCCCACGGTTGGCCATGTTTCTCCCGAGTTGTTGTAGATTGGACTTGGGCTTCCATAAATAGCTTTTTGAACGGATGGAATAATATGAATGTGTTGCATTACGTAAATATTACTTTCAATTATTTACGTAATAAAAGTAATTCGTCTCATCTTAAAGGCTTAGTACCTATTCACATTTGCTGTGCTCATTTTATGCACATCATAGCCAGACGTATCAAAAGTATTAATGTTGGGAAAAAGGTAGGCAGTGTTCTTCTAGATGGTATTGCTTCTTTGATTATGTCGAAAACTATGGACGAGGTAAATAAATTGTTTAAGGAATTCCTGACGATTTTATTGAGTCCATATGAAAGGACATATGTGCAGGATGCCTTTTCTGCGATGAGTAGTGGGCAATATAGAATTGTAACAGACATGGAAATTGAAGAAAGAGCAAGTCTTTCCGACGATTGTGAAAATTTTCCCACTCTCCTCGAGATACGCTAATGTTTCAACATTTCAGTGTAATATATGGCGAGATCGAAGTAAAAGTCAAAAGCATGCATTCATCTACATTGAATCTATTTCATTGTCCTCAATTTGCGGAACTTCTCTTAAATAAATATATGCCATATATTGCTTTGTGGTCGGACTTTATTGAATCCTCAGGAACAACGCGTATCTAATGCTGTTGTGGAAAATTGGTTCTAACAAATTAAGCACGATGTTGTTGGAAATAAGATGAAAGATAAAATCGGTAGGTTTATTACAAAATTGCAGCAGCGAATGGAATCTTTAAGCATCGAAACCAAATTCATTCCACGCTTAAAGCGCAGAAAAAATATATCTTCCATGACATCTCTTACATCTAATTTGTTTGATTTGCAAAAAAAAAACATCTGCAAACATTTCCTCTCAATCAAGCAATTTCCAAAAATCGAGGTTGAGAAATGTCATCCAGAAAAGTAAATCAATTAAACCAAAGGATAGATCTAAAGACATTCGTTCCCGTAAACTTAATTCCGATCCTATTAATGCACTAGTTGAAGAAGTGTGGAAGAAACGTCCTGTATCAACATCTAAAACGCATTTTGAGTCCAGGTATTTTAAAAAGGTAAGATTTAGTAAAGTCATCAGTGAAGAGAAGTTAATACTAAACAAGGTCAGTCCATGTGCTCCTACCACTTGTATGGAAAACTTTTTGCGTTGTGAACCTGCATATTATTGTAGAGAAGATCTTACTCCCCAATATGTTGTTGGTAGGTACCCAAATCCAGGATTTTATGAAATTCTTCTATATAGTGACGACTACAACTCCTTATTTGATAAGAAATGGCTTCATGGCACTGCTATAGATGCGTCAGTCTTTTCTTTCATGAAAGAAAATATTAATCCATCAATTATATACGTCCCGACGTCACTTACTTTTTTTTTGTTGAGACATCTGTCTCGCCCTGTTCCCCAAGAATTCCCATTAAATCACATTTCGATGTTGGACACTACAAAAATCATTATGCCGTACAATGTCAACTCAAACCATTGGATAGTGTTAATGATTGATTTTTTAAATTCTCAATTTGTCGTATATAATTCGGGACGTTGCACAACTTATTCATCTGCAAAAAAATATAAGCAGACCATTTCTTGTTATTTAAAGGATAGAAACAGGAAACATTGCACGGAAGGTTTTCATCGCATAGATAACTACAGTTTGAAAGTAATCAATTTTCCAAGTCAAACGGATTCCTATAACTGTGGAGTTTACACTATGCACTATATCTTTCGCTTACTTAATCGTTCATTCGATACTGTACCGCATTCCATACTTCAGAGTCGGTATCGGCTCTAATGCAAAGGGACATACAATATCATCTCAAAATGTTTGAAAATTTATTTGCACCTGTCAATCATAAATAAATCCCGCTTTTGTATTTCTGAGCGGTTAACGTTATTGTAAAAGGAAATATATAAGAAGCTTTGCAGATAAAATTGCAATTAAGGTAAAGCCATAAATAACTTTCCAGATTATGATCTTTTCATTAGTTTATACGGAAGACCCCAAATAACCTGGTTAAACAAAACTCAGCATATTATAGGTAATATTATATTCAATTGATATGGCAGTGTTTAAAACTTAAAACATTAGCTTTCCGTGAACTACCTGAGAGTGAACATGACCCATCATTTAGACGATAGCATCTTACGTCGAATGTTGACGAATATGTTAAAAATCCGCCCTTTTCAGAACGAACAAAAAAAGCAGTGTGCCGAATTACGAGTGGGTGGACAATTAGTGGCGTAATTAAGAAGAAGAATTAAGGATTCGAACAAATCAGGAAGTTGTTGGTATTTTAAACCAACCGAATTAAGCCTAGTGGTAATGATTGGCACATACGACGCCCTGCAGCACAACTTTTCCCTATCAAAATTTCGCAAAAATTTCCGATGGCTAATTAGGGACATATTGAAGTTGAACAGTAAACAAATTATAGTGTGTACTATACCACCAATTTTTTTATCAAACAAATGTAATAAAAACGTAACGGAAATAAACTTGGAAATTAAATCAATTTGTAAGCAAAAAAAATTAAGCTGATAGATATTCACCACCTTCTAAATGATTCGGTTTTCTTTGAAATGTAAGTTGTAATATTACCTATTAGTAATACAAAATAATTTAACATCTAAGGGACAAAATCCATCCAAATCAGGAAGGGTTAAAAACAATTTACGACGGAATTAAACAAGCTATTTAAATAACATAGAACAAAAATATGGGTATATGGCTACTGGCGAACTCCCTCATATAAAAAATTGGAGTAACGCCTCTAAACATGGTACCGCCTGTACGATAAATGTTTTCTAAAAAACAGAATCGTACTAAGGTGATGTGGAAAGCTATGTACGGTATCCCATTACTACAATTCAATATGCCATTAATTATAAATATACTCAACTGTATTTGTATAAGCGCTGTTGCCGACATCGAGGTGGATTATTCGAATTGTACGGTACTTTTCGAAAAAGGGACTATAGGGCATTAAAGGTGGGACCTTGTGCTAACTTATTCCAATAATCCTCCTCTTCCAAAACTCGCTCAATTTTTTTAAATTAACTTTGAATTGATGCCTACTATATTTGCATAAGCGCAATTGCCGACATCGGGGTGGATTTTTCGAATTGTACGGTACTTTTCGAAAAACGGACTATAGGGCATTAAAGGTGGGACCTTGTGCTACCTTATTCCAATAATCCTCCTCTTCCAAAACTCGCTCAAATTTTTTAAATTAACTTTGAATTGATGCCTACTATATTTGCATAAGCGCAATTGCCGACATCGGGTGGATTTTCGAATTGTACGGTACTTTTCGAAAAACGGACTATAGGGCATTAAAGGTGGGACCTTGTGCTACCTTATTCCAATAATCCTCCTCTTCCAAAACTCGCTCAAATTTTTAAATTAACTTTGAATTGATGCCTACTATATTTGCATAAGCGCAATTGCCGACATCGGGTGGATTTTTCGAATTGTACGGTACTTTTCGAAAAACGGACTATAGGGCATTAAAGGTGGGACCTTGTGCTACCTTATTCCAATAATCCTCCTCTTCCAAAACTCGCTCAAATTTTTAAATTAACTTTGAATTGATGCCACTATATTTGCATAAGCGCAATTGCCGACATCGAGGTGGATTTTTCGAATTGTACGGTACTTTTCGAAAAACGGACTATAGGGCATTAAAGGTGGGACCTTGTGCTACTTATTCAATAATCCTCCTTTCCAAACTCGCTCAAATTTTTAAATTAATTTGAATTAGCCACTAATTTGATAAGCGCATGCCGACATCGAGGTGGATTTTCGAATTGTACGGTACTTTTCGAAAAACGGACTATAGGGCATTAAAGGTGGGACCTTGTGCTACTTATTCCAATAATCCTCCTCTTCCAAAACTCGCTCAAATTTTTAAATTAACTTTGAATTGATGCCACTATATTTGCATAAGCGCAATTGCCGACATCGAGGTGGATTTTTCGAATTGTACGGTACTTTTCGAAAAACGGACTATAGGGCATTAAAGGTGGGACCTTGTGCTACTTATTCAATAATCCTCCTCTTCCAAAACTCGCTCAAATTTTTAAATTAATTTTGAATTATGCCAACTATATTTGATAAGCGCAATTGCCGACATCGAGGTGGATTTTTCGAATTGTACGGTACTTTTCGAAAAACGGACTATAGGGCATTAAAGGTGGGACCTTGTGCTACTTATTCAATAATCCTCCTCTTCCAAAACTCGCTCAAATTTTTAAATTAATTTGAATTATGCCAACTAATTTGATAAGCGCATTGCCGACATCGAGGTGGATTTTTCGAATTGTACGGTACTTTTCGAAAAACGGACTATAGGGCATTAAAGGTGGGACCTTGTGCTACCTTATTCCAATAATCCTCTTCTTCCAAAACTCCCTCAAATTTTTTAAATTAACTTTGAATTGATGCCTACTATATTTGCATAAGCGCAATTGCCGACATCGAGGTGGATTTTTCGAATTCTACGGTACTTTTCGAAAAACGGACTATAGGGCATTAAAGGTGGTACCTTGTGCTACCTTATTCCAATAATCCTCCTCTTTCAAAACTCGCTCAAATTTTTTAAATTAACTTTGAATTGATGCCTACTATATTTGCATAAGCGCAATTGCCGACATCGGGGTGGATTTTTCGAATTGTACGGTACTTTTCGAAAAACGGACTATAGGGCATTAAAGGTGGGACCTTGTGCTATTTTATTACAATAATCCTCCTTTTCCAAAACTCGCTCAAATTTTGTAAATTAATTTTGAATTCACGCCAACTATATTTGTATAAGCGCTATTGCCGACATCGAGGTGGATTTTTCGAATTGTACGGTACTTTTCGAAAAACGGACTATAGGGCATTAAAGGTGGGACCTTGTGCTACCTTATTCCAATAATCCTCCTCTTCCAAAACTCGCTCAAAATTTGTAAATTAATTTTGAATTCATGCATTCTGTATTTGTATACGCGCAATTGCCGACACTGAGGTGGTTGTTTCGAATTGACTACTAACATTGAGTAAAAAATCATTTTCAGTCAACGCTACTAATTATTACATCACTATTTCATATTAAACAGAGGCGTTCATATAGGTATTTAAAAAAAAAGCGAATGTAATTTCAAGCCGAATTATTTAGTTATTTTATTTTTTGTTAGGTTGGTACAATATCAAAAGCGAATGTCCTTGAAATAAATAGCCAATGTAACTTCAGGCTAGTGTTTTTCAAGTGGTTTATTACCGTTGAACGGTTAATTCCATACATTTCACTAGCTCTCTTGACACTTAAACTTCCATTTTTTACTTGATTTATGGCGTTTACCATACTGTCTTCATCATAGGTTTTATATTTTCTGGGAATTTCGCCAACCTTCTTTTGCGGGCATTTCTGCAAAGAGAAAAACATTGACACATTTATAGAGTGTAACATTGACACAGGTGTCAATCTTAACCTTCACTTACGAAAGTAGAACTTCATCAAATTACAGAATTTAAATTGAAATAAACTAATATTTGTTAACGCGTAATATAAGAAATTACTTACTTGGCCGACTATAGGTCGAATCTTCAAAAAACAATTAACACCGGCAAAGTTTTCTATAGACGTGACTCAACAAATTC
This sequence comes from Vesta saturnalis, assembly GCA_036346205.1. NCBI lineage: Eukaryota > Metazoa > Arthropoda > Insecta > Coleoptera > Lampyridae > Vesta > Vesta saturnalis. The sequence continues at coordinate 1,012,221 of JARFJB010001904.1, read as the reverse complement.
TTGTGCTTAACCATTAAACAGACACTACAAACCATAAAATTAGAACAAAGTGTTTGAAGTATAGGTTACTAGATGGCGGAACTATACACATAATTTTACAACAAAAGACAGAACGTAAATTTCTTTTCAACTAAAATTAGGAGGGAATTTTGAAAATGTGTCAATGTTTCCCCCATGTCAATGTTACCCCATTTTACCTTACTACGTAATTGGGACGGTATCGGGGCTAAACTTTGCATTGTTGCCCTTGAATGTCATTACTCGCGCATGTTCGAAATATACTATAAACTGAGCGCTTTGTTTCTAGACTTTTGAACACAAAAATGCAATCATTGGGCTGGTTAATTATTCATTAGTTAAAAACTATATCGCCTTTTGAATACATAGCCCTAACTGATGGTAACATGATATCTTCCTGTACATACACATACTCTTGAGAAGTAATTCGTACATTTGCAGTAATAAGTTCCCCCGGACCTGCTTAGCTCTCTGCTTATACGTCCACTATGATTTATCGGCTGGATGTTTTCAATTTTGTACCAACTGTTATTTGTTCTCCATAACATCTTTCGGAAACTGTCTGACGAAGACACTGGTTTTTTTCGTCGCTAAATGTGAGAAGATCTCAATTTCGTCCAGCGCTCGCGTAGCAGAACTGTAGGCAACGGCGATTATATTCGGCTCTTAACAGTTTCCTAGCGGGAATGCGGCTGTGAATGATAATAGAATGCGGTTTTGGTATGAGGGTTCTCGTAGGGCACTGCAGCTGTTAATCCCCTCTCATAAAGGTCGATGTTGAAAAGGGTCTCTCCAGGTTGTACTACCGCACCTCTCTCCCTCCCTCCCTCCCCCCCCCAATTTAAAACAAAAGCGAATGCAAGTAATGATGCATTGGAAGTCATGCTATATAATAGTAACAACAAACCAATAGCATATGCAAGTCGGGCGTTGAATAAACAAAATTGAATTATGCCACGATTGAAAAAGAATTGTTAGCGATTGTTTGTGCACTAAAACACTTTAGACCATATTTATTCGGAAGAAGATTTAATATTTTTACAGATCACAAACCATTAATATATCTATTGGTTATGAAGAACCCATCGTCCAAATTAATTAAATTTAGACTAGTTTTAGAAGAGTACGTGATGTATTATCACAAATAACGAAGAGAACAGAATAGGAAATGACTTGAATGTATTGCCAAGCGGTGGACATACAGGGATTAATAGCACCTGTTCACATACATGAAAATATTACATTTGGGAGAAGAGTAAGTATTTGAAACTATTTACTTAGATTTAGTAGGTCCATTGAACCAGAATAACGAATCTAATAAATATATGTTGTAGTCGAGTAGTCTTATAACTGTCTCGTTGACAAACTAAAAATTGTTTATAATCTGTCATATTATGGCACGATTTTCATTACAGCACGATTTATCGTGCCATAAGGGCACCATGACAACAGCCAAGATAGAACACAAAAAGCATATTTGTACTATACTTAACTGTATTTATATAAAATGTACAATTTGAATTTCCGGTAATTGTAAGTCCCGAACTTGAGCTCTTGACAATCGATTCACTTGTAGAAATACTGCAGGTTCTATCCGATGACCCAAGTCTTCGGGCAATTTTCTAGCGAATCTGCCACATATCTCTCTGCTACTGCGTCACTTTTCCAATCGCCGTGCCTATTAAGCACCCTAATATCGGCACCACTGTCTGCCAGAATTGTTGCAGAGGTCCTTCGGAATGAATGCCCTTTATACAGTTCAGCATTCGGTAACTCCAAGTACTTTGCAATATTCCTTGGAATCTGTCCAAATGTGTTGATTCCTACGGCGTTGCAGGTGCATTTACCGTTATTATAAAACAAAAAACTTTTGAATTTTGCAATGCTTTGGCCGCAAATTTCTATACTTTTTGATCAATTCAGTATAATCGATTCCTCCAGATTCATTCAAAATAGTAAACGTTCTTGGCAAAATGGGTTTTGGTATCCTTAACATGAACAATCAAAACGGAGCCTTCCTCTACAGCATCGTTTGTGCATAAGTTATAGAATTCTACTCTTCTACACGCCCCAAACAAACCAAAAATGACAACCACCTACAATCATATTAGTTTAACGACAGCAGCTTTGACAGTATTGAAATCGTACCTTCAAAAGCAAATATTTTTCGTTTGCCGCCTTTGTCAAAAGCTCCGTTAATTGCTCTTTTGAAAATACTTGCGATTTTTCTGGTACATGACCAATCGAACGACTTTTTATGAAGCCAATCAATTTTGGGAACCTGCCAATATCCACGTTATTTTTTATTCGCAGCATACATTTCAGCTTTGAAAAAGTACACCATAAAGATGAGGCTTTGTACACCTTCGACTATGAGCAAAATTAAAACGTTTCGTAATACCTCGTCCAAAAAGTAAGCAAGTGGAACTTGTTCTGTCACAGTTTCCACACTTTTTTGTCTTAACCATGACGACAATTTTTCAAATCCTTTGTTGTAAGCGGTTTCAGATCTTCTGGGAACCAAACTAAGCTCTGCTTCTTCCGCTTTTTTTACTAATATCGTCTTTTAATGATGACGCTTCCATTTTTTATAGTAGTTTATCGGGAAAAAGTTGAATTGTTTGGAAAAAAATACTTGCGATTTTTCTGGTACATGACCAATCGAACGACTTTTTATGAAACCAATCAATTTTGGGAACCTGCCAATATCCACGTTATTTTTTATTCGCAGCATACATTTCAGCTTTGAAAACGTAAACCATAAAGATGAGGCTTTGTACACCTTCGACTAATAAAAGAAAAAAGAATAAATATGAGCAAAATTAAAACGTTTCGTAATACCTGGTTCAAAAAGTAAGCAAGTAGAACTGGTTCTGTCACAGTTTCCACACTTTTTTGTCTTAACCACGACGACAATTTTTCAAATTCTTTGTTGTAAGCGGTTTTAGATCTTCTGGGAACCAAACTAAGCTCTGCTTCTTCCGCTTTTTTACCAATTTCGTCTTTTAATGATGACGCTTCCATTTTTTATTGTAGTTTTTCGGGAAAAAGTTGAATTGTTTGGAAAAAACCCCATAGCAACTAGCACACTTTGCCATTTTGTATTTTTCGTGGTTTTGTTAAGATGAAGATAAAAGTAAAATTTAACTGATGTTCCATTGCGTCCACTCGACTACAAAGTCGTTTTTGTTATAACACTCACTTCGTTCGTGTTATAACTAACATAATCGCTTGCATTATAAACTAATGTTTTAATATACTATTAACATAATACAATCTAAGGGTTTAAAGAACCGATACGTAATTTTGACGATTATCTCATAGGTTGCAAACGAAGTAGAATGACGCAAAATACAATTTAATTAAATCAAGTGTACAAAGGAAAGATAGGTTAGACAAGATTGTTTTAATAAAAAAGAATAGATTTAATGACAAAACGTTAATTAAGAGTGAAAGCAATTTTTGAAGAATAATGTAAAGTGATAGAACGCAAATCACGACCAGTTGTAGTAAAAACAAAAAATAAATTAGTGCCAGTACACAAAAAGGAAACGAAATTACTAAGAGAATAGACGAAGTAAAAGATGTAGCAGGTTAAGAAATTATGTAAAAAAAAGCGGAAAACAAATGTAAGAAAAGAAAAAACAGCATAGGGAGAAATGTAGTGCATAAGTAACAATACAACAAAATATGTGAACTTCTTCCGTAAGTTAAGTAAGCTAAAATGTTACTGGAAAAAGGAAAAGGCCACGTATTTCATTCCCTCCCCAAGGGAGGGTGGGCTGCTCAATTGTGGATTTCCAGCATATATACATACATTACGCATATATGCATGGTGAGATTAAGGATGGGTGTGGTCAGGATAGGATCGGAAGGAACGGATTTATGGTTCTGAGGGGGAAGGTACTATCCCAGCATTCGCTTAAATAGGTGGAAATGGTGTGCCTATACGTAGTGAGCAATGTTACTAAAGAAATACGGGAAAAGGGAACTTACTTGCGAGTAATATTAAGAACGAACGTAATGAATCTCTCTTGGACGCGTACTCCAGTAGCCAATGATGAATATGGCTTCAGACATTATAAATATGTACGTCTTAATTAAACTTACATTAATTGTACATTTGTTTCTCTTTTATTAATCCTTTTCAATCTAGTCGAAAACTATCCTATAATTATGAACTCAAATTAAGAATAAATGTACCTATCTCTTATGCACAAAACGTCGGAAGCACATCACTAATATAAGCAGTTCTTATACAGGGTGCTCAAAATTAAGGACAAGTTTGAAAATCTCACTTTTTTTCATTGCCTATTAATTTATAAATAACTTTTACATCACTATTAGCGTTGTTTGCCGTTATTTTAAATGGTTTTGAGTTATAGCCACTCTGGTGTTGAACATAGGAATAAGATATTGGTTTTGTGTATAGGTACTTACCATAAAAACAAAAGAACACTAATGTTTGTTTGTCTTACTACTACTACTACTAATATTTTGGATTTATTGCATATCATAATGAGTAACTAATGTCGTGATTAGATTTTCTTAAATTTAATTTTTGATTGTATCATTTTATTGTTAGTCTTCGTCCATGAGGCGTGCTGGAAAGTTATTTTCGGGATGGTTTAATGCTTTAATTTATTGAAGATCTAGTTACTAACGGTCCGATTTTTTGAAGCTGCTGAGAATAATCAAGAAATAGGTTGAACCATAAATACAAATCAAATGCTCTTAGCAGAATTTTTGATGTATTATTTAAAAGTATATTTTTGGGTTAAAATTAGCTCAGTGTTATGCAAAGCTATTGTCAACAAAACTTTTCTTCTATCTGACTTGAAAGCTTTTAATCCTATAACAGACATTTTTTACTGGAAAGTATTTTCCAGATTATACTAGGTCAAGATAATCCAATGTCATTGTTTTGTAGTTGCTTTGAATTTTGTTTAATTCATACATCACCAGAGAGAGTGTTATCATTTTGTGTAACAGTTTCTCCCTTAATCACTAGAATTTTTCGACATAAAAAAATAAAACTTACAACATGCAAACAAAAAATATTGAAAAGCATTAAATCTGTTTATATAAGGTACATTACAGTACACTTAACGATACCACTCTTTTTAGTAACCAGATAAAATGGTGAGTTAAAGGATTATTCAATAAAAAATTGTTGACGTCATAATATAAGGTTAGATCAACCGTTATTTAGGTTGGTAGTAGTTTATTTTGTAACATTTTTTTAAACCTCATACTATTTGCTTGAAAAATAAAAAATATCTGGTGGGGAACACACTACAAAGTGGCAATGGAAAGAAATGAAATAATTTTAGTAATTTATTTTGATAATTATACAACCTATTTTTTAATACGTTCATAACACAGTAAAAACAATAATCTCTCAGATCTACGTTTAAAACTCCATGTCAAACAGGTGTTAATAGACAGACATATAGATGCTAACTTAAAAAAATTCCCAAGCCGTCCGCTTTTAATTAAGCTTTAGACTTAGTTTACTTTACATTAAAAAATGTTATAAAGAAAGGTTATGTAAAATTGAATTTTACTTAAAAAAAGAGTTCTTATAAAATTAATCATTATTCAGATATTGAAAACATTTGAATTAATTCTTAAATTCTACCTTAGGAACTGTTTTGTCGCTAAATTACGCGTTGTATAAAAGTTACATAAATCATAATTAATCGACATGTTTAAGGTCTACATGTTGGTATTTTTATATCTTTCAAATATACAGCTGTCTCAGAAATATTTGATAAAAATAAAAACTTCCCTTCTCCACCGCTGAACTTCTTCCAAAATAATCAGCTCTAGGAGAAATTAAACCAAGCTTAAATACGAAGTTTGAAGTGCGTACGTGCTGTCGTTCTGGAGTTATCGTGGATACTAGCATATCTCCACACATACACACCGAAACACACACGAACGTACGTACTCACGCACACTAACACTTCCATACACAATCACCCACTCAGGTACACTCACACTCACCCATCCACTCACTCGGAAAAATAATTCCTATAGTGGGGGATTTGAACACACGATCTGTTCTTTGCTAGAGAACTACGTTACCAACTACGCTACCAGAGGGAACAAATCTCACTCGATTTAAACTTAATGTGTATGTATTTCTTTTAATTTAGTACTGATGTACACTAAATTATTAATTCTAAATTAAATTGGTCTCTTGAATTTTTTCGCAGGACTCACCGTTTTTGAGCGAAAAAACAAAACATTTTTTATTGCAATTTGTGTTATTTTTAATTTCTATTGATACATTATCTAGTAGGTTGCCGTCAATATTTTTAAATAAAATACAACCATCTCGTCAAAATGTCAAATTAGCATTTTTTCATTATTAGTTTGCTACAAAATTAATGTCAATAAGTGAATAATTTACCTGTCTTAAAAAAAATGGAATATTTTACAAAGACAGAAATGGCCGATATGCATTTTGCCTGTGGTCGAAGTAATGGAAATGGCCTGCAAGCTCGACGACTGTATACTGAGTTGTATCCAGAACGTAGGATTCATCATCACACAAGATTTGCTAGCCTATACCAACGTTTACTCGAAAATGGTACATTTATGAAACGAACTGCTGACTGTGGGCGCCCTCGATAAGTACGAATTGTGCAACTAGAACAAGCAGCTCTCGATATAGTTTCGGTTGATATAGGTTCGGATTCACCTGGAACAAGTATTCGAAAAAATGCCAGCATATTAAATGTAAGCAACTTCATGATATTTAAAAATCTAAAAGAACAGCAATTGTATCCGTTTATATTATATTAAAAAGTTCCTATAAACGCTGGTCGAAATGTGCTTCGTTTCCGAGATACAGAGTGCTTAAATTTTTATTTTTATTTATTTTTATTAATTATTTCAAAGAGTTTTAAAGATATTGACTCGATATTTGGAAAACGCTTTGGGTAGGTTCCTGACTGCTGTCAATATTTCTATATTTCTAATATTGTAGTAAACTAGTAACCTGAGAAAACCCCAAATGCAGAAATCTAAGGGATTTAATTCAGGAGAGCGAGTTGTCCAATGATGCGTACCTCTCCTACCTATCCAACGATTTGTATATATTGTATCTAAGCGACGACGTACATTAATGCTAAAATGGGCTGGGACTCCATCGTGCATAAACCATAAATTTTGTCTGAGGTGAAGAGGAATATCTTCAAGAAGTTGAGGTAACACTTTGTGTAAGAAGTGATGATAAGATTCGCCATTTAATCGTAAGGAAATATGGACCAATTAAATGATCATGAAGTACTCCAAGCCACACGTTTACTGAAAATTGATAATGAGCTTGAAAGATTCCATGTGGATTTCCATCAGCCCATAAGTGATTGTTATGAAAACTTCGTATAATCTCTGGAAAAACTTGCCTCGTCAGTAAACAAAATGCCATTCAAAAAAATTAGGTTTTTGAGCGGTTACATTGAGAATCCATTGGCAAAAAAATAGACGAGGTAAAAAGTCTCGAGGTAGTAGCGCCTGTACACGTTGGATATGAAACGGATACAATTGCTGCTCTTTTAGAATTTTAAATACGTGAAGTTGCCCACATTAAATATGTTGGCAATTTTTCGGGTACTTGTTTCTCTCCGAAACCATATCGAGATCTGCTTCTTCTAGTTGCACAGTTCGTACTTCTCTTCACAGTCAACAGTTCGTTTCATAAATGTACCATTTTCGCGTGAGCGTTCGTGAAGGCGAGCAAATATTGTGTGATGAGGTACCCTACGTTCTGGATACAACTCGGCATACAGCCGTCGAGCTTGCAGACCATTTCCATTACTTCGACCATAGGCAAAATGCATATCTGCTATATCCGCATTTGTAAAATTTTCCATTTTTTTTAACGACACAATTTTGTAAGAAACTAATAATGAAAAAATGCTAATTTGACATTTTAACGTGATGGTTGTATTTTATTTAAAAATATTGACAGCAACCTACTAGATAATGCATCAATAGAAATTAAGAATACACAATTTGCACTAAAAAATGTTTTATTTTTTTGCTCAAAAAACGGTGCGTCCTGCGAAAAGAATTCGAGAATCCAATTTAATTCAGAACTGATGGCCGATTTCTAAAAAATATTAAAACGGGGAAAATTAAGTGGTACACCATTCTTTTTTATTAAAAAATGATGTGGCATTCTCGCACTAGTGCAAGTAGAAATATCTGAATCACCCAAAAAAAAATGTACATTTATCCCTCCAAAGCGGTTTGCAAATTTCAAGTCAACATCTTTAAAACTCTTTGAAATAATTAATAAAAATAAATAAAAAATTAAAATTTAAACACTGTGTATCTCGTAAACGAATCATATTTCGACGTACATTTATAGGAACTCTTTTTCGCAAAATAACTTCGGCAATCACCGTCGAAAATCTTTCGCACATAATTACAAACACCCTGTACACACACACACACACACTCACACCCACACACACACCCACACGCACCCACACACACACACCCACCCACAAACCCACACATGCACACACAGACGCACAGACACACACGCACACACACACACACACACACACACACACACACACACACACACACACACACACACACACACACACACACACACACACACACACACACACACACACACACACACACACATATATATATATATATATATATATATATATATATATATATATATATATATATATAACAGTGCGTTCAATATAATCGGACGCACTCAATAACTCTTTGTATTGCGTTTCACAAGAAAGTGTTTAAATAGTTTTTATTAATTTACAAATACTCTATTAAGTGCTTGGTTTAGATAATTTTTAAGCGCACATAATTTTATTTTTAAATCACACTATATATATATATATATATATATATATATATATATATATATATATATATATACTTGCATTTTGCATTGCTTATTTTTTCTCAATACATACGTATAAAATTCTTATAGGGTTTTATAAAAAAAATTAGAGAAAATGCCATCGAAAGTTTTTCAATTTTATTATACGATTAGAAGAATCAAACAAAACCGTAGGCAGCGTACGTCAACAAAATCGCGTCGCAATTGTTTTTTCGTTTATTGCAATTGACAATCAGATAAAAGTTTAATTTGATTTCAATTGAAATAATTGTTTAAAATGAATAACAGTGAAAAAGTTGACCTGTTGTTAATTTTCGGTGAATGTAAACGTAATTCTCGACGAGCGGTCGAATTATATGCACAAAGATATCCCAATAGATACCATCCTTCCGAAAGTTACATACGAAAAATTGAACAATCGCTTAGAATGCGTGGAACATTACCAGGAGTAAATTATCAGAATTTAGAACAACAAAGAAATGTTTTGACCGAAGATATTGAAGTACAAATATTGGGTTATTTTAGAGTAAATCCACGGTCATCTATTAGACATGTAGCGCAAGAAGTAGGTGTATCAGTTGGCTCAATTCACAGGACATTAAAAAAATTCGTATAAAGTCGATTTGGTTCAACACTTGCGGCCTCAAGACTCTGATCGGAGATTAACTTTGATTGCATGGATAGTTGAGCAATATGATCACAATCCATCATTTTTAGATTATATTTTATGGACAGATGAATCCAAGTTTACAAATAATGGAGTTATTAATAAACAAAACAATCGTTATTGGTCTGACGAAAATCCTCATTGGTCAATGGAAACTAACCATCAAACCGTATGGGGTACTAATGTTTGGTGCGGTTTAATCGGAAACCAATTACTAGGGCCTTATTTCTATGATGGTAATCTAAACGCCAATAGGTATCTTGAATTTTTAGATAACGTGCTACCAACAATGTTCGATGAGTTTCCTCTGCTTCTGCGACAACAATTGTATTACCAGCAAGATAGTGCTCCAGCTCACAACGCGTTGATAGTAAAAGAATATCTTAACCAAACGTTCAATGAACGATGGATAGGAACTAACGGCCCGGTAGAATGGCCTGCGAGATCACCGGATCTTACACCGTTAGACTTTTTCTTGTGGGGTCATTTAAAAACAGTGGTGTATGCCGATCCACCTTTAAATGTTATAGACTTAAAGAATAAAATTACAGCTGCATGTGTTAATTTAAGTACGCAGCAAATCAAAAAAGCAACTAACCATGAACTCAGGCGACGATTCGAAGCATGTCTGGAACAGAATGGTGGCAACTTTGAACAATTTATTCGCTAATTATAACTGATTTTGTTTAATTTTTCTAGCCATATAATAAAATTGAAAAACTTTCGATGGCATTTTTCTCTAATTTTTTTTATAAAACCCTACAAGAATTTGATACGTATGTATTGAGAAAAAATAAGCAATGCAAAAATGCAAAAATATATACACAGTGTGATTTAAAAAAATAAAATTATGTGCGCTTCCGGCCAAACCGGAAGCTTAAAAAATTATCTAAACCAAGCACTTAAAATAGAGTACTTGTAAATGAATAAAAAACTGTGAAACACAATACAAAAGAGTTATTGAGTGCGTCCGATTATATTGAACGCACTGTATATATATATATATATATATATATATATATATATATATATATATATATATATGTGTCTCAGAAACATGTTGCCAAACTTTAGGGGGTTATAAAAGCCGATGAATTAAGTACTTTTGCCTTATAAACGTATGTCCGGAAATGAGTCGTTAAGGCACTAGACGAAGAAGTGTTAAAAAATTGAAGAATGTTCGCATTTACGACTTTTTGTATTTTTTAATATTTATTAAATAAGAAAAACAATAAAACATTATATTAGTTGTTCAAAATTTGGGGCCATCGACACGATTTTGGTTGCTCCAAATATGAGTATTGCGGTCTTTGAAGTAACTGTCTCTAGTAAAACAAGCTTCATTGATAAGCTTTTTTAAATTTTGTTTTTTCTTCCATCTCCACTGATCGAGTCGTTCTTTCCTGACTTGTACCTACATTTGGTTTAAAATTTCCTTTTTCCATTTCCTCAAAACTGAAATGTTTCATAGCAAAAGAACTTTTTCTTCAATTATCAAAAATTGTTCAAATTTTGAATGACGTTTTGAATGTCACTTTGATTTTGTAAATTTCAAATAGTTGTTATTTTAAAGTGATAATTTAAGTAAAGAAAAATTCTTTTACTATGGAACATTTTAGTTTTGAGGAAATGGCTGATATGCATCTGATTTATGGAGAAGCAAGATGCAATAGCAGGGAAGCTGCACGGATCTACGCTGGTCGGTTTCCCAATCGTCGCCATCCATCTCGCAGATTATTCGTTTCATTACACCTTCGTTTAAGAGAAAAAGGAAATTTTAAACGAAATGGAGGTACGGGTCAGCAAAGAACGGCTCGTTCGGTGGAGATGGAAGAAGAAGTATTGCGACGAGTGGAAGAAAAACCCTCCACTAGTGTGCGAGCAATAGCAAATCAAACTGGAAATACAAGCGCATCAGTATGGCGTGTACTTCATGAACAATTGCTATACCCTTATCATCTTCAAAAGTACACAGTTTGACCCAACGGGATTACGGTCCAAGAGTAAACTTTTGTCGCTGGTATTTGGAAAAATGCGCTCGACAGTTCGATTTTAGCTCAGTTATTCTATTTAGCGATGAAGCTTGCTTTACTAGAGAAGGTTACTTCAATAGCCGTAATAGTCACATTTGGAGCGACCAAAATCCTCATGGAACATTTCAGAAGTCTAACCAGTATCAGTTCTCTATTAACGTGTGGGCTGGCATAGTAGGAGATCATATTATTGGACCGTACCTACTACCTCCACGTTTAAATGGTCAAATCTACCTAACATTCCTACAAGAAGTTCTCCCTGAGTTGCTTGAAAATGTTCCATTGGACATTCGTCGTAGAATGTGGTATCATCACGACGGAGCTCCGGCGCATTTTACTCGCAACGTGCGGGACCACCTAACTTTACAATTTCCTGAGAGGTGGATTGGACGAGGTGGACCTGTTAACTGGCCAGCCCGAAGCCCAGATCTGACACCTGTCGATTTTTTCTTCTGGAGTTACCTCAAATCATTAGTGTATGAAACACCTGTAACTACAGAAGAAGAATTGATTGGAAGGGTAATGGCTGCGAGTCAAGTTGTTCAGGAAGATCCGCACATCCTTTATCGAGTTCGCCAATCAATGGTTCGACGTACGACCGCATGTCAGCAAGTCGATGGCCGCAATTTTGAACAACTAATATAATGTTTTATTGTTTTGGCAACATGTTTCTGAGACACCTGTATATATATATATATATATATATATATATATATATATATATATATATATATATATATATATATATATATATATAATAAATATATATATATATATATATATATATATATATATATATATATATATATATATATATATATATATATATATATATATATATATATATATATATAAAGAGAGAGAGAGAGAGAGAGAGAGAGAATAACGGCGTGTTTTTTTCAAATGGCAAATTTTCATAGATGAATTAAGAAATAATTTACCAAACGTTGAATTATTTTTTTTGCTACTAATCTTATGTTTTTGTTTGTTTCGTAGGTTTTCGCAAGCATGATACTGGAATGGATTACGGTTACTTGCAACAAATAATGATTTTATAAATAAGTTTATTGCACTGAATATTTCTAGTTTAATAACATGTTGACTACAAGAGTCTGTACTTCATATCCCAGTCAGTATTCTTACTGCTTTTTGTGAATATGATTTGGTAGTTTGTAAGAAAACACACAACCAATTAGGTATTCATTTGCTGCATTAAATGGTTGCAGGTTTAAATTAAGTTGGAGGTTGACAAAAAAATATTGTAAAAACTTTTGGGCGCCTAATGAAATTAAGGAGTATATGTATAATTAGGGTCCTGCATCTTACCTCCCGTTCTATCTAAATCACTTATATTACAAAAAATATTAAAATGGAGCAATAAAATGCTTGCTAGTCAGCACATTTTAAAAATATTTTCACAAATACAGGGTGACCCATAAGTCCATGACATCACAAACTTACATATTTTTTAAGGGAACGCCCTATATATTATTCTAGATTTGAATTCTCCTCGATTCGTACATTACCTCAACAAAATTTCAGCATCTTATACCCAATGCATTCAAAAATATGACAATTTTTTTGTCTGAGTGGACAAGTGTTGATCACTCTGTATCTTTCAAAAACAAAGAAATTAATTATTATCTATAGTAGGATACTTTATGTACATAGTCTATTTTATTTTTATGCAGATAGCTACACGAAATATCGGAAGTCGTATACAGTATGGTCCAAAACGAGAATCGTAGATTTTTCGAAATTTTCAAATTGAGCACCCTATATTTTCATGGGCATGGGATAGCTTATTAGCATTTAACATATCAAAATTTTTAATTAAAATCTATGTTCGATACGTCTTCCGTTTTCTTGGAGACACGACTGAAGGCGGTTTTGAATATACCTCGCTACTCTTCTTGACATATCGGACGTAATACTCTCACAAGGATGACGGAAATCGTAAGTAAAAGATGGAGAGGGAAGGATTCCCGGAGAGGTGGAGAGAAGGATATATATGCCCGGTGTACAAAGAAGGGGAGAAAAAACAAGTGTCAAATTACATAGGAATCACAGTACTAAATACGGCATACAAAATATACGCGTCTGTACTGGAAGGAAGGTTAAAGAAGGAAACAGAAGAAAAGAATCTGATACCAGATGGACAGGCAGGATTTAGTAGGAAAGGAAGAAGTACAATAGATAATGTATACATACTGAAACACACGGCAAGTAAGGAACTAGAAAAGAACAGGGGAGAAAATGGCAGCTGCATTTGATAGAATAAACATGCAAAAGTTATGGAAATACTTGGGGAAAAAGAAGATAAACGAAAGACTAATAGAAATATACGAAGAAACGAGGAATAAGGTGAGGGTGAATGGGGAATTAAGTGAAAGGTTTGTAACAAGGAAGAGACTTAGGCAAGGATGCCCACTGGGCCCAAGCATGTTCGTGGTATACACAGGAGACCTAGAGGAGACACTAAGGGGGCAACAAGAAAGAAGCGAGGCGGTAGGGGGTCAGGAAAGTGTGGTCGCTGGCATACGCAATGACAGTGCTAATTGCGAAGGAAGAAAAGTAAATGAAGGGGATGCTAAAAACGACGGACATATATTTGAAAAGAAAAGTTTTGGAAGTAAAAAACTAAGGTAATGATATTGAGAAAAGGGGGAGCAAAAAGGAAATAGGAGGTGAGGAAATGGAGGGAACATGAGATACAGCAGGTAAAGGAATTCACCTACTTGCGATACACGATGAGAGAAGACAATAAAGACCGGAAGCACATAAAAGTACGAGTAACAAAAGGCAATTGTGAAGCGTAGGAGAAAGACTTCGGAATGGACTTAACGGAAAGGAAATCATTATTTGAAAAACTAATAAAACGTGTGGTATTGTACGATATTAAGGAAAAGGAAATTATTATTTGAAAAACTAATAAAAGGTGTGGTATTGTACGGGAGGGTGTGGGGTTGGAAAGAGTATAAAGAGATAGACGGATTGCAAGAAAAATACTGGAAGTGGGAACTGGGAGTGGAAATAGAAACACCCGGATACATCATCAGAGAGGAGGTGCAAGTAGAAAAATAAGGGTGGAGGCGGGAAAAAGAGCAGTAAAGTTTGACAAGGACATGAGTAGAAGATCGGAGTGTAAGATACTACAACAACGCTGGACGGAAATAAAAGAAAGAAGAATAAAATATGGGCAGGAAACCAGAAAAGATTATTACGAAAGAAATGGGTATGCGAAAGAAGAAGTGGAGAGACTAACCAGGGAATGAGTGAGTGTGAGAGAGGACATAATTAGAAGGGATAGTGATGTCCAAAAGCAGGAAAGATGGACGAAGGTGAAAGAAGGAGAATATAATATAAACTATAGGAATATTAAGTGAGAAGGGATACCGGAATATCTAAACGGGGAAGGGAGGAAGGTAAGAAAGAAAATGATAGCGAGATTTAGACGTGGAAAAACGAGGAAAGAGGGAACAAATATTGGAGAAGGGACGAAGACAGAAAGTGTAGGTTGTGTGGGGAAGAGATGGAGACGATCAACCATATGTTGAAAGAATGCAGGGAGTTAAAGGAAGAGGCTAGGATGGCAGAGGCGATACTGGGGAAAAGGGAAGGGGAGTGGATTGGATTGGATAAATATGGAAAAGAAGAAAACAGTTAAGGGGAGAAGAGACAAGGGAGGAAGTCAGTGCAGGTCGAGTAAGGAAAGGAGAGACAGTAGATAGACAATTGTAAATAGTGTACACAATTAACTTTTCAACTTTTCATTTTGTAAATAAGCAAATAAAGTTTTATGTATGTACTCTCAAATGCGTTCCTTATTCTTTGTTCCATACTTTCCTGTGTAGTTGGCGGATCTTGGTAAACGATTTCCTTGACATATCCCCACAAAAAGAAATCCAGTTTCGTTAAATCGGGTGATCGGGGTGGCTAGTTACACGGTCCTCCTCTGCCAATCCAACCATTTGGAAAGAATACATTAAGATGGTCCCTGACGTGAACGGAATAATGGGCGGGGGCTCAATGGTGTTGCAGCCACGTTTCATTCCTCACAGTCATTGGCTAATTTGCACATAGATTTTGCAAATGATTTTTCAAAAAGTCAAGATACATAGTTCCATTCAAATGTTCGTTAAAAAATAAGGTCCAATAACATGTTCACGAATAATTCCGCCCCAAACATTTATTGACTGTTTGTGTTGATAGGCAGCCTGCCTCAAAATCCTTGGATTCTGATCTGAGCAGTAGTGGAACTTAGGACGAATCACAAATCCATTTTTATGTAGAGCCCAATTGCAAAATACGACACGTCGCTCCAAATCCATATCAAACAGTTGATGAAACTGGAAATGATACGCATGAAAACGGTTATCCTTCAAAATCCTTGGAACGCTTCGGTCACTAACACCTACAGCAGAACTAAATGCTTCTTGACTAACTGAAGGATTTTCGGTAACAGATAACATAACAGACAATTCATTTTCTTCACTTCGTACGGGTCTACTCTTAACTGGTTTTGTATAGTGCAAATGTCCCGTTTGTATAATATGTAATAAATTTTCCAGGCTTCGCTTGTCTGGATGTTTTCGATATTATATCCACGAGCTCACCTTTCTGGTACTCCATCATAAGAAGCACTTTTATCAGCAAAAACCACTTAAATGAATAATTACCGCTTAAAAAATACTTGTGACGCAAATAAATAATAATGTTTAGCAACACGTAACTAACAATGTACCGGGTGAGTTTTTTTCGATGGTTTTAAATGGAAAGTACCCTTATTATACACGATAGAGAAAATCTGATGTCGGTGTCCAGGACTCTTTTTTAAAGATAAGCACAGATCCAAAAGCAAAATTTGATACATCTTAACATTTTCTAGTTATGGGACAAAAATGAAAATTTTGGGTTTGTTTATAAAGATATTCAAAATCGGTAAAAACGTTCTTCAGACACTTTTTTAATTAGAATCCGTTGCTCATCTCAGATAAATTGTATCGTCTATAATTTAAAAGTTATGACATATAGTTCTATATTTTTAAATACAAATCGTAGTTGGCCATGGCACTATTGAAAATCATTTTTTTTTTTTGCTTTTCAAAAATATATGGTTTAATGTAGTTCAATTGAGTATTAATATAAGCATGCACGCACAAATCATAGAGAAGCCGAAAGAACCCTCTCTCTACAGCAAACTAACCAACTGGGATCTATTCCGTAACATATTAAACGAACAAATCAGCCTAGAGTTCCCACTTAAAAATGCAGGTGAAATTGAAATAGCAGTTGAAACGCTAACCAAAGCAATCCAAACAGCAGCATGGCAATCAACGCCCGACCAAACGGAAACGTACGTTAAAGAAGTAGTCCCAATAAACATCAAACAACTAATATCCAAAAAAAGATCAGTAAGAGCTAGATGGCACATGACACACTCCCACGAAGACAAGCAAAGGCTAAATAAAATTACAAAAGAGTTGAAGCAAGCACTGACAAATCTTAAGAATGTAGCCACTCAAGAATACTTAAGTAAACTAGAGCCGACACAAGCCACGGATTACTCACTATGGAAGGCGACAAAAAAATTCAGAAGACCTCAAACCACAATAACGCCTATAAAAGCTGCTGACGACACCTGGCTAAGAAGCAGCATACAAAAAGTAACTGCGTTTGCAGACCACCTCCAAAAAGTATTCCAACCGCATAATATTAAAAACACTTTACAAGATGAAAACAACATCCATAAAATACTTGATGCCCCGTATCAAATGAGCCTACCAATTAAGCCTATCACAACAGGAGAAGTAAAACAATAATTCACAAGGAAATAAATCAAAAAAAGGCACCAGGCTTCGATCTTATTACAGGAAAAGTTCTAAGAGAAATCCCCGAAAAATGCATAAAAGCTATGACCTATATTTTCAATGCAGTTATAAGATTGGGACACTTCCCAAATTAGTGGAAAGTAGCTCAAATAATAATGCTACCCAAGCCGGGGAAAACCCCAATGGAGTTGAAATCATATAGGCCGATAAACTTGTTGCCTCTCTTATCCAAGGTCTTCGAGAAACTCTTAATGAAACGATTACAACCAATTATAGAAGATGACAACCTAATTCCCAACCATCAGTTCGGATTCCGTAAGATGCATAGAACAACCGAACAAGTGCACCGCATCAGTAAACAAATAACACAAAGCTTAGAAACCAAACAATACTGTTCAGCGGTGTTTCTAGATGTACAACAGGCTTTTGATAAAGTGTGGCACAAAGGTCTATGTTACAAAATGAAATTACTACTACCATATCAATATTATGTGATTCTAAACTCCTTCCTAACTGATAGACAGTATTATATAAAATATCATGAGGCATTCTTAAACCTATTCCCAGTATCATCGGGTGTTCCACAAGGTAGTGTGCTGGGACCAACACTTTATCAAATTTATACAGCAGATCTACCAATTTCAGAAACAACACTAACTGCCACATTTGCAGATGATACTGCTATCCTGGCATCGCATACGAACCCTATATCGGCTACACAAAATCTTCAAGCTCATCTAAATAACATCGAAACCTGGTTAAAAACATGGAAAATTAAAGTAAACACCGAAAAATCAACTCACGTCACTTTTACCTTGAGAAGAGGAAACTGTCCGCCTGTGACGCTCAATGGTCAAAAATACCCCAAATGGATGAAGCAAGATATCTAGGTCTTCATCTGGATAGAAGAATGACGTGGAAAAACATATATTTAATAAACGCAAGCAATTAGGAATTAAATTTAGAACTATGTATTGGATGTTAGGTAGGCAATCAAGGATGTCGCTAGACAGTAAACTGCTTCTATACAAAGCTATGATAAAACCAATCTGGACCTACGGGATAGAGTTATGGGGCACAGCCAGCAATTCTAATATAGAAATTATACAAAGATTTCAAAATAAAGTGCTTCGAGTTTTAGTTAATGCACCGTGGTACGTGCCAAATACAGTGATTCATAGTGACTTGCAAGTCCCGCTAGTGCGTGAAGAAATTAAAAGTTTAGTGTAAAACACAGTGTCAAACTACAAGTGCATCCTAATCATCTGGCAACAACACTATTAGATGATGAAAACGAAAACAGACGTTTAAAAAGGTTTAAACCATCGGATCTTCAAACTAGATTCGATTAAATTAAATCATATCAATGTACAATCAACTATTATAGAATATCATCATTATTATTATCACCTAATTAACGCTGTGATATACATACACAAGTATTAATCACTTAATAATGTTCATAGAGAATCTTCATTGGGAGGCTCTCTACCTGTCAGTAGTTCTTCTGTTATTACTTGAATAACTAGACATACTAAGTACCTATTATCCTTAACAAGGATAGATTGTATAGATAGTTGGAGTAAATAAAAAAAAAAAAAAAAATGGTTTTATTCACGTTTAACGTATAATATATTGCATCTGTGTCTTATAAACTGACAATAAACTAAAAACGTCAAATTTATCTTGCTTCATAAGTTTACTTCCGAGCCGAAAAATTACTTACAGAAACCGTGTTATTTTTATCCATGGCTAATAATGTATTTGAAGCATTTTACAAACGAGAAATATTACTGGTCTGATATTAATAATTATGTAACAGTTACATGAAGAAGGCAGGGGAAATTTGGGTTGAATGTTTGGTGCTGCATTAAAGGTGTAAGAGTTTACTACTATATTTATAAAGGGACACTAAATTCTAGAAGATATTTAGAAGGCATTCTTCGGACTCATCTAGAGGAATTCTTAGATAATCTTCCATTGCAGCAGCATCAAACAATAATATAATATTTCAGCAAGATGGCGCTCCTGCCCACAATTCTCGAGTGGTAACAGATTATTTACCTTTAAAATTTCCTAACCGGTGGATGGGAACTTCAGGACCGATTCGTTGGCCGGCCCGATCACCAGGTCTTACTGTTTTAGATTATTTTCTTTATGGCTTTTTGAAGCATGCTATTTATAAAGAATATCAAGGGACATTGATAAATTACGTCAAAACATCGATTCGGGGTTTCGTCATGTAACTTCAATACATCTTTTAAACGTCCTAAATGCAACAAGACGGCGGTGCCAATTGTGTATTGAAAACAACGGTGCACAAGTTGAAAAATATTTGTAGATCACTATTTATTCATTATATTTATTCGTTCATTATTTCATATCTTAATAATTGAAAGTGTTTTATCCTCAGAGCCTACTGTTTCGTCTGCTGCGTTGAAAAAAATCAAACACGAATAAAACTATGCTTTTCAACAGTGCCATGGCCAACTATGATAAAATTTATTTGATATGAGTAACGGATTCTAATTAAAAAAGTATCTGAGGAACGTTTTTACCGATTTTTTATAAATAAGAGTGTTATTAAAAGTTTTTGAAAACCCAAAATTTTCATTTTTGTCCCATAAGTCGAAAACAGTTAGGCGTATCAAATTTTACTTTTGGATCTGAATCTATTTTTAAAAAAGAGCCCTGGCCACCAACATCAGATTTTCTCTATCTTGTATGGTTCCATTTAAAACCATCGAAAAAAACTCACCCTGTACAAAACTTATAGTTGATACGAAAATTAAAACGTTAATGTTTATTTATTTGACAGTTACCACGCATTTTTTTCCATGGCCAGCTATTAGATACCTTATCTTATTTTTCCCAAGAAAGTATGAGAACGGTAGTTTTTTTTACTTTACGCTTCATGTCTAACGTGTCTTAACGCAGTAGAAAAGCGTATTAAAAAAAGATACTAGTCCGATTATAAAGAATATATAAGTTTACCTCGAGTAGGATTTGAACTTACGGCCTAAAGAATATCATTTAAATATTAAAAGTTGTTGTAAATGGTATTAATATTAGGAATCTATGTCTAATACCAGCTTTTGATGAATATCTCTGAAACTTTGAAACATATCAGTATAATTACAAACATAAACGACGTTGTGCACTTTATTTCGCACCCAACAGGCAGAAAATATAAAGGTGTTCTCTCTAAAAGATATAACTTTTACGCCTTGATTTATAACGGGTTAGTTTCGGATAAAGACAAATTCGACTAAAAAACGAGTGGGTTTGAGTATAGGGAATGCTTAATAAAATTAATAGAATAGCAAATAAGCTATCCCATGCGGATGAAAAATATAGGGTGTTCCATTAGAAAATTTCGAGAAAATCCACGATTCTCATTTTGGACCTTACTGTATACGATATTTCGTGCAGCCATCTGTATAAAAATAAAATAGACCATATACTTAAAATATCTTACTACAAATAATAACTAATTTCGTTTGTTCTTGAAAAATACAGAGTAATCAACACGTGTCCATTCAGATAACGAACTTGTCATGTCTTTGAAAACACTTGGTATAAGATGAAATTTTGTTGTGGTATTGTACGAAGCGAGGAGAATTCAAATCTGAAATTATATATAGGGCGTTCCATTAAAAAATATGTTTGTGTTGTCATGGACCCTGTATTTGTGAAAATATTTTTAAGTTGCTGTCTAGCAAGCATTTTATTGCTTCATTTTAACATTTTTTCTAATATAAATCATTTAGATGTGGTAGATGGCGGGAGGTTAGATGCAGGACCCTGTATAATACAAATTCAACTTTAAACCGAATTATTTTTCATACGTGAACATGGACGAAAAGCAAACTGAGCTTGATTTTTCGATTAATTTCAAACAATTCTAAACCTAGCTTTAATTCTGTAATTCTTTTTAGTAAATCCTTCAATCTCTTTCTATTCGATATTTAATGTTTTTTCCCTAATTTCAAATCATGTCATGCGTACGACTTTAGTCATTTTTTTATTAATTAAAAGGCAATAAAAGTGCGTAAAACAGTTTTTGTGCAATAAGTTTTCAGTGTATTCAGTAATAATAATAAAACACAGGTACAGTAATTTTTTTACACAATATTAGAGAATTTTCGGTGTGTCCGTAGAGCATCACAAGATTTTCGGTGCTGATAATACCAAATGCTGATGTTTGATAATACACTCATATGCAATTCATTTAGTAACAAAACTTTTCTTTCTTATAGTATGTATAATTAGGATTCAATTCTTTAAATTAAAACCGTCAAAATTTTTAAACCTCAAGAACACACAGTATACATACGATTTTCATAACATACCTATATTGCACCTTAATGTTTTATTTATTGGCTAGTTAACAACATAATATACAATTTAAATAAATAAAATTTTAATTACTT
This sequence comes from Vesta saturnalis, assembly GCA_036346205.1. NCBI lineage: Eukaryota > Metazoa > Arthropoda > Insecta > Coleoptera > Lampyridae > Vesta > Vesta saturnalis. The sequence goes on along the minus strand of JARFJB010001904.1, from coordinate 990,343 downwards.
ACACATGCTAAAAATTATTTTCGAAAACGTTTTATATTTTATAAAGCAACGGTATTTATACCAAGACAGAACGATAATTACATTAAGTATATAAGCTGGACGATGGTATAATAGATATTTATGTATTAAGGGCATAATCAGAAGATTATGGCTCGAGGAAATGTTAAAAGCGCGACGCGAAGCGGAGGGCTTTTATATTCCTGAGAGCCATAATCTACAATTATGCCCGTGGTACATACAATGTTTTATTTTATTTTGCACCATGAAACTGGAACAAAATATTAAAAAGATTCAGTATTTTCGGCAAGTTTTTAAATGCAAATGCAGTGAAATAAAGTCGACAGTAGGCTAATTTGTTGTTACTAAGATACTGTGACATTGCTATTATATATCATGTCATGTGTTTGCTGTCAATCATGCTGGATTAGCATCAATGACATTTCCGTGCTATAAAGACCACATTACGCCCGCATTTGGAGGCGTATCAAGAACATTATGGTGGCAAAATAAAATAAAATATCTAATAAACACAGTGTTATGTGAATTGATGTATTTCAAATTTAGGACATGTACGCAATATTTTTATAAGTGTCACCATCATCGAATTCTATCTTGCAAAATCGAATCTAACTAATGTTGTACAACGCTTGTGAAAAAACTTAATAAAATATAAGATTCTAAGAATTCTAATCTTTTAAACTAAATAAACCCGCAATGTTAAATCTTTAAATCATTTCCCAGTGGTAATTTACCTACACCTAGATTAGATGAAAGTGTTTCATAAACTATATCCTCGTTGACTTTGGACCAATCCATTTGATTTTTAATTTCACGAGAGCAGAAAATTAAGTTGTAATGCTGTCGAATCGACTGATGTGCGATCCCAAAATTTCACTATACACCAGTTACAACTGGATTATCTATTTTTAGAAACTATTAAGAGTAATTTTCCTAGAAAAAAGATGAATCATTGTTTTGGTATTGTCATTTTGCAGATTCTGTAAATGGTACATTTTACCGGAATTACGACCTTGCGAGGATTCAACCTGTTACCTGTATACTTGAGTTTGGATTGCATCATCATCACCATCATCATTAGTTATTATTATAATGAACCACATAATTTAAAAAAATAACCTGACACTTTTAAGGTCAATGAACCCTCTCATTCGTTTCCAGGTTAATGAATGCTCACAGCCGGTCCCAGGTCAATGATTGCTAGGATTAGACCTCCCTCCCGTTTCCAAAAACTGTTTCTATTTTTAGATTTCTTAGAACAACTTCTGATCCAAGTCAATGAACATTGGGACAAGACCCCTCCCATTTCCGAACTGGGTCTATTTTTAGTTTTCTAAGAATAGACCAATAGTCGATCTAGGTGAATAAACTTTGGCAAAGTCAATGATCTTGAGATCAATGAACTTTTATTTTTAGATTTTTAAGAATTGTTGAGGGCGTTTCTCAGCTAGGTCAGTGGCCATGAAGACGTCAGTCAACGTTGGTCAATGAAATTTGGGCTGAGCCCTCCTCGCGTTTACCTTGGTTTTCCCGCCGTAATGGGCGAGACCTTGACACATTTCCTCTCTCATACATATTGTAATTGTATCTGTCTCTTACACGAAAAATGGTTCTGACGTATACATATGATTAGAAATAAAACCTTTTGGTGCCTTTCAATAACTTAAAAATTAACAAGGTTACTTACCTAACTAAACTTGATTTGATTGGTTGAAAATGGTACGAAAGTAATCTCTCAAATATCTTAAAAATCTGTTGACTATCAAAGGCAAAGTATAATAGGTAGCAAATGAAACCATTGAATGCTCCTCACAAAAAAACGTAGTAACATATAGTATTTAACGGATAAAACATAGCTATCTGAAAATGAGCATCATAAATAAACAAAAAATTTTGATCCTAGAGAATTTGAATGTGACTATGAATGGTTTTCCCTGCCAACTTTGATTCATTACACTGTCTTGGCTCACTCTGTATGATTGAAAACGATCTGAAATGATAAGGTACACGGCGTACACACAGGTGTGATTAACTTTCTAAAGTACGGAAAATAATAAGTTGGGTCCACCCTAAATTTTTTTACTAATCCTTTCGGTGCAGATGCCGTAAAATTCCGTGAGGAAAAAACTGCGTTACGGTCACGAACATCAATTAAATGCTCAATGTGTTATACTAGATTCGTCTAAAATTTTATAGTCACCACACTGAAAAGCCTAAGTTCACATTGATACTAGTAACAAACTAGTAACAAAAGTATATGTTCCAAGAGTTCTACTCCTCAGACGTCAGTTGATTAAGGCAATGTTGTTTCGTTTAACAAAGGTAATGAAATAATTTAGTGCAATAGCTAATAACAAAAAGAAACATCTGATAATACTGGGTTAGGTATCTATTTTCAAAAATATGCAATAAGGCTAGAAAATAATTTATTGATTAAAATTTTTCGCAAATAACAACTTTAATATGTGCAATTTCTTTTTTAAAAATTATATCTTTCCCTTGATACAGATTTGTAATATATGTCTAAAATTTTGCATAACTCGTTCTAATATTTCTGCTCCAATATTATTTATTTCTTCCTCAATACAAATTTTAAGTCTTCGGATTGCATGGGAATGTCTCTCATAAACTTTTTCCTTTAGATATCCCCACAGGAAATAATAAGGAGCCGTTCGATCGAGGGAATTAGCTGGAGATATAATGTCACCGAACCTTGATATCAAACGACCGGTAAACAATTCTTGCAATACGATTCGAGTTTGCCGTGCCGTATGTACTGTGGCATCGTCTTGTTGAAACCAAATTTGATTTTGCCCAAATCTGCGTAATTCTGACCTTAAAAATTTTTTGAACATGTGAATGTAGCGTTCGGATTTTCCTGTTGCAGTCTCATTATTTTCTTCGAAAAAATATGATCCTACTATACCAAACGCCGAAACACCATATATTGACTTTTTGAACATGAAGGGGTTTTCATGAAGTTCTTGTGGATTTACGTCAAATGTTTTGTTTATTGACATACTCAGTCAAATGGAAGTGAGCCTCATCTGGCATCATCAATAAATTTAATTGTTTTTCATCATTTTCTAAAACTTGCAAAAACTCTACTGTAAGCTTTCCCAAGAGCTTAACCAGCGAGTGTGGAAGTATCTAACGATTCCTTACAGATTTAAATTACACTCAACGATGATTCAAATAAATTTTATTTGACAACTACATTTTTTCATATATCTGACAAAAATTGACTACTAACTACCTGAAAAAATATGTTTAACGATCTTGAACATAGTCCCACCTTCAGACGTGGTTTCTACATTATTATTTGCCAAATCATCATTAGCATTTTGCATACATTCTTCCAAGGTGACAGACATGTTGAACTTGTCTCACTAAAATTTCATTCATTGTTTTCAACTCAACAATCCGTACTTCTCCATTACGACTTGATAATATTCTAATAACACCACCCAAAATCCATTCTATACGCTTTTGTTTATTATTTGAAACAAAAACGATATAACCAATATTAATACCTTTTATAGGCCCCTTTCTGAGATACAATTTTAGTTGTCCAAGTACTCCACTCTAAATCTGTTTTTAAGGTATTCCAATATTTTTTGTTTATATATATATATATATATATATATATATATATATATATCTTCTTAAATCTTCTAGAACTCTGGAAATGTCTGGTGAATCTGTTTGAATATTTTCTTGCAGGAACATTTTTTGGTGTAGCTAAATCAAAATTATCTTCATTAAGTAGAGTCAACGGATTTGAATTAATCAGAGCTTCACAATCGCAAAGCAATGGCTGATTCTCTTAATACTTTATGCAAATCTAGCTTATGTAGAGCGTTAGCGGTTCCAATAAAATTGCTGCCATTGCCACTGTAGATAGTAACTGATCTCCTTCTTCGAACTATAAAACGTCGTTACGATTGCAAAAATGCAATTGTTGATAACGAAGAAACAATGTCCAAATGAATCACACGGTATGCAGCACAGGTATATACAGTGATCCAAATCTTTTCCCCTGATCTGATATACAACGGTCCTGCTAAATCAACACCTATAATTTGTAATATTTTAGCATCTTGAACTCGAGCTTTGGGTAATTGTATCGGAGTTGAATTTAAACGTTTATTACTATATCTTCTACATACATGCCATCTGTGAACAATTGATTTTACGGTTTGTCGACATTTTAAAATCCAAAAATGTTCTCTAACAATTGTGATTAGATACTCTACTCAGGAATGACAATTTTTCAAGTGTACACTAACTACAAGCCTATTTACAACTTCATGTGTTGCTGATGGGTATCTAAAATATCTTGAATCGTCTCTGTCCGATATTTTTTGTACGTATACGGAGTATCCCTTCCTCGTCTTTGAAATGGACAAAACGTAGAAAGTTTTGGATCATCTTTTGCCTGAGGAAAACTTTCTTTCAGTATCAATTTAATATAAAAAGGAAAAATTGAGCAACTTCTGAAATTCTAATATACTTTTAAAAAAATTAATTAATCGGATATTTCACCTAATTCCAGAAAATATTTATTTATTATTGCACTACTAGTTTCAAATGCTAAGCATTCATTTTCAAGTGCTTTTTATAACCGATTTAAAAACTAAATATTTGAAATCTATCAAATAAACAGATATTATGATTATAAATAACAGAGGGTGGTAGGGTAGGTAACGGTAACAGTATGTAAAAATTAAACATAAACAATAAAGGACTAAACTAAATCTAATAATATGGTTGTAGTATTGCCGGAATCTGAGTTCATCAATTTGGTTTTATCAAATTTGGTAATATAAATCGCCTCAAAAATGTCTAGATGGCATGGGTTTGATACTTTTTTTAATAATTTCATTTTATTAATGTCTATGTAATGTCCATAATTCAGTAGATGTTCAGCCACGCTAGATTTTGAAGGTTCATTGTTTCTGAAAGCCCGGAAATGTTCTTTAAATCGTGTTTGTAAATTTCTAGACGTTCTTCCAAAATATGTACAATCACAACCATCTTGACATGAAATTTTATATATACCTGAATTTTGTAAATCTGGAATGATGTCTTTAGGGTTTCCTAACAAAAATTGCAAAGTATTTTCATTTTTAAAAACGACACTAATATTGTTTCTTTTACAGCACTTCTGTATTGAGTTCGTAACTGATTTAAAAAACGGTAAACTAAAACGGATAACAGGGTCTAAATTTGAAACTAAGGTCGTAAGAGTTTTTCTTTGCCGAACTCTTTCATGTTTCTGAATAACTGCACGAATAGTTTTTTTAGAATATCCATTAATTTCACCTAACTTCAGAATGTAGTTATATTCTTTTTTATAGTTTTCTTGATTTAAAGGTAAAGAAACTAAGCGATGTGCCATAGAATGGAACGCGGCCATTTTATGCTGATAGCAGTGGTATGAATTTGAAGTTATATATCTACCTGTAAAGGTAGATTTTCTATAAATATCGAAAATTAATTTATAAACATATGGACAAAAATTAGAAATAATCGCACATATGATGTAATTAAAGAATCTAAAAAAATATGGCTAAAGAAAGAAATCTCTTATCACTACTTTCTTCTTAGTAAAACTGAACTTCAAACATATAATTTACACTTAAAGTTGCATCGTTTATATGCAATGAATAAAATTCCCTCAGAAGATTTGTTTAACCTTTTAGACATATAAACGAAGTAATTGGTACAAAATTATCAAAAGAAAAATATTTTGAATACAAAATTTAAAAAATTATTATCAGAGCAAAAATATGGTGAATTTGTAGAACATTCACGTATTAGACCTAGGCCAATTGACAACTTTGTAATAAATCAGTCTTCGTGTACTTTTGATAAAGATGAGTTGGATTTACTTAACAATGGTTTAAAATTTTCTATTTCTCCATTAAAAACGCCTGTTAACTCGTTGGTTGCACATGTACATTCTGCAACTGAAATGATGAAGTCATTAGGTGACCATGCTGCTAATAGAAAAATTACACAAACTGCATATGAGACTATAAGTACATCTAAAAGTTATACCGTGCACCAAAAACCTTAAAAATATATATGATACCATTAAGAAAATTAAAAACAAAATGTATATGTAATAAAAGCAGATAAAAGCAACAACGTGGTAATTTTGGACAAACTAGAATACGATCAGAGAGTCAATAAGCTAATTGAAGACGGTCCTTATCAAATTTTAACAAAAATCCTTTACCTTCAATGCTCTATAAAGTAGAAGTTGTTTTAAAAAACTATAAAACCATTTTGACAACTGAACTTCGTAAAAAACTTAAACACAGCAATCCACAAGTTCCAAGATTACATTGCTTAGCTAAAACCCACAAACCAGGTGTTAAAATGAGACCAATTGCTTCTAATATTAATGCACCAACCGAAAAAATTTCTAAATGGCTAGTTAGAGAATTTTCTATGTTAACTCCACCTAATGGTCTATCAGTTAGAAATTGTATAGAATTTACGAAGCGCGTTTCTGATATTTCTTTGAAACGCAATGAAAAGATGGTATCCTTTGATATAGTTTCTCTTTTTCCTAGTGTTCCTATAGAATATACCATGTCATTACTAAGAAAGTGGTTGGTTTCAAATGATGTAGAACCTAATAAAATTAAGATGTACATAGAACTCACTGATATGTGTATGAAACAAAATATTTTTAGTTTTAGAAATAATTTTTACGTCCAACATGAAGGCACAGCTATGGGTAATGCTCTCTCCCATTTATATCGGAGTTGTTTCTTTGTTATTTTGAAATACATCTAAAAGAAACTCAACTGACTTTTCCACGAATTTGGGTGAGATATGTAGATGATATTTTACTATAGTTAATCAACGCTACATCATAAGAACTTTGGAAATGTTAAACTCACAATTTCCATCTATAAGATTTACATATGAAGTAGAAATCGACAACCATCTTCCTTTCTTGGACGTAATGGTAGAAAGAATAGATAACAAATTAATTTTCGATATTTATAGAAAATCTACCTTTACAGGTAGATATATAACTTCAAATTCATACCACTGCTATCAGCATAAAATGGCCGCGTTCCATTCTATGGCACATCGCTTAGTTTCTTTACCTTTAAATCAAGAAAACTATAAAAAAGAATATAACTACATTCTGAAGTTAGGTGAAATTAATGGATATTCTAAAAAAACTATTCGTGCAGTTATTCAGAAACATGAAAGAGTTCGGCAAAGAAAAACTCTTACGACCTTAGTTTCAAATTTAGACCCTGTTATCCGTTTTAGTTTACCGTTTTTTAAATCAGTTACGAACTCAATACAGAAGTGCTGTAAAAGAAACAATATTAGTGTCGTTTTAAAAATGAAAATACTTTGCAATTTTGTTAGGAAACCCTAAAGACATCATTCCAGATTTACAAAATTCAGGTATATATAAAATTTCATGTCAAGATGGTTGTGATTGTACATATTTTGGAAGAACGTCTAGAAATTTACAAACACGATTTAAAGAACATTTCCGGGCTTTCAGAAACAATGAACCTTCAAAATCTAGCGTGGCTGAACATCTACTGAATTATGGACATTACATAGACATTAATAAAATGAAATTATTAAAAAAAAGTTATCAAACCCATGCCATCTAGACATTTTTGAGGCGATTTATATTACCAAATTTGATAAAACCAAATTGATGAACTCAGATTCCGGCAATACTACAACCATATTATTAGATTTAGTTTAGTCCTTTATTGTTTATGTTTAATTTTTACATACTGTTACCGTTACCTACCCTACCACCCTCTGTTATTTATAATCATAATATCTGTTTATTTGATAGATTTCAAATATTTAGTTTTTAAATCGGTTATAAAAAGCACTTGAAAATGAATGCTTAGCATTTGAAACTAGTAGTGCAATAATAAATAAATATTTTCTGGAATTAGGTGAAATATCCGATTAATTAATTTTTTTAAAAGTATCAATTTAATGATTTGTTTCTCAGCACAGTTTAGTTCGCTTATTGTTAAATCTCCTACTTCAATTTGTTTCCTTTTGCTGTTGTTAATAAACCTTTTTACCCATGCTCCCAGTCGGACTATTTTATTATAATTAGAAAAATAATTAAAGTACCATTTGAAATTTCTAATATTACCAGAAAAACATGATGTAACAATTTTCTTGCGCTCAGCATTAATACTTTCCTCATCAGTCATATCATTGTTTATTCCATTCGCAGGTCCTTCCCACCATCTTCTAATGTTTTGCCAGAACATCCTCGAGACGGAAGATCTGCATAATTATTTTCCGCAGGTATATCAAACCTATCATTTTTATCTGAATTTCTTCTACCCGATTCCAAACAAAAGGTTTCCATTAGTGTTCTCTTTTGATCCAAGACAAAAGTGCAGATGAATCGGGCCAACAATAAGTTTTAATAGTAGGTCCCATTTCTTCCCTTATACATCTTGACAGTCTGGCTCCAATAGCTGCAGCCAATATTTCCAAACGAGGAATTGTTAATTTCTCCAAAGGAGTCACTCTTGACTTTTCTTGCACTAAGGTTACAAATACTCCGTCATTTGATTCGGATCTGAAAAAACCGCTGACGCATATGCATGCTTACTGGCATCACAAAACACATGTAGAGACGAATTTTGATTGTCCGACGAATTAAAAAACCAACTTGGTACTTGTACCTGAGCCAAATATGATAACTCTCTAAGCTAGCTTTTAAAATCTGTTGCCCTTTTCTCGTCTACTTCTGAGGCCCATCCTAGTTTAAGAGCCCATATTTCTTGCCTATATTCCAATAGAAGCTTTGCAAACAAAGTCACTGGGTTGGTAAATTCAAAATCAAAAAGCTTATGAGCTGCCGAAAGAATTGTTCTTTTTGTAACCTTTTCTATAGAAAGACTAGTAAGTCCCGCCCTAGATATCTGAAGAACATCCAAATTTCGATTCCAAAAAAGACCTAATGAAGGAGATGGTGTATCAATAAATGTTGTATTATTTTTCAATAGAGGGCGCTCCTCGGAGTTCGAAGTAGTATTTTTGTGCTTTCCAGTATGAAGGTATGTAAATTTTCTTCGGTATCTACACTTGTAACAACATTGTCAACATAGAATGTCTCTTGCAGCTTCTGAATTAGTTTTGGAAAATGGTGAACCCTTATGGCATAAAAGGATTTGCAAATGGTATTCGATAACTGCTCCTAAAATAAATGGACTGCATGTTATTCCAAACACAACTCTGGTATGACGAAATATTCTTAAGTGTTGGTTCTCTACGACGTGCCATAGAAACTAAAAATTCTGTCTCTGTCATTTAGACCAATGTGTAAAAATGCCTTTCGTTGCTATAACCACAATTTTTTTACTCCTGAATCAAAACAACATGCACGAGATTTGTTCAATCAAGTTAACACCTTTCTCCAAGAACAGGTTTATGCAAGGTTATTGACGTGCATGTGCTGTTGCATCGAAAACTGGTCTTATTTTTGTTGTGTTGCTGGTAGGTTTGAATACTGGGTGATGGGGTAAAAAATATCCTGTAACTTGAGTATTATTAACAGGAAGTTCTTCGATAATTTTTTCAACTTTCCTTTCTTCAAAAATTTAGTGGTACTCATTCATATCTAGTCTACCTTTGATTAAAAATTATTATTAATTTTATCAAATATATAAATAAAAAGTTTACCTCGGGTAGGATTTGAACCTACGACCTGTACTTTGATAGGGTACCGCGCTAACCATCTGCGCCATCGAGATTCAAGCTCCAATCGATGCAAATATTGTCTTTATGTATGTAGAACTAATGTAGATTCTAAATATAATGAGATTACAATCAAATTACTTATATTAATGGAATGTGGGCCTGCAATATCGCAAGGATTCACACAAAAAGAACTTATAATAAAATACCTTTAATTAGGTCAAAATTTGTCCCACAATCATTTTTTCCGTTTCTTTTTGATTTATTCTCTTGTGGATCTTGAATACTCAACACATCTAAACGCCATAAATTATAAATGGAAGTATCATTGCACAACACAGACGAAGAGCTTCCCAGAGCCTCTGTAGATTTAGCCTTACACATTGAAGCCCACCCTAATAAAGTATGGATAGCACAGAGATCACAAATTAATTCCCTTTGTTGTCCGGTTAAAAGTTTACCCATAACATCTGCGCCAACAAGATTTTAACAGGTCTCTCTTTAGTGTCGGTTACAACTATTTCCATTTTCTTTAACGCCGTATCTTCTGCCATAATTATAACCTCAATCTGTGTAAAAAATAGAAATAAAAGGGAAAATTAAAATCTACGGTAACCTAGGATCCTCTCCATGGATTGTAGAGTATCGTAGCTTGGATCCTACGTTGCCGTAGATTTTAACTTTCCTTTTTATTTCCATTTTTTTAGACAGATTGACGTTATAATTCGCCAAATTTCGTGTGGTAGAAGACACGACGTTTCTTTAATCCAACAAACCAAGGTCCGGATCGAATGGATGATAGATTAGAGCAAATGATCGGTTGGTCTAAAACCTCAAAATTACAAGAATACTGTTTTGTGAGACTTCTCATACGAACTTTGTAATATCGATGGGTTATAGCATCAGTCACAGCAACAAGCCTAGTTCAGATTTATTGTCAGCGATTAATTCTACTACAAGAGTCTGTAAGAAAAGAAAGTTGTGGTTGAACAAGGATTGCTCCACATTTATAGAACGTTGGATGTCATTTTTCTCGACAATCTTTGTATCCTCTAACATCGGACATACAGTAGTATAATGTCTGTTTTTACAATGCGAACAAAGTACTTCAACGTTGCATCGCTTAGCTATATGGCCAAACTTTAAATGTGGCAACAACCATTTTCAAACAGAATTTTCTTTTCTTCCAGTAACTTCCATTTAGAAGCGTTCTTACACAAGTGGTTGAAGTGTGGACCTTTATAAAAAACACACTTCGCTTCGCATTTATTAAATAAATCAGCACCCGTTGGAGGAATAAATACATTTTTGCTCTTTCCAGTTACAAGGGAAACCTTCCTTTCCTTAGAGCTATTTTGAAAAGAAGTAGCTAACAGAATTCGATCGTCCGTTTCTACTTCCTTTTCACAAAAAAACAAACGATTAAAACGATCTTTAGGATTACAATTATCAGAGAAAAAGCTTCTATGCCAGATCCCTACCAACTCTTCTCCGAGCCATGACTCAACAAGTGGATACAAAATTGGTTCACAATTATCGTCAGACACACTTAAAGTTTCCAAGGCTCTCAGTTGTGAGTCAATTTTGTCAAAAAAGTTGAAATTTTCTGCTTGGAATTAAAATTGCCTAAAATCAATTACAAGTAGCTCTCGAACGTACATTTCTACAAGCAAATCTGCTTTCAGACTCTGTAGTACCTTAACACTAGCACCGCTGGCCATTGTAAATACCTAAAACTGCCGTGACCGGTGATTTTGACCTCTGGACAAGAAAGGTAATTTTGAGATGTATTTTTAATATATTTTACACTTAATTGAGAAAGAAACATAAAAAAACACATTTTAGGTATATATTCATTTTAACTAAATAAAAATCAAACTGATTGTAATGCATTTAGAATTCGGTACAGTTTTACATGCTGTATTACGCTCTACAGTTCAAACAGATAACGGTCTTTGTTACACTTCCACATTTTCCACAAACATATTTGTTACACATTGAACACACGTCAGCAGTTTTATTTTTGTCACATTTTTTTAATTTGGCACTGTTGTATCAGATGTGCTGGTACTTGCACCAGAATCTTATTTCGAATCGAAATACTCTTTTCCGAGTTCCTCAGCTAGAGTGAAAATAAAGTCTCTTCTTTTTATTTTACTGTCTACGACTTCCTTATAAACTGTCCAGGCGTTGATTGTGGCAAGATCTAAAACATTGTAAAACACATGAACTGGCCATCTACGTGAACAAGCTTTCGTAGAATATTTTTTAACTATTTGGTCCAACACATCTACCCCAAAGTTTGTTTCATTGTAATACAACACTGTCTCAGGTTTCTTATTTTTGCCATCATCTATAGCCGCAGTTGGATGTAGCGTACTTAGCAATATGACATTTTTATAAACTGATAAATTGACAAGGTGCTTTTATCATTTTTCATTACTGTTGTAGAATATAACTCTGCCCTCTGCCCGGTAGCAGGGTAACTCTCCACCAGTTGACGTGCTCTTGAGTTTGGAACTGTACACTGTAAAGGGTAATGAAATTTGTCTTCATCCTCAACAATTCGTTTAAACTGACTGCAAAATGTGAGCCACTCCTTAAAATTACTAAGTTTCGTTAATTCAATTCTAGTAAGCCTTAATTTATTCTTATATGTGGATAATTCTGCTACTAACTATATCAAACCAGGGTTTTTCGTTTTCTCCTAATTTATGATAATTTCGACTAACTTTATCAGCTTTTTCTTTTTCCAAATCCAGACTCTCGCCGTTATCATCTGACGATAGAATGAAATCATACAAAATCCGACTTAATTCAGAAACACCTGTCATCTTATCTTCTAACATCCTCATATTACTTTGAACTTCCAAAAGATCACAATTCCAAGGATCTGTGTAACTTCACCATAGGTCCGTTGGAAATCATTTCGATGGGCTTCAAGAGCTCTGTCTTCTCCATATCGGAGCAGCTCGGTAATGTCCTGTCACTGTCGCCAAAAAATTGTAATCTTTCCCAAAAGCTAACCATCAAATGGGGAAGCTAACTCAACCCCAATATCAACATAATTCCTTACGGATTTAAATTACACTCAGCGATGATTCAAATAACATTGTTCACATATCTGTGTGTGTGTGTGTGTGTGTGTGTGTGTGTGTGTGTGTGTGTGTGTGGGTGTGTGTGTGTGTGTGTGTGTGTGTGTGTGTGTGTGTGTGTGTGTGTGTGTGTGTGTGTGTGTGTGTGTGTGTGTGTGTGTGTGTGTGTGTGTGTGTGTGTGTGTGTGTGTGTGTGTGTGTGTGTGTGTGTGTGTGTGTGTGTGTGTGTGTGTGTGTGTGTGTGTGTGTGTGTGTGTGTGTGTGTGTGTGTGTGTGTGTGTGTGTGTGTGTGTGTGTGTGTGTGTGTGTGTGTGTGTGTGTGTGTGTGTGTGTGTGTGTGTGTGTGTGTGTGTGTGTGTGTGTGTGTGTGTGTGTGTGTGTGTGTGTGTGTGTGTGTGTGTGTGTGTGTGTGTGTGTGTGTGTGTGTGTGTGTGTGTGTGTGTGTGTGTGTGTGTGTGTGTGTGTGTGTGTGTGTGTGTGTGTGTGTGTGTGTGTGTGTGTGTGTGTGTGTGTGTGTGTGTGTGTGTTGTGTGTGTGTGTGTGTGTGTGTGTGTGTGTGTGTGTGTGTTGTGTTGTGTGTGTGTGTGTGTGTGTGTGTGTGTGTGTGTGTGTGTGTGTGTGTGTGTGTGTGTGTGTGTGTGTGTGTGTAGGAGATGGTGTATCAATAAATGTTGTATTATTTTTCAATAGAGGGTGCTCCTCGGAGTTCGAATTTTCCATCAAGTAGTATTTTTGTGCTTTCCAGTATGAAGGTATGTAAATTTTCTTCGGTATCTACACTTGTAACAACATTGTCAACATAGAATGTCTTTTGTAGCTTCTGAATTAGTTTCGGAAAATGGTGAACCCTTATGGCATAAAAGGATTTGCAAATGGTATTCGATAACTGCTCCTAAAATAAATGGACTGCATGTTATTCCAAACACAACTCTGGTATGACGAAATATTCTTAAGTGTTGGTTCTCTACGACGTGCCATAGAAACTAAAAATTCTGTCTCTGTCATTTAGACCAATGTGTAAAAATGCCTTTCGTTGCTATAACCACAATTTTTTTACTCCTGAATCAAAACAACATGCACGAGATTTGTTCAATCAAGTTAACACCTTTCTCCAAGAACAGGTTTATGCAAGGTTGTTGACTGCATGTGCTGTTGCATCGAAAACTGGTCTTATTTTGTTGTGTTGCTGGTAGGTTTGAATACTGGGTGATAGGGTAAAAAATATCCTGTAATTTGAGTATTATTAACAGGAAGTTCTTCAATAATTTTTTCAACTTTTCTTTCTTCAAAAATTTAGTGGTACTCATTCATATCTAGTCTACCTTTGATTAAAAATTATTATTAATTTTATCAAATATATAAATAAAAAGTTTACCTCGGGTAGGATTTGAACCTACGACCTGTACTTTGCTAGAGTACTGCCCTAACCATCTGCGCCATCGAGATTCAAGCCCCAATCGATGCAAATTTTGTCTTTATGTATGTAGAACTAATGTAGATTCTAAATATAATGAGATTACAATCAAATTACTTATATTAATGGAATGTGGGCCTGCAATATCGCAAGGATTCACACAAAAAGAACTTATAATAAAATACCTTTAATTAGGTCAAAATTTGTCCCACAATCATTTTTTCCGTTTCTTTTTGATTTATTCTCTTGTGGATCTTGAATTCTCAACACATCTAAACGCCATAAATTATAAATGGAAGTATCATTGCACAACACAGACGAAGAGCTTCCCAGAGCCTCTGTAGATTTAGTCTTACACATTGAAGCCCACCCTAATAAAGTATGGATAGCACAGAGATCACAAATTAATTCCCCTTTGTTGTCCGGTTAAAAGTTTACCCATAACATCTGCGCCACCAAGAATATTAACAGGTCTCTCTTTAGTGTCGGTTAGAACTATTTCCATTTTCTTTAACGCCATGTCTTCTGCCATGCGAAAATTATAACCTCAATCTGTGTAAAAAAAATAGAAATAAAACGGAAAATTAAAATCTACGGTAACCTAGGATCCTCTCAATGGATTGTGGAGTATCGTAGCTTGGATCCTACGTTGTCGTAGATTTTAACTTTCCTTTTTATTTCCCTTTTTTTAGACAGATTGACGTTATAATTCGCCAAATTTCGTGTGATAGAAGACACGACGTTTCTTTAATCCAACAAACCAAGGTCCGGATCGAATGGATGATAGATTAGAGCAAATGATCGGTTGGTCTAAAACCTCAAAATTACAAGAATACTGTTTTGTGAGACTTCTCATACGAACTTTGTAATATCGATGGGTTATAGCACTAGTCACAGCAACAAGCCTAGTTCATATTTATTGTCAGCGATTAATTCTACTACAAGAGTTTGTAAGAAAACTTCAGGAAAGTTATGGTTGAACAAGGATTGCTCCACATTTATAGAACGTTGGATGTCATTTTCTCGACAATCTTTGTATCCTCTAACATCGGACATACAGTAGTATAATGTCTGTTTTACAATGCGA
>JARFJB010001904.1:707500-970000 GCA_036346205.1 Vesta saturnalis | reverse complement strand
TGGCTCACGCTGTCAAGTTTTAAAAAATTTGGAAAATAAATGCCCGTCCATCATATTCCAAACAGTTTTCCAGTCTTGTTCGGGTGTATAAAACTGTTGCTTCGATTTCCGCAGTTGGTAGTTGACGAATTGCATCTCGCATTTTGTTTTGCATGTCAAATCTTGTTGGTGGAGTTTGGAATACAATGTCCTTCAAGTAAGTCTAGACAAGGCAAATGGGGTGACCTGGCCGGCCAAGGAAATAAGCTTCCCCTTCCTATGCAGTGTTCTTGAAAATATTCATTAATATGGTGTCGCACATTAAGAGAAAAATGTGCTGGGCGCCCGCGAATCATGTAGAAACATGATTCGCCTAATGTCCAATGACACATCTTCTAACAGGACTGGCAACTTATTTATTAAAAACTCTAAGAAGAGATTACCAGTTAGCACACGTTCAAAAAAATATTCCCATAATTCTGCCACTTATAATTCCACACCTCCAGCGGCCTTGGTGTTGCGCTTCCCGTAGGCGGTGAAAATGTTTCTGTGCTAATACTTGTAGAACAGGATTATATTTATTCAATTCACCAGAAATACGCGAATGAAGTGAACAATCATCCTACATCATATTTAAAAGTTTGTGGCATTTTTAGGTTAGTAGTAATCAAACTCGTCAAATTAAAGAATTACATTCAAGGTAACGCTCTTTTAATTGAACCTTATATCAAAATAGCACCACAAGCAGTTATTACAAATAAATTCAATCACTTTTTGATAGTGTTAATAAAACTCAGGTTTAACTATAATCACTTAAAGCCATTTTTTCGGGAAAGAAAACAGAGGGTACATTATTTACCAAACTTCACATGGGTTTTACCTTATTAAGCAAATAACGAAAAACAAAATACTTACAAATTTGTATTGCAATATCGTAAAGGTACGAATACGTATTGATAAAATCTAACCCAAGTATAATATACACTAATAATGTTCACTAATTAACTATGAAATATCTTAGCACCATATACAGGATGATCCACATTGGACTCTAGGATTTGTTTTTTGAATAAAATACAACATATTGGAAAAATTCGAATTTTATTATTATTAGTGTAAAGTGCAGACTTAGCAATTAAGTATGAAAACTAATGTCGCCCAAATGCCCTCCATGATTCCGCTGACATGGTACCATTCTTTTAGCGAAGTTTTCCGTGACCGTTTCCAATAAATGCGGTGAGATATCACCAATTGCACGTCTGTTCGTTTTATTTCTGGAATGGTAGCAGGTTTGTTCGTATAGACCCTTTCCTTCAAATCGCCCCAAAGAAAAAGTCTAGTGGGGTTAGATCGCAAGACCCCGCTGGCCAATTAATGTCGCCCCTCTGAGTTGTTTATTACGAGTCAATGATTCTTCCAGCCATACTGAGCACCAAACAGTGCATTTTTGTGGATGCATTAGTTTTTCTTGAATAGCGTGTGGCTTTTCACTACCCCAGGTGGCGATTCACAAACCCATTCAAATGATTTCTTTGTAAAACTCAGCATCAACTTCTGTGTTTTCTAAAAGTGAGTTCACAAATGTACGGCGTTTCTGGTAGTCCGCTGCTTTCAGGTCTTGCGTCAATTGAATTTTATACGCCTTTAAATGGTCTTTCTTTAAAATTCGTTGATTAGTGCCATATGAAAGATTCAATTACTGTGAACGGTGACGAATTGACGTGCTTGGTTCTACTTGCACACTATCACGTATACAAGCAATACTTTCACCTGAACGACCTCTGTGTTGGAGAACCCTTGATGTATCAATAAGCATACCAGTTGTTTAAAATTTTTGCAGTAGATCACGAATTGCTCGCTCACTTGGAACGTTATTGCGTCCCAAAAGTGCTCGAAGTTTTCTTCGCGTAATCGTAATTGATCGCCTCTTTTCAGAATAAACTTGCACGATATTTATCCGTTGCTGCACAGTATACGGCGCAGTGATTAATTTGTCATGTGTTTAGATACCACCTGTAAAAATGCAAACTTCCAACATTTACAGAACGAAAATGGCGCGCGATTAAAACCCTACAGTCCAATTTGGATCACCTTTTACTAATACTACAATAAGTCAATTATCACGATTTTTTCTGGAGAAAACACTCAAAGATCACAGCAAAACACGTAGATTTCTATGAAACGCTAACACAACTTGCCCAAGATCAGCTGTTAGAAGCGGAGCTTCTGACGTCAGTGTGACGTTCTTGAAAATGCCTAATATGGATTCTCAACAGACCAATAATGCATATTATGTATGTTCGCCCCCTTTGAGATAAAAAATTTCTGTTTTCACGAATCAATTGACAAAAATTTGTTCTGTGATCAAAATCATCTTTGTTTAGGGCCTGTTGCAAAACTATATGGTAGGGTTGTAGCCTAAAAATAAAAAGTAACACACATATAGTAAACTGTGTATCTATTAAAAACCGCTGCCAAATTATCTGCAATAATGCTTTCTCATATATGTAAATAAATAACTCCAAAGCCCACAATACCTGAATTTGAGACATATCGGTTTTTAAACACGATAATTCCCGATTTTTGATCCACCATTTTCAACATTTCAATTTTGACAAATGATTTATTCTTAGCGATCTTAAAAACCCCCAATACCAGAGCTTCAAAAAAATGTTGCACTCTTAAAAACAGCGCGCCACAGCCAATTTTAAAATTTTTTTATTTAGATCATGTTTTACAAATTAACAACGTTGCAAAATTGATCATTCGCCCACAATACCTGAATTTTAGTCATATCGGATTTTAAACATGATCCGCCATTTTCAATTTTTTAATGTTGACAAATGATTTATACTTAGCGATCTTAAAAACCCCCGATAGTCGACCTTCAAAAGAATCGCTTGATAAACACGATAATCTCCGCGCCCCCATTTTTGATCCGCCATTTTATATTTTTAAATTTTGACAAATGATTTATAATTAACGATCTTAGAAACCCCCAATACCCGACTTTCAAAAAATCGGTTGATAAATTAAAAATGCACAAGGTTGTACTCTAAAACGGGCCCACTGGATATATATATATATATATATATATATATATATATATATATATATATATATATATATATATATATATATATATATATATATATATTATTTTTTTTGAAATTATATAAAAAAGTATTAGTTTGTTCTTTTAATTATGTAACTTTTTTTAAATTTGAAGTAATGAATTTTTTTAATTTTCTAATCCCCTAAAAATTCCCCGCTACTGGTTGGATTTAGCTCATTAACAAACTTGATCTAGATTTTATAGCAAGGAATTTTTGTAACTAATTTCATATTGATAGCTTTAATGGTTCAAAAGATATCCCGCACACACAAACAAACACAAACGCGAAGTTTTTTTTGTAAAAACTTTATCGATAGCTTTAATGTTTGAAAAGATATGCACACTGACACATAATCAGACACGTGATTTTCTTTTCAAAAATGTGTTTTTCGTATTGTTTAGGCCACAAAACGGCGAGAAATGTAAAAAAGTGTTTGAAAATTTAAACCGATTACATAGCTTTCTCTTTATACGTACGTATATAAGAAAGCAAAAGGATCTTCTAATGCAATTATTCACCTGAGGTCTTTTAATATGTTTCGAACAGTAATTCGAGCTATTCCCAAATCTAAAGATAACGCCCTAGTTCCAATGTGCCTAAATAAATTCTATGTAAGCTAAGACATTAATATTATCTTACATCCTTCCAATACGACGCCCCTTAAATCTAGGACGACAAAAACTACCAGTATCGTATAGTCGCTGTATCAAGCGTGGAAAAATTGTTCTTCCATAATGATAACAATCTGGACACCGGGCCACAGACTATCCTTCAGCTATTGCAACATTTTGAAAGAACTTGAAATAGACCGCAATCATATCAACGGCTTCATCACTTGTGAAAGGCATTGTAAAAAATATTCACAAAGCAAATTGCCAAGAATTAAACTACGTCTAATAATCTTATTTAACGGTTTGTTTTTTGTTTCCGCGACCTACTACTAAACATTGATTAGGCATTCCAAGACAAAACGCTAGATTTATTAATTGAAGTAGTGATTGTGCGTTTTATTTAAAAAAACATGTAAAATGTAATATTTTCTACCTACAATA
Source organism: Vesta saturnalis (assembly GCA_036346205.1). Classification (NCBI taxonomy): domain Eukaryota; kingdom Metazoa; phylum Arthropoda; class Insecta; order Coleoptera; family Lampyridae; genus Vesta; species Vesta saturnalis. The sequence continues at coordinate 965,853 of JARFJB010001904.1, read as the reverse complement.
TCCGTGTAAAATTAATAAAATTAGTTTAAGGCAGGTAAAAAGTTTAAGGAAAGGAATTAATAAGAAATCAAGGCTCAGCCAAACCAAAGTTCATACATTAAAGTATTCAAAAAATCTTCATTTCACTATAACTTTAAAATGAGCAAGGATTTCAACTTGTGGTTTTTACATTTCTCTTGCAAATTTAATCTACTTTTCGAATGTGATGTCAAAAATATACCATATGATTTACATCTTCGGAATAAAATGAAAAACATTGATATAACTCTAGCACTTTTATTAGGAACTATTGTGTAACAATGGTAATGTTTTACTAAAATTGATTAAGTGGTTTAGAATTTACAGTAATTTTAATGATTACACAATCAATAGCTTCCCCCACTCTTATTATGGTCAGTACGCCAATGAACCTTAAACCAAAATTATGTAGAATTGTTTAAACTTTCTAATGATGTAAGCAAAGTTTATGTAGGAGTTTTGGGGCAAATTTAGAATGTTATTAATTTTTAATTGTGCCCCCTAACGGTGAAATACGGAACTTCAAAATAATTTCCAGCATTTTCTCATGGCTACATTCATAATAGACAATTTTTGACCATTGTTGTCAGAATGACAGGTCCTCGCTTATTCCCACCCGGTACATGGTAGTAAATTGATTGCCTAAATAAAGTCGTTAATTAAAAACAAATAATTTGTTTTTCATTTGGTTATTAATTTGGGTATATTAATTATTAGCATTTAATAACAAGTGGTAAATTATTAATTTTCTAAGTAACTTAATGTTAATTCAGTTTCAACAAACAAACTTGGAACTTTCCATAATTCAAACATTTTCATTTCTATATTGTCCTCAAAACTTTTTAATGAATCTAACTCAGCACTCAACGTGGATTCCCTTTCCCTTAAAGAACAAAGTTGAGTATAAAGTGCATCATTTGCTGCTCTTGATTCCGTCACTCTCATTTTTAATGTTTTAATTTCCTTTTCACGATCTAAAAACATAATGTATCAAAACTTTTATATTATATTGTTAATATCTTACTTGTTATAACTGACAGTAAATTAGCCATTGATTCTAACACACTGCATTGATTCGAATTACTTTGATTCTGAACATCAAAAATTGGTTTTGTTTCTAAACTGGTTTCACTTCCTGATGCTGTGTTGCTTATCATACATTTATTATAATAATCTAAACCTAATTCAACTTTCATATCACCAACAACAGCTTGTACATGCTGTCGTCCATGTAGATGCTCACGCTTATTGTGTAAATTATGAAACCATTGATCACAAGTTCTACAGTATAATTCTTCATTATCTTCATCCTGAAAAGTAAATTTTAATTGTCTGAGTTACAAACATAGGTATATACTTAAGGTCTATGGAAAAGTCTTCTTAAGTGTATCTAAATAGGGTATAAATCAGTACATTTTAAACAATAACACAAGTTTAGATATGTTCATTATGTTAGTTATTATTATTATTCTCCGACCATTTTGCCCTTACTATCTGGGCGTCGGGTGTACACTTTACATAAGACAAAAATACAAAAGAAAATATTATAAAAATCATTCTATTGTTCATATTAAAATGAAATAAGCTTCTTATCATAGTTATTTCCATTAATTTTCTTTTCAAAAGTTTTCATCCCTTGCTATCTTTTTTGCTTTCTCAATCATTTTTCCTTTGCTTTCCACTATCTCTTTTATATTCTCTTCCCGTTTCTTTCTTGGTATTCCTCTACTTCTATGTCCCTCCACTCCCATTTCCATTACTATTCTTGGGATTTTTTTTTTTTCATTCTCCATATGTGTCCCATCCATTATAATTACTGTTTCTCTATTATTGTTGTTATTGCTTTTTGTTTTAATGCTGCTCTCACTATATCATTTCTCACAAAGACCCTTCTAGTGTTTCCTATTACTTTTCTAAGATATTTCATTTCTGCTACTGTTATAGCTGACTTGGGTTTATGCAGTAATGTCCAGTTTTCTGCAATCTGCACCGTATGTTAAAGTGGGTAGAAACACTGTTTTATATACTTCATTTTGTTCAGGTACTTAGCTCTTTTTTCCTTATTATTGTTTTATTTATAGTGTAATATAATTGACTGGCTTTATTTATTCTATTTTGTATTTCCTTATCGATTTTCTTGTTCTTTGATATTATGCTTCTAAATAATTGTATTCTTCTACTACATCCAGTAATGCTACGATAAATAGCAGTGGGCTCACGCTATCACCCTGTTTCACTCCTCTGTTAATTCTAAATTCTGATAATACTCCATTTATCCTGATCCTGCCTTCTACATTGTTATATATACTTTTTATTGTTTCTACAAGCTGACTATTTATTATATTATTTTCCAAGTTTTCCATATTTGTATTCTCAAGACGTTATCAAACGCTGCTTGCCAGGTATATATTTTCCCCTTTTCTGCACTCTTTTCTATTATTATTCTTAATGTATATAATATTGTCGTGTGTTTGTCTGCCCGGATAAACGCGGCTTATTCTTCCTTCGGTTTTATTTCTACTTCCTTCACTAGCTTCTTCTCTACTATTTTTGAGTCAGTCCTCTGTAATTCTCACTTTTTTAGTTGTACTACCTTTTTTATGTATAGGCATAATAATGTTTTGCTCCCCATAATGTTGTTAATTGCTTTACTATGCCGATGTTCCATTTTTTAACTTCGTTATTACTTCTCTAACCTCCTCTTCTGTATCAATCTTTCTCTCTTCTTTTCTTTCTTTTGGAGCCTGATTACCGTCTTCTCTTACCACTGCTTGAAATTTATCTTCATATTAGTTCCTTCGTGTTTCTGCTATTGCTTCTGGGTTTGTGATCAATTTATTATTTTTATCTTTTATGTTTTTTATTCTGGGTTTTGCCTTTCCTTTGATTCGTTTTATTATTGTCTAAAAGTGACTTTGGTTTCGTTTAAAATTTATTTCAATTTCTTTCCCAAGTTCTTTTGGCTAATTTCACTTCATCTTTGGCTACATTTCTCTCTGTTATTATTGTTCTCTATCTGTTAGCAACTTTTTTTGCATAAATTTTTCCAATGTTTTTTAAATGCTCATACTCTATCATTCAACCACTTTGTTCTTTTAAAACGCGTATCTCTTTATTCCACATATTTGATTTGCTTCTTCTAATATTATTGCTTTTAGCGTTTTCTATAGTTTGTTCACATCTTTTTCTTCATTAATTTCCCATTCTATTTTTTTTCCAGCATTCTATCCTATACGCTATTTGATTTTATTTTATATTTAACTTATTCACATTAACTTTTTCTATGACTTTCTCTATTCTTTTTTCTGATTTTCTAAGTAATCTAAGATTTAATATCCTTATTAGTAATCTGCACCTCTATACACTCTTATATCTTTCACTTTTGCTTTATGTTTGTACGAAATGTTACGTATTCTATAGTTGTTTTAATATTTCCTGCTCATATACACGTATATTTATGTATATCTTTATGTGCGAATGTTGTGTTGTCTATTACCATTTGATTTTCAATGCAGAATTGTATCAATTTTTCTCATTTCCGTTTATCCTATTGTCTATTCCATATCTTCCTATAATACCATCTCCTATTGCTTTATTTCCTATCCATGCATTCCAACCTCGCATAATTATGACATTTTCTACCTTTTCTCTGCTTGCTTCTGCTGTTTTTGTAGCTCTGCATAGTATTCGATTTTTCCCTCTTCCTATGCATCTGTTGGTGCATATATTTGTATTATGCTCATTGTTTCTGGAGTCATTAAATCGATTTGTAAGATTTGTGAGTTTATTGTGTCGTAACCTGTTACCAATTTTTCTATTTCTTCGCCTGTTATTATCCCTACTCCCTCATTTGCTCATTTATTCATTTCTACCCCTGAAAATCTAAGCGTATGCTTATGTAGCAATGCTTCTGCTTTTCCTGTCTTTTTTGTTTCGCTTATTCCCAGTATCTGAATTTTGTATTTTTCAATTTCTTCTACTATTTCTGGTTCTTTTAATTTAGTGTTTTTATATTCCATGTAGCAATTCTCATTTCGTGGCCGCGTTTCTTTTTTCCATTATTTTTATTCGTTGCCTTTTCCAATGGAGTGTTTGTTAACTGTTTTCCATCCTGCTCATGGCCCATCTCTATTAGTTTTTTATCAATTTTAATTCTTTCTTCGCTCTTGTCCCACACATATGTAGCACTATCTATTAAGATTTTTGATATCCTACTTTTACCCTTTGTCCTTCTTCTTTTTCTGCTCTTCCTATTTCCAGTCATTTGGTCTGTATTTGTCTTTCTTCTACTATTAAATGATTTTCGATGTAAAATCTTGGTTCCTTTTCCAATTTTCTAGTTTTAGTATTATTTTATTTCTTTCACTTTTCTCTACTTTATATACAACTATTATATTTGAATTTACGGCAATTTGCTCATAAAACATTTTCCTACACTATTCGTCAGATCATTATCAGTTATTCGACGGCCCTTAATTACGATATCTTCTTTTCTTTTGTCTTGTTCGATCTGCTCCATTTTCTCTTCTATTTTTCCAATTAGTTCCATTAGCTCATTTTTCGGCCATCCATTCCTCCCCTTTTTTTATATACTTGTTTCAGACTTTTGATTTTTGCTTGGTTCTTCCGTATTTCTGTCTTCAATTTCCTCGTATTATTTTACGCGTCTATTTTTAATTCACCCAGCACCTCCATTATTTCCTCCACTTCTTTTGTTTCGAGTTCTAATTCCGTAGTATTATTAGATTTCTGATAGTTACGGTTTTCCGGCGATCGCGTTACCTTTTTGTTTTTTTGAAAAGCTAATAGATCATAATAAAATACTTATCTTTTTTGGGGTTTTTTAATGGTGTAATTTAAATTAATTTTTCAATTTTGACAAAATTGTTTACAACATCTTTAACAATTTTTAACAAATATTACTACTGACGAAGATAACTGTTAGTGTTATCAAAACGTTTAGATTGTATAATTTAAATTACACCATTGAAAAACCCCAAAAAAGATAAGTATTTTAATTTTTCAACTTTGACAAAATTGTTTACATCTTTAACAGGTTTAAAAAATATTACTACTGACGAAGATAACTGTAAGTGTTATCGAAACATTTAGATTGTATAATTTAAATTACACCATTAAAAAACCCCAAAAAAGATAAGCATTTTAATTTTTCAACTTTGACAAAATTGTTTACAACATCTTTAACAATTTTTAACAAATATTACTACTGACGAAGATAACTGTAAGTGTTATCGAAACATTTAGATTGTATAATTTAAATTACACCATTAAAAAACCCCAAAAAAGATAAGCATTTTAATTTTTCAACTTTGACAAAATTGTTTATTGTTTCTCGAACGCGTTTAATTGTGTAATTCTACTATGCTTTATCATACTTTGCGTTCCACTACTTTCCGTTATATACTTCACTGCTAATATTAGTAATAAGCTCTATTTAACACTTACGTGACGTATCCATTGTATTCGACTCTCGCCAACATGTATATACTTAAGGTATACTAAAAAGTCTTCTTAAGTGTATCTAAATAGGGTATAAACCAGAAGTCTTTAAACAATAACACAAAGTTTAGATATTTTCATTTATGTTAGACAACTTTTTACATCATTCATAATTTTAAAAGGTTCTGTGATATACCCTACGTGAATTTTTAAGATGAAACATAAAACGGTACATGAGATTACAAGTTCCTTGATATTTGTACTCCCCATTATCCTTCATGACAGACTACTTCCCCACTTGTTTTACAATTCAACCGACTGTTGCTGCAACACGAATTGTCACGCACTTCATGCAATAAGTTTTTTATTGCTTTGAGCACTAATCTTTACACGAAAGTGGGCATAAAATCACTTCATAACTTCTAGCAATAAATGAGGAGCCAACATTTCATAAAATGTATAATTACATGTATTTTCCTCTCATCTTGAATATATATATATATATATATATATATATATATATATATATATATACAGGGTGTCCAGTTTAAGATGAAATGCATGGGGATATTGGAAACCGTTAGAGATACGAAGATGGTTAAATGGAGAAAAAGTTGCGTCATTATATGCCCAAGAAGTAACCATGGTTACATGTCAAAAAATCCCTTCCATTTACTAGACACAGGGTGATAACTGAAAATATGCGTTTTCTAAAAATCGCTATATCTTGTTTCTTGCAAGAGATACATCCACGATTTTTGCAGGATGGGGGTAACAGGTAGCGAGGATTTCAAAATGATTTTGAAAAAAATCTAGGCCTACTAGATTTTGAGATAATGCACGCAACTTTCGATTTTCTTATGGACGCCATATTGGATTTTTGCATTTTTGAATTCTTCATAAAAAATGCTTTTCAACCATATATCATATGTTTATAATCTGCCAATGAGAAAGTGTCAAATTACACAATTAAATTTATATCAAAGCAACCTTGACATATTATGTATTTTAATTAAATGAAAATTAATCTACAAATTAAACTAACTATTTAGAACAATATTATTGATTATTAACATAAATCATAATAATAAAAGTGACAAAAACAACAAAAATAAAATTTAATATTATACTGAATTTTACTATTAATTAATCAAATGCTCGAATAAACCTCCATTCTCTTGCAATAATTGAATAGATGGTTGATTGGCAAAGGCCTAGTTTGATATAAATTTAATTGTGTAATTTGACACTTTCTCATTGGCAGATTATAAACATCTGATATATGGTTGAAAAGCATTTTTTATGAAGAATTCAAAAATGCGAGATGATAAGGAACTCTTGTGATGCAGTGCTAACTCGATGCAGATGGTGTTTGCAGGAGAATGAAGGTTTATTCGAGCATTTGATTAATTAATAGTAAAATTCAGTATAATATTAAATTTTATTTTTTGTTGTTTTTTGTCACTAGAAGAAGGAAGCGAAGATTCAGAAAGTGAAGAAGCAGTCAATCCAAGTAAGAACTGGAAAGGATTAGACAAGGTGGAAAATATGTTCATAGAGAACGCCCCATAACATGAAAACTTTCTGATAGATGAGGATTCATTCAGCGAAGAAGAATAAGGAAAATCAAGAAGAAATGCAAAATAATATGTTTGGACCAAGGAGAGCACTAATGCTACAAAATATGAAGAAGCTCAATTCACTGAAATTAGTGGAACTACAGTAACAGTTGACACTAGTAGTCCTTTGTCTATTTTATTGAAATTTTTACCTAATTGCTTCTTACAAAAAATTGTAGATGAAAGTAATATGTACGTTTACCAACTTCGCGGGAGTGAAGGACCTACAACTGAAGTCAAAGGCAATTATTCACAAAAAGATATTACCTTAGAAGAACTAAAAGCCTTTCTGGGGATCATAGTATTTATAGGATTTCACCAGCTACCAAGCATGAAGCTTTACTGGTTACAAGATGAAAGCTTTCATATCGAAACAATCGTCCGGATCATGCCTGTAAAGAGATTTTTATACATATTGAGACATATTCATCTTAACGATAACCTACGAATGCTGGACAGGAGAAGCCCCAGTTTTGCCAAACTATATAAAGTTTGCCCTATAATCGATCAGCTTCAGACAACTTTCTTGGAACAATACTCATCGAGCAGAGACATTTCAAGTAGGTTTCAAAGGCCGCTCCACTATGAAGCAGTATATGCCCATGAAGCCTATCAAAAGGGGCTTCAAAGTATGAGCGTGTTGTTGTGCTTAAACGGAATATCTCTTGAGTTTTGAAATATATACTGGAAAAAGCACCCACATCCACAAAGTACCATTAGGTGAAAAAGTAGTCTTTGAGTCGCTCTGTTTATCACAAAAATTACTGTCTTTTCTTTTCATAATTTTTTTCGAGTGTGCCTCTCATGAAGAGGTTACTAGATAAAGGCCTTTTGCTTGTGCGACTATAAGAAGCAACAGAAAACATCTTCCCACGAATATGAAGAGTGAACGAGAACTAAAAAACAGAATCCGATTTTACTCAACCTAAAGACATTGGGGTTGCAAACTGGAAAGACAGAGAAACTAAGTCTGTCTCTGTTATATCAACAATGCATAATCCAAGCTCTGTAACTACAGTTCGTAGAAGTGATAATAAAGGGTATAGATTATCTGTAAACTGTTCTGAAATTATTACTGCTGATAATCAACATATCGGCGGCATTGATGCTTTTGATCAGTTGACGTCCTTTTATTCCATAAACCAAAAATCTAGGTGGATTACAATCTTTTCATATCTCCTAGACTCCTGCATCATTAACAGCTACATATTATGCAAAACCTCCATACAGAAAGAGGGACGAAAACCCAATAGTCATTTATACCTTAGGTCACTCTTGGTGGATGAGCTCGTTGGCACCTATTCCAATAGGAAGCGAAGGGGACATATATCAACAAGAGGTGTAGGAAGGAAAAGAAATCGCTCTGATGGGCATGCAACAGTGAGGAATACAGTTCAATTCGCAAATGTGAGGGACCATATTCCAAAAAATATTCCTACATATCGCCGATGTGCTCACTGCAGTACTAAGAAGAAAGAGAAGAGGAGAAATATGTTATGTATAAAATGCGATGTAGCACTATGCAAAGAATGCTTTGCTGATTTTCATAAACCTTTGTAATTTTGAATATATTCACTATCTCATTTATGTAGGTATGTTTTGATTATAATGTAGTACCAGTACCTATAGTTTATTTGCTTCCTACATTATTCTTGGTGGGAAATTATTATCCCATTGAATTCTATAATTTTTTACATTTTGTTCAATGATCAGTCGGATACATAGTTCCCACCCTTTATTTATGAAGTACCTTCCAAATTTAATAAAACAAACATATAGTAGTGTGAAAATATATCCATATAACTCCCCAAAGTCACAACTCAACAACAAACTAATCCCCGGTCTTTTGCCACTTAAAGGGTTAATCCAAAAAGAAATTATTTTATAAAAGAAGGTATTTAAGAATGTCTGATCCAAAATGTACACATTTAAATTTGGGAGTAAACTGTTTACAATAATTTTTTTTTATAATTAACGTAGCATGTTTTGGTACAAGAAAATTAGAAATAGAACGCGACACCTAAATGAAAGGTGCGTGACACTAAAATATAAATTACCACACATTGTTTCGCTAATAACTACCGAACTAATAACTGATCACACAAAAATACTTGTACTCCTGACCTCACGCACAACTACCATAAATGTAGCCAGTACAAGCGCACGACTACATTCCCCAAAGCACAAATCCTAACATGTCTATTTTGCCGACAACACTGCTCTCTGGGTGACCAGTAGTAGCAGTAACAGGGCAAGTACACTAATAACACATCAACTTTCCTACTTCTCTAACTAGGCTAACCGGTGGAGATTAACAATCAATTCCAACAAAACGCAAACAATACTCTTCAGACACCCTACACACACGTACAAAACTTACATAAGACCTATACTCGACTACCGCGCTCCATTGTATGCAACCCTAAAAACCTGCCAACTCAAACCCCTCGCCTCCTTCAAAAGGACAATACTTTGCAGTATACACAAACTACATCACATACCCCTAATCACCCTAACCATACAACACGCCAACATTCAACCAATAACTAACAGATTAATACCACTACAAACAAAATATACAGGGTGACCGACGGAACCTGACGGTTTTTAAATAAACAGTACTCGTTTATTTTGTAATAAAAATTTTTTCTGGCGGGCCATAATGCATAAAATTGTTTGTAATTACATACCATTTCGAAATAACTATCATTTTTTAAAGATAACGTCGGGCATATGGTGTCCATCCTCCTGAATACAGGATTCTAGCCTTCGCAGGAAATCAGCCATTACCCGGGTCATCAGCTCAGAATCAATTGTAGCCACTTCTTCTCTGATTGCGTTCAGGTCGTTTAATGTGGGGGGTTTGTGAGAGTACACACGTGCCTTCAGGTACTCCCACAAGAAAAAATCACAAGTGCTTAAATCAGGTGATCTCGGAGGCCACGGAATATCCCCAAAACGTGAAATTAGGCTACCTGGGAACACGCGTCGAAACACTTGCATTGACACACGAGCAGTATGTGGTGTGGCACCATCTTGTTGGAAAAACACATTTTCCATCTCTAGATTCAGTCTGCGCAGTTGAGGTCAATACACAAATAAACACAACACAAACACCTAAAACCTGGGGCTGCAGAGGGAGAAGATCCCTAAACCGCGAGAGGATCAGAAATGGAAAACTAAAATAAGAAAAACATCTAAAAACAAGTAAACGATTAAAAAAAGCCCACAATACCACAAAAATAATTGAATATGTCATAATGCTACGATTTCCACAATTTATCAAGAAATATTCACTAGAGGACGAACAACAATACGGCTTCAGCGAAAAGAGCAATACACTTAGCTCAACTTTAGATCTCTATATAACAACCTGATTAAACAACAAAGATATTGTAGTTACAGTATTTATAGATCTAATGAAAGCTTTCGACTCGGTAAACCATGCCCTCCTACTGAAAAAGCTATTTAAATTCGGTTTCAGAGGGAAAGCTTATAATTTAATTGCATCTTACCTAACAAACAGGATGCAAACTGACTGTAAATAATGTGGAAAGTGAATGGCTCATAAATAACTATGGCTCAATACTAGGTCCGCTGCTGTATTCTCTGTATGTATTAGATCTAAAATTGGCCAACTAGGAGGCACTCCAATTTATATATGCATATTATACAATATTGCTATAAACTCTTAAGAATCAGAAGGATCTAGAAGTCATTATAAACAAAGACCTAACAAAATATAGAGACTGGATAAAAACAAATAAATGCGGATAAAACAAACTACATAATCTTTCACCCGATGTGCTCAAGCGAACCATCAATACCAAATACCTAGGACTCATGCTTGATGAAAGACTGACTTGGAATGCGCACATTGATGTTGTTATTGGAAAAATAGTACGAATGAGTGGGTGACATCACAACCGCTGCAGCGGTAAGATAAGATAACTAAGGAAATATAAAGAAATGAAACAAAACGGCAACGGGTTAAATCATATTTTAATTTTTAATTTTAATCGCAAAAGTACTCGATATTTACTATAAAATAAAATTGGACAAAAACATAGAGTAAATAAAAGTAGGCGCACTCACTATCTACCCAACAGTAAACAAATTAACGAAAAGCGGATAGGAGTTAGGTTTACGACAGGTTGGCTGGAACCTTGAACTCCCGCGAACGCGTGTACCTGTAAATATCGTGGTATAACAAAAATAACAGGGCCGTAACCAGGAACATGAGCACTAAAGCTGAATCCGCGGATGAAAGGATAAAAGGAATGGACAATATGACCCAAGTGATGAGGATGTGGAAACGACATTTTCAAAATATATAAAAATAATGGCGACTTAATACTGAACGAAATTAAGGCAATGGGAAAAGAAATGAACGAAGGATTAAAGAAAAACCAAAATGAACTAAAACAACTGAAAAACGAGATAAAAGAATAAAGGAAAAAGAGAAGATGTGGGAACAGGAGAAACAGAAATTAAAAGAATCACGAAAATAGAAGGAATGCTTGAAAACAAGACCAAGATAAAGGGAAAAACAACATAACAATAAAAGGGTTAAAAAATAAATGATAGGGATATAGAGAAGGAGATTTTTAAAAAAAGAGATAAAAGTACAGGCAAATGTAAAGAAAGCGTATAAGATAGGAAAGATAGCAGAAAAGAGGAGTATCTTGGCAAAAATTGAGACATTTGAACAAACAGTGGAAATAATGAAAAACAAGAAAAGATTAGAGCTTACACAAAATGAGAGAAAAATCCAAAGCAAAATAGTACAAATAGCTAGAGAAGAAAAGACAGGAAATGAAGTAAAAATCGGCCACCAAAAAATAATAATAACTAAACAAGTATATAAATGGGATAAAACAACGAATGAGGTCCTATATGATAGAAATGACGAGAGGGAAGAAAGAGCATCACAACCAAAAAACTGAAAAAAACGAAGATCAGCAAAAATTGAAGACGAACAAGGGAACGAATATGGAGTTGGATAAAAAAATATAACAATAAACAAAAAAATAATAATAGTAATAAAATGCAATAAACAAGAATAAACATAAAATTAAACAAAAAAAATAATATAAACAGAAATAGCCAAGGAGTAAAAAAAATACAAGGTACCCATAGCAGCAATACAACAGATAAGATAGGGAGGTTAAGGCGAAATAAACAAAAACGTCTTCACAATGTTTTACTCTGGAGAAATGAAACAAGGACATAAAGGAACCGGATTCATAATAGGCAAAAAAAATAAAAGGAACGTGCTTTAAACCTGTAAAATAGTAGAATATGTTATCTAAGAACAGAAGGAAAACCACAAAATATGTCCATGATACGCATAAGAGATAATCAAAGATGTCAGGTCTTACAGAGGGGCAAACACAGACACCGATCATTTTCTAATAGTAGCAAAAATAAAGCAAGAATACAATACAAGGAAGAAACAAACGCAAATGCAAAAGAAAAGATATGGCAAAACTACATATGGAAAAAGTAAAGAAAAAACATAAAGAAGAAATTGAGAAAGAATTAGAACAAAAAGAAGAAGGAAATGAAATAGAAAAGAATAGAATACCATTAAAGAATCAACTGAAAACAGCTTCAGAAGAACCGTACGAGAGAAGGAGAAGAAAACAAGGAAACAATTGTATGATGAGGAATGTCAGGAAGTAGCAGACAAAAAAACGAAGAAAGAAAAAAAACGGTTAAAAAACAAGGGAAGAAGGGGACCTACAAGACTATAGAGCAAATAAAAAAGAACCGCAGAGAATATGCCGACAAAAAAAAGGAGTGGATAGAAAAAATGATGGAGGAAATAGAAAATAACAACAAAAATAGCAATACAAAGATGTTCGACAAACAAACAAAAATACAAAAAAGAAAGAACACAAAAACAAAGAGAAATATTGAATATGACGGAAAAAAAAGAAGGAAATATGGAAAGAGCATTTTCGCGAGCTACTATACGAGGAAGATGAAGAAGGTGAGTACGAAAAGGAAGAAAGAATTGAAGAAGAAGAAGGTATAGAGGAACCCACTTATGAAGGAAAATAAACAATGGCAAGCCGCCGAGATATGACGAAATAAATGGAGAGCTGCTAAAATATGGAGGGACAACACTACATAAAAGAATAACCAACATGATATAGGAAATATGGAGACATGAAGCAATGTCAGTAGAATAGGAAATAGGAATAATAAGAACGATACCAAAGCCAGGGGACCTACATCAATGCAGCAATTATAGAGGAATTACGTTACAAAGCACAGTATATAAAGTGTTTACATCAATATTACAAAGAAGATTTAAAGAATATGCAGACAGAGAGATTGGTGAATATGAAATGGGTTTCCTTCCGGGAAAATCAACACTAGATGCCCTACATATCATGTCCCAAATACTAAAAAATGGTGAAATGATGAAAATTTTAAGAATAGAAATCCAAAAGACCATATGAAGAACTCAAAAGCGATGATTAAAACGGAGGAAGGACTAACGGAAGCATTCACAATCAATAAAGGAATACGTCAAGGAGATGCATTATCGACAACGCTATTTAACTTTTCGATTGAAGACACAATAAGAAACATAAACTCCAAAGGGACTACAAGAAGGAAAGAAATACAAATCATAGCATACGCCGATGATATTGTAATTGTAGCAAGATCATGGAAGAGACATTTAAAAACTCGTAAAAGAAACACAAAAGATGGGATTTGAATTAAATGAGAAAAAAACAAAATATATGAAATGTAAAAGGGGAAAAGCGGATGAGATTAAAGAAGTCAAGATAGAAAACTACAAGTTTGAGAAAGTATCAGACTATAACTACATAGCATACAATAATGATCCAGGCAATGAAATAAACCTAAAAATAAAGCATTCTATGCAAACGAAAAAACAATGAAATCCAAGAGAGAGTAAGCGTAAAAACCAAGATAAGAATGTATACAACATTACGTAGGCCTACGGTACTATATGCGGCTGAAATGATGTGCCCAACGCAAGCAGAAAGAAACAACTAAGAATGTTCGAAAGAAGAACATTAAGGTCAGTAATGGGATTTTAAAAAATGGGAAATGGAGAAGCATGAATTAAGAGAAATAGTGAAGTGATGGAAGCACAAATACTGAGATAGATGCGACACCTAATGAGAAAAGAACAAACAAGTTAGATAAAGGAAATAACCACATGGAAACCTATGACAAATAGACTGAGAGGAAGACCCAAGAAAAGGTGGTATGAAGAAGTAGTAGAAGACTTAAGAAAAATTAACGTCAACGACTGCAAGGATAAAATAGGAAATAGAAAGGAATGGAGAAAAATAGTAGAGGAAGCAAAAACACACAAACAACTATAAAAAACAACACGGAAGAAGAGAATGAAAGGAGACTGATACACCCCAGGAAGCGCATCTTTATACTCCGAAGTGGAGTGGCTATATTCTCATGTGAATGGATGGCCGATTATTGGCGCATCATACAGATTTTTTTTTTATGATTATGGACCTGAACAGGCTAAATTTGGCCTATCGTGCTAAAGCACTCAGTAACACTTAAGAGGATGGATAGAGGGATAATGAATTGTCAATAGACGCCTATGAACAGCTACCTTAAATTTTCTCCTATCATAAGTGAGAGAAAAGCGGGAACTAGGGAGATCATTCCAGAGTTTAGAAGCCGTGTAGAAAAATGTGGATTGCGCCCGTTTGGTACGATGGTTGATGCGCGTATCATTTAACCCAAACGAGGTGAGTTTGGCAAGTAAACACTTATGCCAAACTTGGTCAAATGACTTTGAGATATCTAAAGCGACTACAAGTGTTTCACCGGACTGCCCTACTGTATTGTTCCAAACTTGGATCACATATGAAAGAAGATCACCTGTTGAACGACTTTGAACCCATATTGGTGGTCACTAAGGAGTTTGTTAGTTTCAAGGAACGTGAGCAGTTGCTGATTGATGGCTTTTTCCATGATTTTAGACCAAATGGAAGCGATGGCAATTGGTCGGTAGTTTGAGTGATCGGTCTTATCGCCTTTTTTGGGAATAGGTTGAACATTTGCTAACTTCCATGATGAAGGGAATTCCCCAGAAGACATAGAGATCGTATGGAGCTTAGATAAAACTGATACTAGTTCGGAGCAACATTTCTTTAAGACAATAGCTGGGATACCGTCTGGGCCAGTCGCCTTATTGAGATCCAAGCCTACTGATGATCGATTTCAAGAGCTTGTACCGAAAATGAATTGGTTTCATAGCGTATGAAGAAGAGTTGACTAAGGGCACATCTTTTCCAGAATCATTGAGACACGAGTTTGATGCAAACAAATCCACAAAAACATTGGCTTTGTCTACAGAATCAGCAACTACCGATCCGTCAATAGATGTCAGGGGAAGTGAAGTTGTTCCAAAGTTTTTACTAATGGCTTTAGCTAAAGACTAAAACTTACGACTGCCTAAAGGAGATGTAGCTAGTTCATTGTATTTTCGTAGTTCGAACAACTTTTTAGCTTTAGTGATGACACTTTTGCAGATATTTCTAGCACCAACGTATTCTACATGACTGTCGACCGATTTACTAGACTTCCATTTAATGTAATGTTTATTTTTTAGATATATATTTTAGATATTGCATCAGCACAAGCCTTATTGAACCAGGGTTGGGAACGTGAATGACCTATACGGTACTGTTTTTTGGGAGTGTATAACTCCATTCCCATGAGGATGACCTCAGATACTGAAAGAGCGATGACCGAAGAAGAGGGTGACTTAAAACAATATTCACGCCATGGAAAGGTTGCAAAAAATCCCGTAAATTACTCCATCGAGCTGACTTAAAACACCACAAGGTTCTATAGGTTTTGCGAACAACAGTGGAATTAGGTACAGTAGAAATGATTTCTATTAGACAATGGATTAAGGAACTATCTAATAAGAAATGCGAAAAAATTAATCTATAACACCTACTTATTTCCTATACATACTTACTACCAATCTGGAACAATACTAGCAAATCAAATCTAAACGAGAGAGAGGTTTTACATACGAAAACTTTGAAAACGCTGTTTAACTTCGACTTACAAACGCCAACTGTAACGTTATACAGGGTGTCCTATAATGAATTGTACACAGAACCATGGTAGAATCCTGACCTAAAATTATGAGGATTTGCCAAATCTGACCCTAGTAAAATGTTGATAATTAAGAAGTTACAGAGTGTTAAAGTTGAAACTTATTAAATTGTTAGTGGCTCTAACTTTTGTAATACCCTGTATTTTTATACTAAATTTAGTGGAAAGTTTTACTGACCTAAGGCGCACCCAACCATAGAACAATATGTTAAATCGCTCTTGCCAGTGGCGTACAACATGAATGTTCCTTCAACCCTACTATTATGCCACTGTGCGAGTATCAATTTCAAATATAAATTCATATTTTACAATGTCTTGTACATAGAATATGTACTCTTATTTTTCTGCCTACCCACAGTAAGTTTGGTAGTAAAAACCAAAACCATGTTTTATTTTTTTTTTTTTTAATTTTATTATTCTGGATTCCGAACAAGAGTCACAATTTTAATGTCAAAATAATTAATTGTAAACAGTGCAACTCTGACCTACTACTAAATGTACTGTGGATAGGCAAAAAAATTAGTTATAATTACTGTGTTTTTACCTCTTTAATGGTTAATATCTCGATAATTATCCACTTTAACGGTTCTTAACAAGAGTACATATTTCACATACAGAACATTGGAAAATATAATTTATAGTTGAAATTGGTATTCGCACAGTGGCGTAATATTTAGGAGGGGTGATAAGGTTTATCATTCATGTTGAACGCCATTGGCAAAAGCGATTTAATATATCGTTCTACGTTTGGGTACGCCTTAGGTCAGTAAAACTTTCCACTAAAATTAGTACAAAAATACAGGGTATGCAAGAAGTTAGAGCCATTAGCAATTTAATAATTTTCAACTTTAACACCCTGTAACTTCTTAATCATCAACATTTTACTAAGGTCATATTTGGCAAATCGTCATAAATTTAGGTCAGGATTCTACCATGATTGCGGCCACGGAAAAGTTGCCACTTACATTTATCTAGCAATCGTTTTTTGAAATTTTTGAATAGAGTATAAGGACTTTTTATGTCAATATGACATTCATTTACAGTGTGTATCATAATACAAGTATGTGAAAATCCTACATAATTTAAATTTTTTATTTTAATCCATTTCGTACGCCAATAATTTTCTATTGAATTACAATAGAAAAATGATAGTGGTAACTTTTCCCCGGTCGCTATTATACAATTCATTATGGGACACCCTGTATAAAAACCTAAATGTAAATAGTATTGTAACAACTTTGAAAATAGAACAAGAAGTATTAGTCTATAAACTCCTTTCATGCAACTTGAAAACAAACTATAAGATAACAAAGAACACAGACTACCACAATCACAATACTAGAGTGGAATTTATCAATACTCAACATGCACGTTTGACATTAACAAGTAACAATCCTTTAAACCAAAGTTTCAGAACATAATTTAACACACGAAATAAAGTCATTACTTACCATCAGTAAGTTCATTCAAGAAGTGAATCAAACAATTATACCGTTAGATTGTTAAATGATAGATGCAACCATCAAATGTATATCTACAGACTCAGTTACCAATGCTATAACACTGTTATGAGGCTCAACTCGTATTATCTGTATACAGTGTCCACAAAGGTGTGGACAAAACTGCTAGGACGTATAGAGGGGCTCAAAATAACCCTAGTCTTCATTTGAATTTTTAAACCGTTTCTTTCATTACTATGAAATTTAGACACCCTAACTACCTCATAGAAAGGCATTTTTTGATACTTAACTGGAATTCATTGTACCTTTATTGTACAGGTAAAGTCAAAATTAAGTTTCGAACGGTTTCAAAAATACTATTTTATTTAAAACGTAAATTCTAAATAAAAAACAATTCGCAATTTACATGCATACACTAAAATGCATTTTTCGCGAAAACGGTAAGAGATATCGATTTCGCACAAGAGTACCTTTTTTATTGCTAAATGATAGGGAAATGAAACTACTATAGTACAATTCCAAAATTGTCAATACTGTCAAAAATTGTGTTAATTTAGAATCTTAATTTTGGCTTTACCTGTACAATAAAGGTACAATGAATTCCAGTTAAGTGTCAAAAAATGCGTTTCTATGAGGTAGTTAGGGTGTCTAAATTTCATGGTAATGAAAAAGCGGTTTAAAAATTATCATTGAAATTCAATTTTTAACTTCTGACTTTGTAGGCCGATAACTCCATAACGAGGACAGATATGAAAAAAATTCAAATGAAGACTAGGGTTATTTTGAGCCCCTCTATACGTCCTAGCAGTTTTGACCACACCTTTCTGGACACCCTGTATAATATCTACACTTATATATTTTTCTTTGTACCATTCTGTAATGCGCTGTAATGTAAGATTATATTAAATTTGTTGTGGAATAAAGCAACATTTTTTTTCTTATGTATGTATACATATTTGGTGACCAGCACACTGCACAGTACATTAATTGACTAACTGCATATTGATTGACATATTGTTTTTTATTAATTTCTTTATATAAATATAAGTTTAATTATCTGGATCACAGAAATAAATATTTTTTATCGTACTGTATTTTTATGCGAAATCTACAGTAAAGTACTCCAAAATCGTCATTAAAATGCCAGAAATAGTCAGTGAAGTAATCCATTATATTATAATTTTTTGTAGTAGGCGAGAGCGGGTGTGAGTGACAAATAAACGGGATAAACGTCAACATATTTATTAATTATTTGTGTAATCACAAGGAACACAATTTAATTGTAACAAAGCGTAAGCAGATGCAATTTTTAAATTGGCCTTTTATACTAAACACTACTTTTTTTTAATTAATTACCCAACTGATGCAAACAAAATGTTAGATTAATGAAAAAGCTGAAATAATATGAACACCACCAGATTTAAAGGAAGTATTTAATGCAGTGGCAAATTTGTTGCCCCACAAGTCTGCCGATCTATATATAAAACAATATAAAACATTTCGGTCATGGTGTGAAAATCATGGTGTAAAAATTTATACTGAAAATGTGTTAGTTGCATATTCCTTAGAAAAAGGAGAAAAATACAAATCGTCAACACTTTGGAGTACATATTTGATGCTAAAATCTACGATATTGATTATGGATAATATTCATACATCAAAATTTCCAAAATCGATAGCATTTATTAAAAAGAAGAACATAGGATACAAACCAAAAAATGGAGAGGATGTAAACAAGTTTTTGATTGAAACACTAGATTGAAGCTATCTCATATGGAAGGTAATGATTTTAATTTAATTTAACGTTCATACTAACCTGCTTATTTTCTAGAGTAATGCTTAATTTTTGGAGTCGCCGGTACTTAAAAAATAGCTATAGATGACTTAATATATAAATAAAACATATTAAGGCGAGATTTTAGCCGCATGTGAATGTCGAAAACAGTATCTCATACTTCGACAAATTCCTCTTTTATTTATAGATATATCAACTTGATTTTTTTTCTACACATGAAGGGAAAGGTACTGTAGAGCTATAAAGGCTCCTTTTGCGTGATCGCCTTCAGGGGAGTTTTACAAAAAATCGCAAACTTCTTTAAATTGAGCAATTTTAACATGCTATAATTCAAGTAATAATAAGAAATCGAAAATTATATTTTTGCATAGCTTCAAAGATAACCTTTGGCAATTAAATAGAAATAAACTTATTGTTCGGAAAAATTCTGCGGCTGAGTAATCTTTCTAAGAAGATGGATCGTCGCATTAAATCTCAAGTTTTGCAGCCCAGACTACGGAGGGGAATACACCACTACTACCGCATCCAGGCCGGCGCCGCGACCGCATCCGATGGTGCGAGCTTTCTTCGAATTTATTCATTGCTGTTTCCACTTTCCATTGTTACTTCTAAATAAACAAATACTATTTGTGTTTAGTGAGTGCCGTGAATACGTGTTTCAATATTCTTTCAGGATAATAATTTGATGTAGGCGACATTTTAATAATTTAGTGTATAGACAAAGACATTTTAATTTTATGTACCTATAGACAAAGACAATTTTAATTACTGTTTAGTTTTTTTGTGATACTGGACACTTCATTAGTTTGAAGATTAGGTAGTAGAAGTACTTAGCAAAAATGGGTAACTATAAGTTTCACCTCTGTCTTGAGATAAACGTCTAAGTGTAAAGCAACGTATGAAACGATTGCGGAGCGGGCAAGGTAAAATATATATTATATATATATATATATATATATATATATATATATATATATATATATATATATATATATATATATATATATATATATATATATATATATATATATATATATTATATATATATATATATATATAGTGTCTACTATTTCATAGGGACAGTATTGCTATCTCGTAAGCTAGAGTAGATAGTGCTGATAGAAAAAGGAGCGTATTTAGCAATTTTGCTGCAAAAGTTTGATTTGAGCTAATACATTTATTTCGTTATTTTATTAGTCTGACGATTTTGGTATTTTCCTCTGTGTTTCATAAATCTAAATAGCTAGGAATTCAATGGTGAAAAAATTGTGTATTTATCAAACAAATAAACTGGTCAAATCAGCATCTACATTTTAGTAGGTATGTAACATAAATCGGTGATTCTCTGTGCTGTAAAACTAAAATGACATTATAAATAGTTCCTGTTTATAACTGTCCCTATGAAATAGTACACACCCTGTATATATATATATATATATATATATATATATATATATATATATATATATATATATATATATACATATAATATTTCTGTTTTTATTATGTGCCTATACTTAGACATACCTATTTCAGAATGACTGCTCGTAAAAACAAAAATATAGAAACCTCATCTGCTGGTACATCCAGGTATGTAATTGAAAAACAACGAACATTATTTAAGTATAAGAAAACTGAATTTTTAGTGAAAGTGAACAACCGATAGAAACAGTTCCTCTAGAAGGTAGGCGCCTCTTTGATGTAAAGTACTTGGTAGAGCAACTGAAACACTTTGGAGACCATGACAAGTTTGGTTGCTCTTCAACAAACATGACCTTTGTCAAGGAGATTCGCAAAGGATTCAACACTTCTTTGCTTTTCAAGTGTTCAATGTGCCAAAAAGAAGAAACTATAGAAGCAGACAGAAACAATAATAGTGAAGCTATGTCTGTAAATGACGCCATGGTATTATCAACTTTGTACTTTCATAGATGTTAATTTTGTAATGTTGAGGGTATTGTTCAGGTTTTTGGAAATATCTGCACGGGTCAAAGTTTTTCTCAGATGGAAGAGCAATGCGCTTTACTGAATATGCCCACTATGTCAACCGCTACTTATTTTGCTCTACAAAAAAATATCCATGATAACATACGAGATGTTGCTATAGAAGAAATGGAAGAGGCTGTACGAATAGAAAAAGATCTTGCTATTCAAAGAGGTAGTGTTGACAGCCAAGGTATTCCATTGCTCACTGTAGTTGTGGATGGCTCTTGGGCGAAGCGTTCTTATAAATGTAACTACAGCTCATTATCGGGTGTTGTAAGTGTGAAAACAAATACAATTTAAATGTGATTCGCTGACATAACGAATTTTTAGGCTTGTATAGTGGGATTTCACTCTCAAAAAATTCTTTTTCTTAGCGTAAGAAACACATTTTGTCTTATTTGCACTAAACATGATAATATGAAAAAAGATATTCCTGAGCATACCTGCAAAGAACTGGTCAGGAAGTGCAAACGCAATGGAGGCAGATATAGTCGCCGAGGGATTCAAACAAAGTATTGCTATGCATGGAGTAAAGTATGCATATATGATTGGTAAGTTGTCGTGGAAATGAAAGTCCTGGCATACGTGTAAGCAACCACAATAAAAACATGTTTTTCCAGTTCTCCTTAGCACGCTACGTTTACACATTAGTGAATACCTTATTGACTGCACCCCTTCTCCATACAAACATTTTCGGATAGCATCGGAGAAGTGGGGTGTTGGTTGTCTACACTATGCCGGGACATTGCTTATGACCGTTATAGTTGATACATATACTCGTAGAAGTATTATTTTTGTAAGTGGCCGTAATATTTTAATGTGTTTGTAGGCGATGGAGATAGTAGTGTCTTTGATAAGCTGAATACTATTAGGCCGTATGGGCTAGATTCGCTTATTAAAAAAATGGAGTGCACCAACCATATATGCAGAAATTTTAACAATAGAATAAAAGAATTGAGCAAGACCAGAATCAACAACATAGGAGTTGTACCTGTAACCATGCGCAAAATTGTGGAAAAAAATTTGGAACGATTGAGAATTTCTTTATATTGTATAATTAAAAAAAGATCCACAGAATTCTCTACGTCAAATAAGCCTAGTGAAGTGAAACGGGAAATGATTTTAGATTTCCACAATTTACTCAATCATGTTTTTGGAAACCATGAACATTGTTCTACTAGGCAGTTTCAATGTACCAGAAAAGAAAATGGCACAAATTATATTGAAGATTTGCAGTTGTATGGCTTATGGGATGGGTTGAAAAATGCTGTTAGGCTTGTCATTCAACATGTGGACAGCTTACTTTACAATGTAAATAATAATTTAGCAGAAAGATATAATTCTATTGTTGCAAAATTCATTGGAGGAAACGGTGCAATTTTGTGATGAGAACTCATACAGTAAGGTGCAAAGCGGCAGCATCGTTCAATAATCAATCAAAATTTCATTCGAAAGTGACCAAAAGAATTATAAAGCGTAGCCCAACGGGGAAATATTTGAGAAGGTTTGCGTCCAAAAAGATAGAACAAGGCAACTTAGATGTAAACGTAAATTAAACTTAGAGTCAAGGAAGAAAATATCAAAAACGTACAACTGGACCAGATAACAATTATGGGAAAATGGAAGTAGACGACGATGTACCTGATATGAACCCAGAAACGTATAAATTGAAAGCCGATGAGTTTTTGAAAAGTTTAGAAAAAACGAAAAGTGAAATTTCAAATTTGGAACGAGAAAGTCGAGGCCAATACGAAAATTTGATTTGGAGAAGTGAACGTTTAAAAAGATTAACAGCTTCTAATTTCGGCAGAATTTGCAAACTTAGGGATACAACACCTCGTGCGAAAACGGTCATTAGTATTTTGTACAAAAAGTTTTCAGCTTCTTCAACTAAATGGGGCAAAGATAATGAAGCAATTGCCATGGAACAGATTCGTAATGCCTTCCCAAACAATTCTTTATCTGAATGTGGATTTTTTGTGCATCCTTCCCAAGCATACTTAGGAGCTTCACCAGACGCACTGGTAGATGCGAATGGAATTATTGAAATAAAATGTCCTTTTGCTGCAAGAGAATACCCTACTATTTTGGAAGCAGCTCTGAATGGCAAAGTTACAGGGTGCACTGTGGATAACAACAAGGTTGCTCTAAAGTGCAATTCTGATTATTATTATCAGATTCAAGGGCAACTGGAAGTCACAAATAGGGACTTTTGTCTTTTTTGTATTTGGATCCCTAACGATTTATTTATTCAGAGGATTAAAAGAGACACAGACTTTTGGAGAACGAATATGGTTTCAAAACTGGGGAAATTTTATTTTGATTATTTACTTCCTGAGCTTGTCGATAGCAGATACAACAGAAATAAGCCGTTACGTTGAATACGTGAGTAAGAAAATATGTATTTTTTTTAGTAAGTACATTTTTATTACAGACAATTATTTGTGATGTTTTCTCTTTGACAATCCTCGTAGCACTTTTCCTGTGGAACTATAACACATTTTATATTTTATTGTAGATAAACCTCTACATAAACTAAATAATAATGTGTCAGAATCAGAACCAAATAGAGCCCACGTCATTAGAAGAAAACTATGAATGTAATACCTAAATACTTCATTGGCTTGTTAACATTGTGACCAATTTTGTGTTTTCTTATAAGCACCTAAATGTAATCATCACATAAACATTCTGTATTTTTCTAAGAAACAAAGAATTTAAATAATTGAGCAATGTCCATAGATCGAACTCCCGTAGTTTTTTTTATCTTTAGTTCCTACATTACTTTTCGGGTATTTTGAGAATTTCAGATCTCTAAATTTCCGATTGAGCAAGACAAGGAATGATTGTATCTAGGTATAATAAAAAAAACAATTAGGTATTCCCATTTTGTACAACGAAAATAAAAGCATTGTTGAAACCAATAATAAGTGAAATAAGTATTCAAACAATATTCCCAAAGGTGATCTCTGAGGCTATGCACAAATAAAATTTGCGAATTCTTATCATTACAGAAGGAGCCGATATAGCTTTACAGTACCTTTTCCTTCGTGTGTTGAAAAAATCAAGTTGATACATCTATAAATAAAAGAAGAATTTGTGGAAGTCAGTTTATTATGTACAAGCGGCTTTACTATATTCAGCGAAATCTGATATTATTGCTCAATGTACGTCATCCACCTTACGTAGTAAATCTATCTGTTTCTTTATGCTTCCGTCTCGAGCCGAGCTTGAGCGCATTATGATTTGGAAGGGGTAACGAGTGATACACCTGTACTCCCCTGCGCTCGTTGCGAATTTGCTCATGCGGTCCTCTAAAATCTCGCCTTAATAATTACCATACCCGATTCTAAGTCAGGAAAAAGTCGATCTTTTACTGTGACAGACAAAATGTGTGAAGATTTAAACCCAATAGATATTTATACAAATTATCAATCTTTGAGACTGTCACACACTCCTCATAAACACCCATTCATTTTTTACCGTTTAGGCAAATGCACTACTCAGCCAATCCGTATTCACACATTTGGTAAGATCCCAAAACTAATTGAGACTTATTTGAGAATATCAAATGCACATATGTATACAGGTCATACTTTTCGAAGAACTTCCATCTCCCTCTTAGCAGACACAGGTTCGGATATCCTATCTTTGAAACAACACAGCAGATGGAAGAGCACAACCATCGCCGAGGGATATGTAGAGTCGTCGTTAACTAAGAAGCAGCAAATCACAATAAGGAACCTCCAGGAAAATGCGAGCCTACAGTATCAACTTCATCATCGACAACTGATTTTCTCGTTAGTTCAAACCGACTGCAACCCGTCAATAAAATGAATCAAAAATTTACTGTTACTATTAATATTGCTAAATAAATATGTAATTGTTTAAACATATTGATTCGCTTTTTTTAATTTCGAATTTTCTGATTTCAAAAAAAAAAATTAAAAACCTGTAATTGTATGTATAATAATAATCTGATCTATGCTAAATAAATATATTTGTTAATTGTGACTGTCAATTCAATATGTTTAACTAAATTAAAAACAATCAATAATTATTAGTGTTAATAAATGCGATTTTGGATAAAATTTAATATGCACCTTGGCATTACAGTCATTAAGTCATTTTTTTATCACTCATGTGGTTACTTGTCTCGGCTTTTTATATATTACTTTAATGCCTTGATACTTAAAAAACTACTATACAAATCAAATTTGACAAAGCGTTATTGGGAGACGAGGCAAATTTAATTTCTTGTAATTAGTGAGTGTCATAACACCAATATTTTCATTGTTTAATGAGATATAGTTTACCCATGATTGTGTTTCATTTAGTAAAAGTAAAAGGAATATATTTAATCACCACAACTGTTTCCAAATAAAAATTAGTTCCTATCAAATAATTAGGATAATTGTACACTCGTATGTTTCTATTGTAAACTAATTTATATTTAACTTTTATATTATACCTTTTGTAAGTTTAAGGTTTATATTGATTGGGTATTCGCTACTAGTTTATATCATTACATTTTATGTTTATAATTTTTACATTCAATGTGTTTTGTGATATGTAATACAGGAACTTATATAAATTAAGGGTATCAGGTGTTTTGAACTACTTTTCAATATGATGATATAGACAACACACCCTTTCAAATTAAAAATTAGCCCAGCTTAACCTGATTACTCTACGATTGTTGCAACAAATATATTTTATGGCACTTACATCGATGTCATCTGTGGCATCCATGTCACTCTCTGATAATACATTATTCTGAACTCTCGCCTTCCTTTTCTTGGCTAAATATAATTGATATGATCCAGATTGCCTATATACTCTTAATTCCTCTCTATACCTTCTTTTATCTTCATCTGCCCTTTCTAAATATGGTTTTTTTTCTTCTAAACTCAAACTAGACCATTTGTTGCCAATAATTTTAGTAATTTCATGAAACGCTAATGAACTTGCTTTAAATTGCGTTCTCATATCATTTAAATAAAGATTGTAACCAGTTGCTGGTGCTTTAGGTGGTAAATGCAAAAGCTGTGGTTTCCGTTTCCTACCCTTTGGCCAACCACCTCTTCTTTTTGTTAAAATTTTATTAGCCTCTATCGATATATCTACACCTACGGAATGTGTACAGTCTACCGTAGAACTTTCCGTAGTTCCATCACTTAAGTTATTTGTTATAATGCTGTTGGTATCTGAATCAGATATATTAGACATTTGGTTATCAATTGGAAACACTTGTATACTATGAGATACAACTTTACAATCTGTCACCTTATTTGTTGATTTATGAATAATAGTAGCTGGTATTTCTAAATCTACTTCGGAAACATGTTTTTCTAGTATAACTCCACAATCACTTATAGGATCATCACTATCCAAAGTTGTATCTGATGAACAATGTGGATGCGCAAATGAATAAGCAATATGTTCAGATCCCTTTTTATTAATCTCTTCTTGTAATATTAATTGTTCTGCAACAGTCTTTAAATCTTCAACAGATAAATTTAAATCAGATGACACTGCATCCGTTAATGACATGCATAATAATCTAAAATACAAATATAATATTTTGTAAAAATTATAAACCTACACAAACCCTTTACTTGTTGCTACAAGAATCCCGTTCTGTAGCAAGTCCTTGGCCTGAGTAGCATGCTGAAATTCCATTTCTTTAATTGCAATAAAATAATATTACTTGTGACACTATCACATCATTGTTACTTTATATATATAATTAGTAGATAATATAATAAAATAATAAAAAATTATATACAATAATACATCTTAAGTCTAGAAATTAATTGAGGTTATATACCACCCACCATAATACAGTTTTCTGTTCGATCGATTATCAAAGATCTAAAGTCACGTTAACACTATCTTTCTTGCATATTTACAGTTGCATTGGTTTTGGTAGCAAAAGGTATCTTCAGGTATTTAAAAAGTTGCAAAAACTATGAACTGGTAAATCAACCTAATAGTGGACAAAACGAATTGGACGTTTACATTTATGCGAATTAGACAAGATACATTTGCACAAGGCGATCAAAAACTAGTCCTTTGTATCTTATGTGAGTATTTCCCATCCCTTACATAAATCAATATTCATGAATATTTTTTGTTTTTATTGGTCCTTAAATAGTAGGTGCATTATACGTGATCGATGTTTATAATTCATTGCACATTTCACGTTCATCAGTAGATTTTGTATCTGTTCTTTGGTCGAATTAAGATTAAGTTGAAGCATTTTCCCTAAAAGAAGGAAAATATCCATCGTGGATACACTGTATCTCTGTTTCTCAAACTAATTTTTTCAGGAAAGGTCTGGAACTCTCTCCGAAAGATTCCTTGTAATAATGGTTCCTTTGTGACAACATTTCTATTTTTGCTTTTTCCCAGTCAATAAGTTACAATCCAAAGTCATAGTCCAAATAAGGCCAAAAAATACTTTTTTGAAGATTCTTTGTAATTGTTAGAAACAACATATTGTGACGTGCCTAATTTGATTTCGCTTATTCTAGTCCATATTCACAACTTTTTTTGTAAATTTTGTGCATTAGAAATTAATTTGACCGTAAGTAACACCCCTATGTTACGCCATTGACCCTTGTATATCATTATTATTATGTGTTCTCTAATTAAATTGTAATTTTCTATTTTGAGGGTATAAACAATTATTGCACTCATCGTTATGTATCGTTATTTTCTTATTTTTACGTTGAACTTAACCTTAATGACATAATTATATAAATGTCATAAAAATTTACGAGTTCTAGTAGTAGAATTAGAATCTAATATATAAGATAACCTCTTTCCAAAAAGATATTGAAATGAAAAACCCGTTCACTGGAATTCTCTG
Source organism: Vesta saturnalis (assembly GCA_036346205.1). NCBI lineage: Eukaryota > Metazoa > Arthropoda > Insecta > Coleoptera > Lampyridae > Vesta > Vesta saturnalis. The sequence continues at coordinate 937,494 of JARFJB010001904.1, read as the reverse complement.
TTTAATTTTTAATTAAGCAACCCAAGTTGCACATTTTTTCGGATCGTGAAAGGATAGGACGAGTTTAAGGTAACTCCGGTTCTATCTTTCGGTTAGTGAAACAAATAAATGTTAAAATGACAACTTCTAAATCAATAAAATAAGGGTAAGCTTTTGAACAGATTTTTATACCCAGCGGTCTGAATAATAATAAACAAAGATAATAATAATCTAACCAGTAAAAGTTTTGTAACGTGTAAATGGTTCTTTAGTTGAAATAGGCGTGAAAATAACATTTATGATTACTATAGTATTGAATTTCTACGAAAAAATACGGCTCTTTTAAACCCATAACTCATAAAACATAAACTCGTAAAATTGTAAAGTAAACTTAAAGCGTAAATACCACCCTTTTGTCTAAGCATTGAACTCAAATAAGTAAACATTTTAGCAATAGCAATAAATTATAGAGAACTAATAAAATAATTTATTTTATCCCACGGCAGCGCGTGGTATAAGACAATCATAAATACGTATCTGTAACTGTAGTAAAAATACCAGATGTGATTCATCCTTGTAATGAACCACTTTCTACAACAAATAGGAACTGTTTTATTAAATGATAAAAATAAATAACTAGATCAAATCCGTAATCCAAAGTATATATACAGAAAAATAAAAGCAAATAAATACATAAAATAAACAAATAACTGGCTCTAATTTGTAATCGAAATTCTAAAGGAAAGTAATTAAATAATTTTTCTTTTCTCAAATAAATAACAGCAAGTCGCGTTATCTAATCTAAATACAAATAAGAAGCTACTGAATAGATTTTTCTCGATTTGAATATTACTAATAAACAAAAATAATAATAATCTAAACAATAGACTTTTGTATCGTGTAAAGTACGTCTTTAAATAAAAAAGGCGAGTAAATGATATTTAGGATTGGTATAGAATTGATCTTCTACGAAAAATACGGTTCCTTTAAAACCCATGCCAGATTTGTTGAGACTCATAAAATCGTACTGACACAAATATAAAATAAAAACGATGTGACTGTGCATGGCAGATCCGTATATAAGTAGTAAGTTTTTGAACACTTTTTTCTTTGTTTTCAAGTTTAAAGGTTAATCTAACTTTTATTTTTGGTAATAAAATACTTATATCTTTTTTGTATTTTAAATTATACGATCTAAACGTTTCGATAACACTTACAGTTATCTTCGTCAGTATTAATATCTGTTAAAATTGTTAAAGATGTTGTAAACAATTTTGTCAAAATTGAAAAATTAAAACATAAACGTCAGCCTATTACAGAATTAAATTTTAGTAAAGAATAACTAGGTCATTAAAAATTAAATATTATTAAACTACCTTAAAGATGACAAATCAGAACACTCTCTAACGGCGAAAGCTAACAATGAAAAATGTCAGCCAAAAAACACATCTAATTATGATGTAAGTGTAAAGTTGTGAAAAACTTCAATTTCAAAATGATAGAAGCAAATGCCTTACCAATTATATGTTAAATTACCACAACACTATAATTTAACATAAGTAGTTGAAATTAAGATTAAAATTAAAAATTACAAAAAACGTTCTGCATTATGCTCTTCATTGTTAATAATACTTACACTTATTGATAAAAATATCTCTTTGTTAGATTTAACTGGATGATTTTATTTGATGTCATGTTTATATTTGTGAATGCTTCTTTCATTTTGAAATTTAAGTTTTTCACAACTTTACACTTACATTATAACTTGATTAAATTTTGTGAATTTTTTTTCTGCCCGACATTTTTCATTGTTACCTTTTCCCGTTAGAGAGTGTTCTGATTTGTCATCTTTAAGGCAGTTTAACAATATTTAATTTTTAATGACCTAGTTATTCTTTAATAAATTTAATTCTGTAGTTGGCTTTATACGTTTCTCAAACTGTTATGTTGATAGCAGGCTGATGGTTTTGATTTTTCAACTTTGACAAAAAATTTTTCAACATCTTTAACAATTTTAATAGATATTACCACTGACGAAGATAACTGTAAGTGTTATGGAAACGTTTAGATTGTATAATTTAAAATACACCGTTAAAAAACTCAAAAAAGATAAGTATTTTATTACGTGTGATAATAGTGAAAGTTTACATTTTCATATTTATTTTTGGTACTATATGTGATTTTAAGTTTAATTATAACATTGTGTTGCATATTATCTTATGCTGTATTTTTCCTTGACTGCAAGTTCGAAATTTAGGCTAACTTTTACCTTTGTTACTAGGTTTGATCTTAATCGTAATTAACTAGTCCTAAGACAATTAACGTCGGGAGAGCTAACAGGGTCATTATCGTTGTTTGTTGTTACCCTTCAATTGAATAAAAGTGAAACTTAAATTAAATAACAAAGAAATAACTATAACTTGGAAATATAAATTTAAAATAATTGTAACATTTGGTCGCAAATAAATAACAGCAAGTCTGGTGAGTGGCGCGAGAGCCAGGAATCGCGTAGCGAGCAATCTGGCAATGTGATTGAAGGGTATGTAAGTGAAAAAAAGTATATGTATATAATATAGGTACATTTAGGTATTCACGCAGTAAGTAGTTTAGTACTCAAGAGAAGAATACAATTGCCTCGGATCGACCTGGCTACAAGGGGCGGTCAAGGTCGAAACAGACAGGCCAGTTGCTGGCGACTGTGCAAAGAATGAATGGCGAGTCGGCACGTGGAATGGAAAGTATGCATGCTAAAGAATTTGAAATTGCGAATGTAATGTACGAAATACACCTTGATACTCTGTGTGTGTCGGAGACAAGGCGCAAAGGAAAGGATGCTGTGGAGATGAATGATGTCAGCCTAGCACTATGGTCAGGAGTTGAGACTGAAGTGCATGGCGCAAAAGGAGTTGGGGAAATAGTAAGTAAAAGAGCGAAAAGATTTGCGAAACAGTACGAATTGGTATCTCCCCGGGTAATGTGGGTTAGAATGAAAGTGGAGTTTCGAAGAACTTTTCTTATTGCATGCTATGCACCGGTGAATGGAGAAAGAGACCAGGAGCGTGAGAACTTCTGGAATGAAGTAGAGAACATGTTGAACGTATGTAAGCCAAATGAAAGTGTGATGACAGTGGGATATGAACGGATGCGTGGTTGTACAGAGAGAACATACTAAACGCGTTCTAGGAACGTTCGGAGAACAAGCGAGTCAATGAGATTGGTGGATGCCTGGTGAAGATTGTGTGGAGAAAAGCTTGTTTGTATCCAATACGCGGTTTAAACATAAAAATGTGCATATGTATACATGGCAAAGAGGTGAATCTAAAAGTATGATAGACTTGATAATGTATGATGAACAGCTTAGAAACCTGGTGAAAGGCACAAAAGTAATGCGCGGATCGGAGTGTGGATTGGGCTACTTTTGGTTGTATCGAGAGTGTGTTCAGGACAAAAGTGGGTCTGGAGAAGGAAAGCAAACGTATTGGGAACGTCCAGAATTAGGGTAAACAAACTACTGGATAATCGTGCGAGAATGATACACGCAAATGATGTGAGTAAAGAGTTGAATGTGAATAAAACAGAGTGGAACGAACAAATAAAAGACACTGACGTTGAAAGTGCATAGATAAGCTTGAAAAACTGTGTTGTCAATTGTGCCGTGCGGATATGAGTCTGTAAAAAAGCAGTATGTAAGAAAAATATGCGTACACAGCAATGATTGCTGTAAAAAATTAGACTGCGAAAAAAGCGATTGTTTAAGGTGTACAGATTAAAAAACAAAGAAGCGAAGGAGGCAGTGAAAATCAAAAACTCTTCTGGAAATGGGTCAAAAATACAAAATGTGGCCCAAAACAGAACGCTGCAGGCGTGATGAATATAACACCGAAATAGCATGGGACGGTTGTGAAGTGAGGAAATGCTGGCAAGAATATTTCGGAAAGCTGTACAGTAGTGAGGAAAGTAAGACTGAAAGGTTACATAAGGAGCATGTAGCAGAAATAGTGAATGAACCTGAGAAGGGTATTGGGATAAATGAGATAGAGAAAACGGTAGGAAGATTGAAAAACGGCAAGAGAGCAGGCGTAGAAGAAATCACTGGTGATATCCTAAAGTATGGGGGTGCAAGCTTATACGAAGATTGTGTGAATTATTCAATGTATGCCTTATGTGTGGAAAAGTGCCGAGGGATTGGAAAAGCGCGATTATTGTACCACTGTACAAAATGTAAGGTGAACAAGAGTGATCGCAAGAACTACAGAGGAATAAGTTTGCTCAGCGTGCCTGGTAAAGTATTTGGAAGAATACTGATAAATTTCGAGAAACTACACAAACTAAGATTTTGGGTGTGCAGGGTGGCTTCATGCCAGGGAAAGGATGTGTCAATCAGATAGTTGCTCTTCAGCAAGTGATCAAAAAGTGTTTAAGTGTAAAAAAGAAGCTGTACTGTGCGTTTCTAGATCTGGAGAAAGCATACCACAGAGTGAATAGGCAGAAGCTGTGGGAAATATTAAATGAATATGGAGTAAATAAAGGTCTCATAAACGGAATATGGACAGTATACAACGGTAGTCGGGCATGTGTTAGGGTGAGAGGAGGTGTGAGTGAATACTTTAATAATGTACGACTTCTGGTGTATGCAGATGACACAGTCTTATTAAGTGACAGTGCGGATAACTGCTTTGAGCAAGTTTGATACAGCCTATGTTAAGATCGTGGTGTTCAATCGGGAAGGTGGAAAGGAGAGTAGAGTGTTTACTCTGCAAGATGAAATTGAGGATCAAGTGGACGAGCTGGTATATCTGGGTAGAACGTTTACTGCAGATGGTACAATGGAGGGCGAGATTGGACGAAGGGTCAATGATGGAAGTGATTGGAGGTGGTGTTTCCCTTCAGTACTGTATGGAAGTGAGACATGAGTATGTCAAAAAAAGCACGAAAGAAAAATAAATGCCATGAATATGGAATTCCTAAGAAGCGCATGTGGTAAAACGTAAAGAGAAGATAAAGAATGAATGCATAATGACGGATTGTGGCGAGGAAAAGGCGATGATGGATAGATATTAAAGTAGTACACTACGTTGGTTTGGTCACATTGAGAGAGTGAACAACGCAAGATTAACGAAGCAAATATATGTGGGTGAGATTAGAAGTAATGCCGTGACTGGTAGCCCGCGTACAACTTAGCTGAATCTGTGAATGAAAAATAAATAAGAAGCAGGGACTGTGTTGCCTACTCCCAAGGGAATAGCGTGAAAGTTAAGTTAAGTTAAGATTAAGAATAAATGTGCAATTAAGTACAATACAAAAATCCATTATCGTGTGCGTGTGTGTGTGTGTGTGTGTTTATATATATATATATATATATATATATATATATATATATATATATATATATATATATATATATATATATATATATATATATATATATATATATATATATATATATATCATATATGTGTGTGTGTTGTGTTGTGTGTGTGTGTGTGTGTGTGTGTGTGTGTGTGTGTGTGTGTGTGTGTGTGTGTGTGTGTGTGTGTGTGTGTGTGTGTGTGTGTGTGTGTGTGTGTGTGTGTGTGTGTGTGTGTGCATGCATATGCGTGCGTGTTGCGTGCGTGTGTGAGCGCGTGTGTGAGCGTGTGTGCGAGCGTGCGTACGCGCGTGCGTGCGCCCGTGTGTGTGTTCTGAATCTTTTTTATTATTGTAAACATCATTGCTGTTGATTTTAATATGTAACATTTCTAAGTCTTTTTTACCTCACAATACGAAAGCATTGGGAGGTATAGTAATCGGTCGGCGAAATTTCGAGTGCAGCACTTTAGTTTTTGTGAATTATCGCAAAATAGAAAGTAGATAGAAAGTAGATCCCAGCGTATTGTTAAAGAGGACTAAATTTCCTTTAAAATGAGCTACCATACTTAAACATTGCTTTACCGTAAGTTGGAAATAAAGTATGTTCCAGCGCGATACCGTCCACAAACATAATCCGATCGTCATGAAATTTGGTACCCTGGTTCAGGTTCATGAGTTTACGGAATTATGAACTTTGAGCGAAATCTGTCCAGTCAAAATGGAATTCCAGATTTCGACTATTATAGAGTGTATAAATACGAACGGCTATTCGTAGCAAACGACGCGTCTTTACGTAGGCAACTAAGTGCGTTTTTGTTTAGTACGTCAAGCGTTATAGGTATTATTTAAATAATAACTTAAATTTACGATAATGTGTCTTGGTCGTCATATTTCATTGTTTCTGTCGAAGTATTACGATTTTTTTAATAAAACGATTTAACAATTTAATGATGTGAAAAAACTGTACAAAATTTCTAGTAGCAAAAAAAACACAGTACACTAGTTATAAGACACATCAAATTCTTTCAGTTTTACTTGTGCTTGTTTAAATTATCAGTTACATTCTATTGTGAGGTCATGTATTGCATACATCAGATTTTTTGTTATTGTTTTCTACGTCTAAAATTATAGTCTCGTTATATTTAAAGTTATGCTTAGAATTTAGAACATATGGCAAAGCAGTATTTTTTGGTTTGACTTTCACATCTGATTTATGTTGTATTATTCGATTTTTCAATTTTTGTAATGAAGTTCCAATGTAAGAAAAGAAAGACTTTTATATATTAAAATTAATAGTAATGATATTTACAACAAAAAAATATTTAGAAGATGTGCCAAATAGTTATAATTTTATTTTAGAAAAATTTTATAATAATAATAATATATTTTGCCCAACAGATACATATAAGTATCCAGGACAATGCAAAATACAATTACACGATTACAGAAAGAAAAAAAATATGCATATAGCCGCAATTAAATGATACAAAGAATAACAATTAAAATTAAATGAATAATAAAACAAAAAGTTTATAGAAAAGTAAACCATGTCACAATAATGGTACCATTGAATAAGTGCAATCATTGTACCTAAATTAATTTATAATTAATATCTGATGTCTAAAAGTTGCCTTTTTGAAAAGTGTATAAGATCATAACTATAGGAATACGTGTTACAATTTTTACATATATAATAGAATGGTGATTTTTTCATTAAATTGGATTTGCAGAATGGCAGATAAAATGTGTCATTTCCTCGATAATCCAGACGTGGAACATAAAACTTAAGATATTGTAGCAATGCAAGGGAATCGATCTTATCGTGTAGCAAGTTATGAAGAAAGGACATTCCCACTTTTATTCGGCGATTCTCCAAACAATCGATGTTTGTGACAGATAGCAATTCAGTATGGTCGCAATGCCTATCAGGGTAAACGCCATATAATTTGCAAAACTTTCTTTGCAAAGACTCAAGTACTACTTTTTGGACTGTGTATAGGGACTCCACATTATTGATGCGTACTCAAGTTTAGATCATATTAATGCAAAATACAAAGACCGAAAAGCATTTATGGCTGAGAACCACCTGCAATTTCTAACTACAAATCCAAGCTATCGCAAAGCTGCTTTGTAATTTGATTAATATGAAAATTAAATGAAAGCTTTGTATGGAAGTAGACACCTAGATCATTGTTATCATGTTATCATATTACATTATGTTATCGAATTTGGTATTTTATTTTACTGTCATTCAAAAAACTGTCAAAAATTATTAAAAATCTGCCCTGAAGATAAGTTCACCCGAAATGGAAATATAGGTATTTACCTACTGCAAATTATATATATATATATATATATATATATATATATATATATATATATATATATATATAATGGCGTATTAACTATTCACTACTAGATTAAAAAATGTTTTCTGAGCATGAAAATATATCAGAAAAAAATCTTTGCGTAATAGTTATTCTAATACAGTGGTTTAAAAATAAAAAAAGTTGGTTTGTAACTGCATGTGTAAGTAAAGGTTATAAAGCTGTATTTCCATGGATGTAATGCTTTATTAAACTTAAGTTAATTTTAAAATACTAAGGGCATGCCAGCGTATGCACTGTTTGAATACATTACCTATTCCACAGACGTACACACATCACATCTGTGCCTATTCTAATTAAAATACTGGTATTTGAACTTCGTTTTTGAGTAAGTAAATGTACTGTCAAAAATTGGCAAATTAAATTACAAAATATTTTTATTTCGTACTGTACTGTAATATTGGTTTTTTTTTACGATAGAGTGTAGTCGATAGTAAATAGTATATTAAGTATTAAGAACAGTAAGGGCAGTTTCAACGATAATGTTTGGCGACTGAGCGAAGCGAAGTCGCCAATATTAGAGGATATTGGTAAATTCCTTACTGTTCTAAATGCTGATGCTATTTTTTGTGCGATCAACAATACACTTGATGGCAAAATGTAGGCAAAACACATTTTATTTTATCTCAAAATTGTTTAAAACATGACCACAAGCCGAGCCACAAGCGTATGTATTGTTTCCTTAGTAACCTGAATGTTAATGTGACAGTTGTAAAATAATTGTCAGAAATTCTGCTAATCAAGGCGACAAAGTTTTAGTGCTTTTTAATTCGGAGGGGCATAGAATGAGTGAGTCAGAAGTGGAAAACAACGCCGATATAGAGGAAGCGTGGAAAATCGGATGCTCCGCTGCTATACCAGAGAAGTCCAAGACTCGCTACGAAACTACGTACAAGATTTTTCGGGAATGGTGCGAACAAATGAGTAGTTTCATAAACGAAAAGGTTTCGTTAGCGTATTTTGTTTAAAGGAATCAGAAACTACAAGCGCCTGAAAGTTTATGGGCAGAGTATTCTAAGTTGAAGTGTACAATATTCATTCATGATTCCGTGGACATATCTAAATTTTCTATTTTGATTGCATACCTGAAGAGAAAGAATGCTGGATATAGACCCAAAAAAGCTAAAACTTTCACTAAGGAAGACATCGAGAGATTTTTAATAGAGGCACCAGACGAGGAGTTTTTAATTCATAAGGTATTATAGATTTACACTGTACCTACCATTATAGAAATGAAAAAACTTAATTTTGTGAATTTTAGATAGGGCTGATATTAGGAGTATCGGGAGCTTGCAGGAGGGAAAAATTATACAATATGACGCTGCAAGATGTAGAGGATCGTGAAGCACTTTTTGTCGTAAAGATTCCAGAGACGAAAAACAATATTCCACGGACATTTACAGTCATTAACACTGAACTGAAAAAAATTGATTATTTAGATATTTGCCACAGATATTTAAAACTCCGCCACAGCCATGGAAATAATAAGTCCTTGCGCATATTTTTCCGTTATCAAAAAGGCAAATGTAGTAACTAGGTAGTAGGAAAAGGATCCATTGGAAGTTGGCCATCAAAAATTGCTAAATATTTAAAGATACCAGACGCTTCTGGATACACTGGTCACTCATTTAGGCGCACATCGGCGACGCTTTTGGGCGATAAAGGAGTAGATGTACTGGCATTATAGAGACATGGAGGGTGGCGGTCTTCGGCGGTCGCAGAAAGTTATGTGGAAGATTCTCTTCATAACAAAATAGGTTTTGCTCAGAAAATTCTGCATGATGATGGTGTTAGAACCAGTGGCTTCTACGTTTCAACAAGCAATACATTCTGTGAATACAAATCTTCTTGAAACGTGCGGTATTACCATTTCTAATTGTAACAATTGTACGTTTAACTTTAGTATTAATAAATAATACTATACCCAAAATTCTGGCAGGTGTTTCAGTAAACTATGAATTACACTTACTGTTCGCTGAATGGTAAGTAAATTACTTACCGTTCAGTTAGACTCATTAAACAGAAAATGCCACGTACTGTTGTCAAAACAGTGACAGTAAGTTTACAAAAATGAACGATCGCACAATAGTAGATTTCGCAACTAGTGCGCTGTTTACACATTTCTTGGTGCGAGGCTGTTCTTTTTTACCCGAGGTGTAGCCGAGGGATAAAATATATGGCCGAGCACCAAAAAGGTGACAGCGCACGTATTGCGAATACATTTTTTTGTAATCGTTCACATAAAATTAGAAAAAAATTAAATTTTGAAATATTTGTTGACAAATGTCAAATTAAATACATAAATAAAAAAGTTTATATATTTAGTTATATACCACTTTTCTCTTTATGTATTAAAAGTAACGATTACAAAAAAACACATTTTACGGTAGGCTAGGATTTTTACGGAAATCAATTCATAGCTGGCTTTATAAGAAAAATGTATTTATTAACTATAACATATTTATCAAAAATAAACCAAGTTACAACCCCCAATTAGAACCAATAATATTTTGGTATCTGAAAATTAATATTAATTGTGCAATTTTCGTTTCAATTAACTTGCAGTGCACAAATTTCTTCATGACGTATTGTTGCAGCTAAGGCATTATTATTGACATTCGAATTTGTGTTGCAAACATTGCCTCCTGATGGTTTGAACAAATGCATTTTTGGTTCTTCTTAATGTTGAGTGGGTTTTAGTATGGAATAGAGTACGTTACGTTATTCGTCCGTTACCCGGATGTTACCTACTCATTACGCAAACACATTCAGACTGGGCTTCGCCTCGTCCGAATTAATTACTTATTCGTCTGTAATATCCGTTGTACCAGACTTATAACGTAAATAATTATTACATGTCAATGTGATTTGTACTGCACTTCTTTTGATTGTTTAAAAGCTTTGTTGCCAAATGAGATTTTTGAGGTTTTCAATACATTTTCAAAATTTTTTATTTTACAATTTCTAAAAAATTCGTGGTACTAATGAACAAAATCGTTTAGAATTATTGTTGTTTGCATAAATCAGCTGGAAATAATTATTTTTAATAGCTGTGCACTAAATATGAGCATTTCAAGATCCCCACTTCGAACTTCAATATTGTCAAACATACAAGAGAGAGAATTGTTTTACTATTTTCTCACACTCAGAGAACATCCCTTAACAACGTACCGTAGAGTTAATACGCCATTTTTACAGCATCCCGTACATATAATAAGTTACGAGTGTAAGTATGTATGTAGTGTGCAGTTCGAGGCCTCTCTCCTCCTTCAGGACTTGGATGTGAGTTGTTGTTGGTTGTAGTTCTTCTGTGATACCAGTTGATACCATTATGCGTATGTTGTTGTGGTAGCGTTGGATGTTAAATGCTGTGGGTAGATGTTGTTTGTGTGGATGTGTAGTTGCAGATGTCCTGCGGTCGGGTGTCGCGTGATGTGGCTATTGATGTTGATGCCCAGGTTGATCTGTAAAAGAAAGAAACAGGCATTAATAAGACGCATAATAAGTCGTATTGTAGTAACAGAGTTGCTACAATTCGGTTGTCGGTTTAGTATTCCAACGCGTGAAGCGCTGTTGGAGAGGCGGTAATGTTAGATAGAACATTAGAAATTAGAAATCGATTCTGTATACTTAACCTAGGGGCGCAATATACAAAGGTCCGACGACCTTTGTATATTACCCGAAAAGGGTAAGCACCTCCTGACCGTCCCTGAAGATCACTCCCCATAAGTTAGTCACAGTTTTCGCCTGAACGAGTGCCGCTGCCACCTTTCGGATGCCAGGTAGGCTCTTCTCCATATTAAGACCTCCGAGGAGTCCCAATAGGCGTCGAACCCTAGGGCTGGTTTAGTAGGCGGGGAATCGAGAGCGGTGGGAGCCGCTCGGTACTTCCGCTTTATCAACGCCCCTGCCGTCGCTCGGGTGTAGCTAACATTGGTGTAACTTGAAGAAGGCGTCGCTGTTGGCGGTGTCCTCTTCGGTCTCTGTTTACCGTCTTCTTCCGTTGTCGAGGGAACTTGCCCGGTCTGTGCGGGGTTTAGTGCATTTACTGCAGTGGTGATCTCCGACGCACTTTACACAGCGTGCTTCCGCCCTGTAGCAACGCTGTGCGTGACGAAAACCCCGACACCGTGACACTGCCAGATGCCGGATTTCCGCCGCAATTCCTCTACGGTGACTCGGAGGGGGTCGACGTACTGCAGCTCTCGGATCTATTTGTCCTCTTTGGTTGGTAGGTGTACCAACACTAGGGGGGTCGCTCGACCTTGCTACTTCATTCTGAAACAAGAGATTACTTTAATGTCATGTTATGTAACGTACGCTTGTTGCTAACGTCAGCTTGGGATAGATCTACGGGCATTCCTCGTATTACTACCTTAGCGAGACGCTCGCTAAGGTAGGCTGGATGCGGGTTCCCTCGCTGGTCGCTTTGGCTCTCGTGAAGGCTGCTCCGTGGTGGCTGGTACGGCATGCTGAGCAGCGACGGGATCTGATGAATGACATGCGGAATTCCTAACGGTGGGAAACCGCAATCATCTTCGGAGTCCGCCTTGTCGACGAACCTCCTAAAACCGCGCGGCATCGTAAAAACGATACCGGCAGTTATGGTTGCTTTTTTTTAAATTAACTATTAGCTTACGCTAAGTATCGATCTTAATCGTTCGAGTCCCAATTCAGGGATGAAAGAAAACGCAAGAAGGTAGAAAGAAAATTTTTTACAGAGATATGTAAGGTGTCAATGTACATAATTTAACATTATTTTAAATGTACAGGGTGTTTCAGAAGTAGGAACCATACCAAAGTTTTTTAAATTTCTAGTGATTAGATTTAATCCCCCATTATATTCTCAAACCACTGTATGTGTGATAGATAATAAATAATAATAATAATATGTATCGTCGCTGTATAATGAACGATGACATACAAAACATCAAAGAAAATGAAAATATCAATCACATAATTGCTGGGTGGCACTCTTTCCAGTACATTACATCTTGACAGGCATAATGCAGTAGCTAAAGTCATCCATTAAACCCAGTGCCAACGGTGTGTGAACTTAGACAGGTTATAGCTTATTATAAGTACAAAACCTCCCATAGTTTGTAAAAACCAAAATATAAGAATATATTGGAGCCAGGTCATCTATACAGATAAATACATTCAACATAACATCCCTGACATAATTATCACACTCAAACAACAAAAAGTAATGTACATCATCGATATCGCCGTACCCAATCTTACAAATACCTATAGACGAAACGTAAACCACATAACTAAACCATTATTTATATCTAGCAGACGAAATTCGTAATATGTAGAACATGGAATATGTACAAGTATTCTCAATTGTAATAGGATGCACTGGTGAAATACCCACGAAACTGGAACAAAATTTACCAATATTAGATATACCAACTGGTTTATACATTATAATTCAAAAAGCCGCACTGTTAAACACCTGTGCAATTGTTGTATGAGTGCTAGGAGAGGGGACATGTTCTGATATGTCGGTTTAAAAGTATTATACTGTCATATATTTACATTCAATGGGCATTACTTGCCTGAAAAGGCCGTATGTACGATTGAGCACCTTTACAAGAGAAAATGTTTGTAATAATAATAATAATAATAATATTACGTTCATCTGGGTCCCAAGTCACATAGATATACCAGGACACGACATCGCAGACACCGCGACAAGGCATGTTACCTTAGAAACACATGTAGATGTCAACTATATAACACTGACGGATTTAAGAAAATACCTAAAAGAGAAAATATAGAACAATGGCAAAGAAGATGGGAATTATGTAATACTCACCTGTCCGCAATCAAGCCAGGAGTAGAGACATTGTATGACTTAAAAGAAGTTACAAGGGAAGAAAATGTTAAGGTGCACCGTTTTCGAATTGGACACTCGAAGCTTACGCATCAGCATTTACTCAAAGGAGAACTTGCGCCATTATGTCATATATGCCAGGTAACTCTGACTTTAAAACATATAATCAACGAATGTCTAAATTATGAAGATCAGAGACTTAGGTTTGAGCTGGAAGAGAACTATACAACAAATTTCACCAACACTATGAGCGTGAGGCGCGTACTCAATTTCTTAAAAGCAATCAAGATATTCAATGAAATATAAGTTGCAAAGTGGAATAAGCTTAAATCACTTATGCCAAACATTAACAGATATGAATCTGCGGAATTAATAACACTTACACTGACAAATAATATAATAAAAGCCGCAGAGCAATCTATTCCAAAAACACGCAGGTATATAAAAAAACTACCTGTTCCGTGGTGGAATACAAATATATCAAATGCAATTACGAACAGAAAAAGGGCGCTACAAATTTTTTCAAAGTTTGCAACAACCGAAAACCTGATAACTTTTAAAAAATTGCGAGCTGTAGCCCGAAAACTAATTCTCATCATCAAATTTACCCAGTGGGGAAATATAGAACAAAATTAAAGCCATAGCCGAAAGACATCTCCAAAGAAACACAATAAAACTAGAAGAACAGGAAACGCTAATCACGGAACCCTCCCAAGTAGCAGAAAAACTGGCCATATACTATGAAGCTGCTAACTCCTCCGACAACTATAGCCAAGAGTTCAAAAGACTAAAACAGAACAAGGGGAAAGCCATAGATCAATTATTAAGAACCTACCACTACTAGGATTAGAAGACGTACTCTACCTATTCAACAGAATTTGGTCAGAAGGAGTGTACCCAGGCAACTGGAAAACCTCGCTAATCATTCCCATCTTAATGAAGGGAAAGAACCAATTAGAAGCGAGCAGCCACCGACCTATTTCTCTCCTTAGCTGCATAAGAAAGTTGTGGGAAAGAATGGTCAACAATAGACTAATGGAATATCTAGAAACTCACAATCTTTTAAATAAATTTCAGTTGGGATTTCACAAATCTTATTCTATAAACGACAACATACTCCACCCTGCAAACGTTGTACAAGAAGGATTTGCAACGTATCACCGCACTACTGCAGTATTTTTCGATTTAGAGAAGGCATACGACCTGATGTGGAGACATGGGATATTGCAAACGATATATGAATCGGGCATCAGGGGAAAGATGGCATGTTTTATTGAATCTTTCCTGACGAACAGAAAGTTTCAGGTAAAAGTGGGGAAACAACATGTCTTCAATCCATCCATTAGAAAACTGTGTGCATGCACTTTTGCAGGGGAAGGACACCGCACCATCAACCAAGTCTGTTCATGAAACAGAATAGAATTCAATGAGTGGAAATCTGTGGAAGCCGCACATACAAGCTACTGTAACAAAAGCACGGAAGCACTTAAATATAGTAAAATGCCTCATTAGTATAAAATGGGGAGCCGACAGGGAAGTACTTTTACGAATGTACTAATCTTTAATCCTGTTCATCATTGATTATGGAGCCGTCGCTTACGGATCAGCATCAAAGTCTAATCTACGACATCTAGACGTAGTACAAAATCTTTGTATCAGGCACGCAATAGGCGCTTTTCCAACCAGCCCTACCAGCAGTCTACAGGTAGAGTCTGGAGTATTACCACTAGAAAAGAGACGAGTATGGCAATTATTTAAGTACGCCGTTAAAATAGTAAACAACCCTAACCATTTCGATAACCAAATAGTACTTAACGATCAAACGATCCCACAAAGAAATCTCAACAAACCACTTAGATACAGGATCAAAAAAGGAACGCAAGAACTACAAATAAGTCGCATAACTGATGTAAACGAGATGGAATTAAAAAACAAGATTTGGGATAAATGGACAGAAGAATGGTCGTTGCAAAATAGACTATTAAAAATACATATTCCCACCCCCAGCGGCGGAAAAGTATATTCTGAAACGAGAGACTCCACCAACCTGCAGATATTGCATTCCTACTTGTAGTCTTACTATATCACACATATTTGAGACATGCCCAGGACTCCTTAATATGAGACAACGCTTAAACTTGACTAACGAACAGAAGACTGATCTAAGGCCACACAAGGATAGAATTAGAAATATTACTACCTTTCTAGATCAAATCAGTCTATTAGATAAGATATGACAAATGTGATAAAACACAGTTAAAAATAATAAACGGCAAATAACCCCACGGTTGATGCCAAATTAAAAAAAAATAAATAAATAATAATAATACCCCCTTGAAACTGAGATCCACCTTGACGTGGTGAGGGGACTCAGTAGCCACTGTTGCCAGCAGTGGTGAAGCAAAGAGATCTCAAGTGGTTTTGTCTTCGTCTACTCGTTTCTGCCCCGTTACTTCAGTTTGTTTGCAATCTTAGGTCCTTTGTCTTTCTTTCATTGTGTCCCTTGTTTTCTGTAAAAAAAGTTAAAATAAAAAAAAAGGCTTTAGCCCTCTGGCAGGTAGCGATAAAATGCAACGATGACGACAACTCAATATTTATGGATTATGGAAGTTAACTCGAGCCCTTCGGGGCGCCCACATTCTACGGTGCAGGGGTTCGAATTGTCTCCAGTACCGGTCGAGAACGAGGCGGAGCGGGCAGGCCTCACCCGACCATTATCAAGCGGCTGCTCGGCGTCCATGGTGGGAAACCAGGCTATGGAGCATGTAAAAGCTTCTGGAGTTGATGACAACTCTGGCGTGAACTTGGACAATGAAACCGGAATTAACGTCGTTATGACTGCTCGAGCTAGCACGCAACCGATCTTTGCCTCCAAAATTAAAGGGGGTAGAACAACTGTAAATCTAGACAGAGGAAATAGTTTTGAATATACTACTCGAAATTTTTAGTAGTAGAACCCACTGAATTTGGTGCTTTTAATAAAATAAGTCCTTTTGTTATTTAAAGGAGTATAGATTATTTAATTGGAACGGTCACAAACATGACTAAAATTTAGCAAGGGCTTCCTATCGAAGTCAAAAATAGAGTTCAGGCACATAAACTCTTAGATTTAAAAATATTTAATGACACAGCTGTTGAGGTAACACCTCACAACACTCACAATTTTTGTAAAGGAGTTGTAACCTGTCAAGATTTAAAGCATGCAACAGAGTCAGAAATAAAAGAAAATATGGAATCGCAAAGAGTAGTTGACGCCAAGTTTATGACAATAAGAAAAGGAGGTGAATTATTAAAAACTGCTTCAGTGTTACTTACTTTTAATAGAGTATCATTGCCCACGGCAGTAAAAGCTGCATACCATAATTTACCGGTGCGGCCTTACTATCCCAACCCCTTACATTGTTTTCAGTGCCAAAAATACGGACACAGTTCATCAACGTACACAAAGGACAAAATATGCATTTGTGGTTACCCAGAACACGACAGCGACCCCTGTCCAATCCCACCAAACTGTGTTTATTGTGGAGGAACACACTTAAGTAGATCTAAGAACTATCCTACATATAAAAGTGAAGCCGCGATACAAAAACTAAAAGTAGATAAAAAATTAACTTTTCAAGAAGCCAGGCGAGAGGGTTTGTCCTCAACTGCTACACCTTCGGCCACGTATGCAGCAATCACATCACAAAAAGCAATACTAGCAACAAGTACAGTTTGCAATAAAATCTATCACTCAAATCCAAAAACTAGATTTAAATCAATCCACAACACATATATTGCCTAACACCGCGCAAACTATTGTAAACACAGAACTAGAAGATATGGAATTGGGATGTTGTACACCGAATACACTAAAGGCAAGAAGGAGCATAACACCAGAACAAAACAGTGAACAATCAGACCCTGACAAAAGAGTTCGTACTCGTAATTCAGTAAGTGCTGCAACATCAGAGATAGAAGCTTGTTCAGACGAAAATTCAGATACTAGTGCATCTATCGATATAAATATCGTTAGAAAAGAAAAACATAGAACCAAAGGCAGGCCAAAGGGAAAGCCGAGAGGTCCAAAAAAGACCAGCTAAATTGGTCATATTATACCTCAAATGTGATAATTGGATTTTAAGGCTAAAGATTAAACTGTGATATTTTATAATGTTTTACTAGCTGTGATATTTTTCTATATTTTTTATTTATTTATAAGTTTCTATTTACATTTTATTTATTTATTAGTTTGTTTTTTATATTTTATCAATCTATTTATGGTATTCGAAAAACTAACTACATTAATCTATAACATTTCGTTATTACGAAGAAAACATTCTGCAATGGAATTGAAATGGATTAAAACATCACTATTCCCAATTAAAAATAATAATAAGCGATTACCAACCTTTCTGTTTGTGCTTTCAGGAGACACACCTCAAGGAAAATGCAAAATTTCACCTTAGAGGCTGTCACTCCTATAATAAGAATTGTATTGACAACGACAGGGCAAGTGGAGGAGTAGCTATCCACGTTAAAAACGACATACCACATATACTTTGGAAACTCAGTACGCACGTACAAGCCATTGCAATGAAAATTGAATATCCAATCAGTATAGTCATGTGCAATATATACTTACCTTCATATAATTGGACACTTCAAGATATTGAGGACATAACCTCACAATTAACTCCTCCTTTTCTCCTTATGGGAGACTTTAACTCCCACTCAAAAGTCTGGGAATCAACGCATACAGATGCTCGAGGTCACTTAATAGAGCAACTGATCCAAAACAATAATTTAGTGCTTCTTAACACCGGCCTTGCCACACATTTTAATGCTGTCATGCAACTTTACTGCAATCGATCTGACGATTGCTTCTCCAACGGTAGCACTAAAATTAACATGGTAAGTACATAAAGATCTCTGTGGGAGCGACCGCATTCCCATATTTATCTCTACACAACACAAAAACCAAACAGGGCATTACCAAAAAAATGGTTAATCAAAAAAGTGGACTGGGAAAGATTCGGTTCGTTGCTAAATGATGATAAATATGATGAGATGCTGGATATAGGAGACCAAGTAACTTTATTTACACGAACGGTCGTAAACGTAGCTTTAAAAACTGTTCCTCAATCTAACACAACGGTAAAACCAAAATTTGTACCCTGGTGGTCAGAAGAAATTAAGAACTTAATTAAACAAAAAAGAAAACTATTCAACACCTTTAAACATAAACCAACTACCGAAAACATGATTAGAATCAATCACTGCTAATAGTAGAAGCAAACAACCTAACGGAAACTGAAGAAATCGCCGAAGCACTAGCACAACAGTTTAAACAAAATAGCAGCTCCGAGAACTATACCGACGCGTTTAAAGTAACCAAACTGCAACAAGAACAAGAAATAAATTTCAAAACGGATGAAATACATCATTACAACCAGCCGTTTACACTTACTGAATTAAACAAAGCACTCAGTAATAGTAAAAATACAGCTCCCGGGTCAGATGCTGTGATGTACGTAATGTTAGAAAAACTACCTTTACCTAAAAAACAAAAACTGTTAAAGATATATAGCGCAATATACGAAAAAGGAACATACCCAGTCCAATGGCAACACTCTATAATAATACCAATACCTAAACCTGGGAAAGATATCACAAACCCTACTAATTACAGACCTATCTCACTTACCTGCTGTTTAAGTAAGATATTTGAAAAAATGGTCAACGAACGGTTAGTATGGCTATTAGTAGAGCAGAGTAACGCTGAATTTATCATACGCACAGACTCACTAAGTTCAATGCAGGCGATTCACAATATTACTTCAACGAAAGATCCTTTAGTGAACATTATCAAAGATCAATTACATTACCTAAGCAGCCAGTCAAGAAACATAACAATAATGTGGATACCAGGACATCTGAAAACAGCAAGGCAGATGTTGCTGCAAAAAGTGCTGCCAAAGGGAAAGTAGATGTCACTTCAGTTCACCCTAATGACTAAAAAATACCTAAGAACTAAATGTCTTGAGAAATGGGACACACTATGGAATCAATCTGTCACATTCTTAAACATATACAAAAAATACACAAGCCCTTGGAAAACTACATGTGAATTAACAAGAAGGGACCAAGTGGTGCTCACTAGGGTTAGAACTGGACACACAAACTTGACACACAACTTTTTGTTAGGTAAAACGGAAAGAAAAAAATGTCATCGACGCAATGTCTATATAACACTAAAACATATATTTATTGAATGTCCAGAATACACCCAAATAAGGAAAAATTTGGAGATGGATAACAACATGCAAAAAATTATAAACGAAGATACAAAATCAATATAACGAATTATAAAATACCTGAAGGAAACAAACCTTTACAGGAGTATATAAGTATCAGACAAAAGAAAATAAAAGTTTTAGATAAATGACCATAAAACCATTGCAGTTGGTGCCATTATACCTCAAAAAAGAAAATAAAATAATAATAATAATAATAATAATAATTGAATTGAATTGAATTGAATCGTTTATTTCAGAAATATATACAGTTATTGGCCCAACGAAGTCAAAAGACTTGTCTGTCGGTACCATATATTTTACAATTAAATAAATACAAATTATTCTTACTTAGTAAACATAAAATTTCAACTTAAGAAGAGTTGGAGCTGTATATTGTCTAATTATGTTAATAATATATTATTTTGATAGCAATATTTTACAGTATTACATAGTGTTCGCAACAATGAATTTTGAAACTAGCACGTTTCGTATGAATTGTCATAAATCTTAAATAGTAGAAATTAAACTTAGACGATGAGATAATTTAAATGAAAAACAATATGCCATACTAACAAATGATTCCTATTTACACTATTTACAAAAAAACGAAAAAAATTTTTTTATAATAATAATAATAATAATAACCTAGGGGTTGGACTATCTACTAGGCGCGTCCCCAGGTGGCGGATTGGGAATGACCTTGCAAATGACCGTAAGTGATGCAAGGCCAACATCGAAATATGAGCTCGTGGCGGCAAACCGCCACTGTTAGCTCTAGAGAATACGGTGTCGCGGACCAGTCCACGTGGGGCCTCGTATCTAACGAGGTCAGGGATGGCAACCCTGCGCCCCTTAGCTGGAAGTACACTTTTCTTATACTAGTCTTGAGTGACTTCCCTTACTCTTTTCTGTCGGAGCACCCTCGCTCCAACTCTTGTTTCTTCAGGCTCACAGCGAAAGCTGAGAGACCTTCCTTCTTTCTACTCTTCCCAGGACATGCGCCGTCAAAAGCGTATACGGGTGTGGCAAGCCCGGGATGTCCTTGGGGGACGGCTGAGCGCTAGCCGTGTCCTAATACCGCAACCGCGAACTGTACTTCAGAGACTCTAGCAGGGCGTGGCTAGGAACGTCGTACAGGTAGCGGTCGGTGGTCTTGGCTTAATTCCTGGCTACGAGGAAGGTAACCTCTATAAAAATCCCCAATCCCAAGGTCGTTTGGCAGTTTTAGGTGCTGACGGGATTGCGTGAGGGAAGCCTGAGCGTGGCCAGGGGATGCCTGGTCTCTAGCGTTGAAACGCCTGTGGGGAAGAGGCGCCCTCCACAGTATAAACGCCCTCTTGCAGTATACCGGCTCTGCTGCAAGTGACATTTTTCCGAGTATCTCGTGGGAACAGGATGAGTGTTTCATTAGATAATAAAGGAGGTCCACCTCATTAAATATGGAAGTGGCTGAGGGACCACTTAAAAAGCCCTCAAGAAGCCGTCCTGATGACTTAGGTCATAAAATATTAATAAAGGTACCAGTGAGAAGGAGACTCAGTGCCCCGGTTCCTGGTCCTAAAAAGGAAGAGATTTTACAAATTTAAGTCCCTTCCTAATAAGCAAAATCTTGTATGGATTAATAGGTCACGTAAAAGATGTCAAGAAAGTTAAGGAGAGTTGTTAGTGGAGACTGGATCTAGCAAACAGTCTAAGCTATTAATGAAATGTTATCGCTTTGGAGATTTTGAAGTAACGTAGTACCTCACGGTGCTCTGAATACGTCGAGGGTGTTGTGTTCTGTCGCGACTTGTTAAATTGCACTATCGAAGAGATTAAAGACAACTTAAGGAGTCAAGGGTATTGGAGGTAAGAAGGATTAGACGAGACGTGACGGAGAATTCATAGACACCCCAAATCATGTACTTACTTTCAATGTCCCCAAGTTACCTAGAACCATTCAAGCAGCATTCTATCCCCTACAGGTACGTCCGTACATCCCTAACCCTCTGAGGTGTTTTAACTGTCAGAGATTTGGACATTCCTCAGTAAATTGTAAGCAAGACAAGCGGTGTGTCTGCGGCAAACCTCACACGAGGACTCTGCTTGTGAAGTCCCAGTTGTTTGTCCAAATTGTCAAGGGCCGCATAAGGCAATTACAAAAAGCTGTCCAGTATTTAAACTGGAAATGAAAATACAAGAAGTTAAGGTACTACACGGGCTGTCTTATTTGGACGTAAAGAGGAAAGTAGACACCTTAGTAACTCCTACCAATACCTTTGCGCAGGTTACGTCAGCACCTGCACCAGAACCTGTTCGATCTGTTGTTCCAGAAATTAAGCAAATTATTAAAGAAGAAGTGGGAACCCTAATAAAATTACTCCTTGCAAAAAAGACACTCGAAAATCCTAAATCTGTTTTTGAAGTTCCTCTAGCAAAACCGGCCACAAGAAATGTAAACCCGTTTTCAGAACCTACCACGTCCTCCGAGGTGGAAAATATGGACGCAGAAACCAGGGGGGCAAAGAGAAAGACCTCGCTCGCTGGATCTTGTTCCGAGACTCTAGCATTGCGTCTCTGGATGAGGAGACAGTGATAGAAGCGAAACAGGATAAAAAGAAGAAAGGGTGGCCAAAAGGTAATCCCAGAAATCCCCCTTCAAAGGGGGGTAGTTCGATAGGGGCTTGTACCACTTAGCAGTGATAATATCTGTGATATTTTTAACCATACTTTTCTGTGATATATACGTTTATTGTGTCTTGTATATTCGTTATTTATTTATATACTTGTTATTTACATATTTACTTGTTATTTTGTGTCTTATTTATTTACTTGTTATTAAATTATAACTGTCCGTTTCCTACGTGTATTTCTAATATTAACATTCTCATCCATGGAACATATAATTCAGTGGAATTGTAACGGATGCATAAGACACTATTGTGATCTTAAACTAATAATCTCAGAAATAGATCCTTTGTGCCTGTGTTTACAAGAGACCCATCTCAAACCAAACCAACCGTACGCCTTAAAAATGTTGAGATTGTGAGAAAGATTTGACTCCTGGCCTCCGCGTCCATGGCGGCGTGGCGATCTTGATTCGAAATGGTGTTTCCTATCGTAAATCAGACTAAATACCCAACTTCAGGCAGTCGCAATCCGCATTACTTACCCTACTTCACTTACGGTTTGCTCTATTTATCTACCAATAGTAAATGGCAATTGATGGCCTTACAGCGTCTTGTAGACCAGCTACCAGCACCACTACTGTTAATTGGAGATTTCAACTCCCATAACCCTATTTGGGGATCCAATCGTACAGATGCTGGAGGGCGAGATCTGGAAACTTTATTGGAGCGAGATGACCTGATTATACTAAACGATGGGTCTCCAACACACCTGTCAGCTAGAAGCAATAATTTATCTGTAACAGACCTTGCATTTGCTTCTCCGGCACTAGCCACATGCTATACGTGGAACACGTTAGAGCATCTCTACAATAGCGATCATTTCCCTGCAGTCATCACCACTGACAAAAGGAAAACGTTGGAAACGGTCCCGGTTAGGTGGCTGTACAAACGTGCAGATTGGCGTCTCTTTCAAAGCACACTGACAGATTCTGATCAACTGCCTATGATCAATGTAGGCCAATTCACTAGTGTGGTATTGAGAGCGGCAGAAACCGCCATCCCCATTCCATGGCATTCGACGCCGAGGTAATCTACCCTGGTGGAATGCGGAGATCTCTGTTGCTGTCCGGGCCAAGAAAAGTGCCTTAAATCGTTTTAGGAGATGGCCCACAAACGAAAATTTGATATCTTTTAAGAAAGCAAGGGCTCGCGCTCGTCGTCTCATGCTTGAGGGTCAGCGTAGCTCCTGGCGTACGTACGTGACCTCAATAACTCCGAGCACCACGTCGTCGGAGATCTGGAATAAGGTAAGTCTGTGGTCGGCTGTAGATCGTACCAACAAATAAAATACCTGAAAAACCGGATGGGTCGATCACGGACAGCGTGAACGAGATGGCTGAATTGTTAGCCGATCACTTCGCGGTCAGCAGCTCAGCCCGACACAGCACCAACTTCTTGGAGCGCAGGGCGACCCTGGAAACGAATCTGGACTTTGCCACAGAACAACTGCTAGCCTACAATGATCCACTGACCTTTGTAGAACTAGACATAGCTATAAAAAGTGCAAGTAAGTCCGCTGTTGGCCCGGATATGATCAGCTATGAGATCATATCTCACCTGCCACTTAGCTACAAAGTGGCCGTACTTGAGCTGATCAAAAAATTATGGGTAGAATGTACCTACCCGGACGAGTGGAAGGAAGCGGTGATCGCTCCTATTTTGAAACAGGACAAAGACCCCTCCACACCAAGCAGTTACAGACCTATCAGTCTATTGTGTTGTCTTGGCAAGCTGATGGAAAGGGTGGTTAACAAACGCCTCTCATGGGTCCTGGGTCAGAAAACAGAATTGCAGAACATCAAGCTGGTTTTCGAAAACAACACTCCACCATAGACCACCTGGCTTACATTGAAAACACTGTCCAGGACGCCTTCAAGAATCGACATCACACTGTTGCCGTGTTCTTTGACATCGAAAAGGCGTATGACACCACGTGGAGATATGGCGTTCTTAGGACACTGTATGACTGGGGTCTTAGGGGTAATTTGCCTATGTTCGTTGCCTCTTTCCTATCCGTTAGGCACTTCAGGGTTAGAATAGGAAACAATTTGTCCGCTTCAGGAAAATGGCATACCTCAAGGGTCATCTCTCAGCTGCTTGTTGTTTCTGATAGCCGTAAATGGATTGACAAGTCTGGTCGATCCGAGAGTGAATACTTGCCAGTTTGTCGATGACCTTGCGATATGTGTATCGGGGCAGACGGTGGGAGAGGTCTCACGCGTTCTGCAACCGGCCATCAACCAAATCTACAGGAATGCAAGGGAAGCGGGTTTTATAATCTCGCGTACCAAGACGCAGTGCCTCCATTTTTGTCGTCTCCGCAGGCCCCACTATGACCCTTCTCTATCTGGAAGACACTCCTATTCCCTGTAGACCTTTAAGGTTCCTTGGTCTCTTGTGGGACTCCAAACTTTCTTGGAGACCTCACATCGAAAGTCTAGTCATTAAATGCAAGTCTGTGATAAACCTAGTCAAGTGTCTGAGCTCCACTCGCTGGGGAGCAGATACAAGTGTCCTAGTTCATGTATATGTGTATTGTACTATCTAGATTAGATTACGGTTGTGTTGTGTTCGTCCGCTAGAAAATCGTTATTGAAGACACTTGATGTTGTGCATAACCTTGGTCTTCGTTATTGTCTAGGTGCTTTTCCAACGACCCCGGCTGACAGTTTATACTGTGAGTCGGAGTACCCCATTATCAATTCTAGGGCTGCCCTGTTGATGGCCTACATAACAAATCTGCGAGCTAGACCCGACAACCGAAATACAACAGTCCTCCTACACAACAATGACCGATATTCTGACAGGGTCACTATAACCAGACCCTTGGGCGTACGAGCTTATGAGCTCGCTCGAAATTTAAATCTGAACCTACCTAAGGTGTTTACTTTCACAACACCAAAATATCCGCCGTGGTTGCAACTGAGGCTCCCAGTACGTTTTGATCTGACCGTATTGGCGAAAAGAAGGGATCCGCATATTATGATTCGACAACGTTTCTGGGAGATACTAGGCGAACTCTCTGATGCGATGGTGATCTACACTGATGGGTCGAAAACCCGATAGGGCGTAGGATGTGCTGTGGTCGAAAATGGTAGGGTACACATGGGTCCTGTCAACAGTCGCATCTGTATACACCGCGGAGCAATACGCAGTCTGGCAAGCGCTAAAGCTATGTGATCACTGCTCCGGAGTTGAGTTGTTTGTCATAGTCAGTGACTCCCTATCAACACTGACTGCACTTCGAGTGACAAATCATTCGATCCCATCGTCCAGATGTGCAGAGATACTCTGGTGTGGTTGGAAGAGACAGGGAAAGTTGTTACGTTTCTTTGGGTCCCTAGCCACGTAGGAATCAATGGAAATGACACAGCAGACGCTGCTGCGCGAGAAACTGCAGAAACACAGGGTGGTGTTGACACGGTAAAGCATTCAGACCTCCGTAGGTATTGCATGGACTGTGTAATGTCATGGTGGCAGCGGACATGGAATGCCCGTGATACTGCACTGAGGCTTGTTAAGCCGAAGATTTCCTTGGTCCTTTCCATTTGCGCTACCGAGATACGAGGCGAGTAAATTGCACTGTCTACGACTAGGACATACAGCATTGACTCACTCTTACTTATTAAGTAACGGACATCCACCGACTTGCCATTTTGTAATCAAGAGACCAGTGTCGTCCACTTTTTCTACTGCCCCATGTTGGATAACATGCGGGAAATTTTCGGCATTGAAGGATTGGACCATGTATTTAAAAGAGTCAAGAAACATTGTGGCCTTGATTGATTTCTTAAAACTACAAACATTTTGAAAAACTGTAGTCCCCAAGATATGGGCCAATGACCTCAGAAGTCGACGCCCTATATAAACAAAAAAATAATAATAATAATAGAATAGAATAGAATGGAATAGAATATGTTTATTCAAAAATATATACAGAAATTAGGTCCAACCAAGTTAGATACTTATCGGTCGGTGCCATAAAGAACAATAATAACAGAAATAAAATTTACAAAATTAACTTACTCTATTATTCTTAAATGAATATAAATTATCATTCAACTGGCAACTTGCTTATAAACAAATCCTAAGTAATAATATAAATTCTAAGTATTAATACGTTCATTTGATCATAATTTAGTTTATCCAATCATCACATTTCTAATTATAGGTGTCGAATTAGCAACAATTAAGTAAATAAAGAAAAAATTATCAATAATAATAATAAAAAAAATCAGTGATTTTAGAAAAATTTAAATTAACTAGTATTTATTAGCCATTTCGTAACTTTAGTTTTGAATGTACTAATTCTTTTAGTATTTTGTATGTGTGCAGGCAATAAATTAAACAATTTAGGTACTGCACATTTTAAGGATCTCTCTCCATACTTGTAATAATACGGAACTTTAAACATTGTTCTTCTTGTCTCGTAACTGTGAATAATAATAATAATAATAATAATAATAATAATAATAATGAATGAATGAATGAATGAATGATTTATTTCAGTAATACGGTACATTTAAGGGTCCAGCCAAGTCACACTGACTTAACAGCAGGTTCCCATCCTTGTGTTCTATGTACATTATTATATCCACCAAACAATTTTTACATTTGTACATTATGACGCCATATTGTGTGAACTATTACTATAATTTTATATCATTACTATTACAATACAAATACTTAGCTTTACTGTAATGTTTTACATTCTAGTTATTAGCCAAATTTGAATGCAACTTTATACCTAAAAATACTTAATTATTATTATACTGGATTTTACATCATATTTTGTAACTGGGTTATCTATACAAATCAATACAAAACACTATTTTGCTTATTTATAACTTCATTTATGAAAAGTTGTTAAAATCATCTTTTATTTTAAACAAAACTAAAAGTTCTAACAATTGTAGTTAAAAGAAAAAAGTATCAATAAGTGCCCATGTGATGAAATATATCTAAAAACGAAATGTTCTTATATTTCATTACTTGCTAAATTTAATAATGAATAAATTGTTCCATAGATATCTTTCAAATGAAATTCTAACATTCCTTTAATAATTAAGTTAAAGTATCAATAAAATAATCAATGCAAATGATATATACCTAACAATATAAATTATAACTTTTCCTTCCTTGATAAAGAATTAAAAAAAAAAAATTTTCTTTGAATTATTTCTTAAGTTCATGTTTAATCGATTCATATTTTGATATAATCAAGCTATTCCATTCCCCTGTGTTATCACAATTTTTGAATTTAATTAGGTCCTTGCTTTCAAAATTTGCACTCAATTTTCTTAATAATAAATTGTAACATCAACTACAAAAAAAAACTAGCATATTATTTCTTTTAAAAAACCAAAATTTAAGTATTTACATTAATAATTTTAAGATAATTTCCTGTATGTACATTATCTGCCCGAAACATACATTTTTATTCAAAACACTTTTATCAAAATTTATGAATATTTAAACCAAAAATACTTCTAAGTTTATAATAAAATTTGCATTTAATTTATGCTTAGGTTAATATCCTTAAATGAGGATATCCTAATTGTTTTAGCACTCTCATCCTTTTTTACTAAAATTCTTCCTTTCCTTGTCCATACAAACTTATATTTATGTGCAAAGGCCTTTTTTTTCGTTTCGCGAAGCAGTTGTCTATTTATTGATGTTAGCGATTCATTAAAAAACACTCGCTTAGTCCTTATCTTTTCCTCTTCGTTCAGAATTCGCCACCATTCCTTTCCAGCCTTTAATAACCTATTCTTATCTTCTTCTTTTTTCAATCGAACTAATAGCATTTCAGATTTAGCTAGTGTTATCTGCTTCACGAATTTCACTTCAATATCTTGACAACCTATCATTTCCGCAACATTTTTGTAATTTTCTTCTGCGGTTAACTCCTTGTTTTTAGGTACACCGTGTATTTCAAGAAATTTTCTTTTTTGATGCTGTTCCAGTTGATTTACTCGTGCAGTTAATTCTTGAATTTCCATGTCTTTATTTTCCAGTGCTTGCCTCATCAATTTTACTTCCTCTCTTAATAATCTGTTTTCTTCCGTGTTCTGCTTAACGACGTTTTTCATCTCTTCGTAATTTGATGATAAGAATTGCATAGAGGAAACCATATTTTCTAAAATTGTTTTAGCGATGAACCCGTTTCACTTTCAATTTCTTTTAAATCCTTATCCAAATCATGGACGGGTTCACTTTCAGATGAACTCGGTTTAATCGTAACATCATCTTTTTATTACGACATTTACTGCATCGCCATGATAATTTCGAGGTTCTGGATTTTGCACGATATGTTTGTTCTGATATAGAACATGCATAATGATAACCACTATCACATCCGTAGCATTTTATTTGTTCATCAGACATTTTTCGTTACACTGATTGCAAAACATTTTGTTATAATCACTGTACACTTATTTACATGTGTTTAAATACTTCTAATAAGAAATAATATTTGTTATATAACATAATACAATTATAAACGGTTTTTAACAAGAGCAGTTACAATCACGTCCGCACTCTACTAGCGTCGAATGAATAATGAATAATAATAATAATAATAATAATAATAGCAGTTTATTGCTCAACAGAACTAAATCCATTACCGGACAATATATAAGACATTCAAAAGCAAATAATAACAATAATCAAAAGGTATAACATTCAACACTGCAGATAGTATAATAATGTCTTTATTTCTAACTCAGAGCAAGCATTAATGTCACATATGTAAAAATCTTATTCGCATTATTACACATAATAGAGACAAGTGATTTAAGAAGAATATTAGTGTTAGGGCGTGGATGATAAAAAGTTATAGTATTACGCGCAGAAATACGCGGAACATGAAAATGGAGAAGTGATAAGAGATATGGAGAATTAATATGACCTTGAAGCAAGAAACACTACACTTGCTGTCCCTCTCCGTTTTTCAAATTTTGTTAACTATGGTTTCTTCGCACGTTGTCTACTCTGGTTGGTTCTTAAACTAACCATCTCCTCCATCACGACGTTTCGGCTGGGACGCACCAGCCATCTTGAGGTGATCCGTGCGCGATTCGAATTGAACTCATAAGACGCTTTAGACTACTTCGAAAGAAGCCTTATGGTTTAGTTGCTTAAAGTTTAGTTTATAGTTTAGTTACATAAAGAAGTCTTATGGTTTAGTTTAAGAAATACAGGGTGCTCATTTAAAATAACGAAGTTATTTTAAATGTTACGATATAATAGTAATTTTTCACACATTTCAAACATTTAATGGAACATGTACATGTTGTAGTAAAATATGTTCCCCTGGCTTAAAACTCATCACCAAGATTTAATTTCAAACAGTAATGTATAGGATGTTTACAATTTTTCTGTTATACCAAGCATAATCATTGTCTTTAAATTATCTTAAAAACTAAAGCATTTAGGGATATTACACCCTTATAATAAATGACAAAATATACAGGGTGTTTCGTAAGAAAAAAAACAAAATTTGGTATCGTTTTTCTGAAATACATGTACGTTTCAGAAAAATTTTAAAAAGTGTACATCTGTCTCCTTGCTA
This sequence comes from Vesta saturnalis, assembly GCA_036346205.1. Lineage (NCBI taxonomy): Eukaryota > Metazoa > Arthropoda > Insecta > Coleoptera > Lampyridae > Vesta > Vesta saturnalis. The sequence continues at coordinate 907,417 of JARFJB010001904.1, read as the reverse complement.
TCATCAACTGACGCAGATGTGGTGCCCTCCTGTGTGCATATATATATATATATATATATATATATATATATATATATATATATATATATATATATATATATACATATACATAGATACATACATACATACCCCTTCTATTTAGGCGTATCTTAACTAGCCAACTACACAATATGCCACGAACCTTAACTTCATTAGCTTCTTTAAAAAGCTTTCGAGCCGCCACTGTAATCTGATCAAATGTGTAAATAATATGTATCATATCCAGTTAAATAAGAAAATAGCAAAGTACTACATTTATATTTAATTTAATTTAAACATTATTAAATGTCATTGTTAGTTGTTTAGTAGCCTATTAAAATCATATGTACTTACTTAAAAAAATCAAAATAAAAATTAAAGACAAAAACAAGTGAAACTTACACACCAAACAAAACAATCTATATTGTATCCCACGCCATGACCACACAGCAGCTTGTGATGTGGAAACCCTGTATACGATACAAAATTTATTTATATAACATTAAAACAAACTGCACATGTACAAAAGCTTATCTATTTGATGCTTTTCTTTGCAGTTATAGCCATTTCATTAATAACACCCATTTCCTTCTTATAACTCGAAAAACACGTGGCCTAACTGCTTGAAAGTTTGCTTTAAACTATCACCAAACAAACGTCTAGCAAAATCCCAACTTGCGATAAGCTTGTGCAAGTGCAAGACAAACCAAATGCTGTAAGGTTACTTGCTATCTGGGTACCTACAATCCTGTCTTTCGCATCTTTATGATAGTGCATTTACTAAGTTGGTGAAAAACTTAAAATATAAAATATCCTAGAATATCGGTGTAAAATATGTGGGTATCACTCCGTTAGTGAGAAACTTAATCAAGATGAAATTAAGTTGAAAAATCTGTGTTGTACTTGGGTGTATTTTTTTAGTTAAAGCTGAAATTAACTTAGGACATGTCTTAGGGACTGACTCAGTTGCAAATATTCTCACTAAATTAATTAATTTTCTGGTATGACGTATGTAAACTAAGAAAAGTATTCCTTTGTAATTTCTTTAATTCTGTGTGTTACAATGTTATTATTAAAGCAAATTATTTCTTATCGGTCAGCAAATGAAATTTCGTAAATGTAAGATAAATAAATAAAATGCAATAAAGTGATAAAAATTCTATTATATTTTGTCCTTGTATGCAGTTTCATTTTATTTACATCACATTTAGAAAGCAGTTTGCAGTAACATCTAATGTACCCAGGCCAGTCTAGTGACTGCACAACTCCAATGCAAGAACAAAGTTAATGCGCGAACTTCTTTAAGCCAAATGATAGTCATAAAATTTAGGTAGGACCACTGCGATGTATAAGAGAGTTGTTACTGGGATATATGTATTGCGGTATCTAAGAGGATAACAATATAGGTAACACAATAAGGCCGCAGTCACATTTACCCACCGGTGAGTACCAACCAAAATTCAATCCATTATTAAGAAATCACGCTGTTCAGATACACCCACCGCTAACTACTGTCTACCGATCCACCGATCGGTTTATAATTTCAAATTTGCTTGTATTTTGGTGCACGGTGGACGGTTGGACGCATTCGTAGTTTAATTGTCGACAGAAAATTGTCTGGTTAAAATCATATCCGTTAATTTGAGAAAAACATATTTAAATATGGCAAATTGGACAACAGGCGATATCGCTTTCTTAATTAATGCAATAAGAGAAAGACGGGACTTGTATGATCAAAGTTCTCCAGGATATTCTAATCAAAACGTTACAGAGTGTCATTGGAAAAGCATATTGCAACATTTTTCTGGTAAAACTGGTAAGTACATATTAAAGAATGCTCGTTACCGACATTTAATAATGACTTTAATTTAGAACAGCAATTGAAACACAAATGGCAGATATTGGGAACAGGATACCCTCAAAGGAGAAACATGAAACAAGCATTTGGCGCTGGTGCCAAAACATTAAAGAAATGGGTTTATTTTTATAATTTGTTATTCTTAGAACCATTTGTTACAGAAAGAAATACAAGTAATATATCGACCCCCAGTTCTTGTCCTCGTACAGATTGCAGTTCAAATACAAGTGAGGCAGGTGGTAAGTATCCTTAGATAATTTTTTGTTACATTGTACTTATATTAAAGTACCTACTTAATATAATATACTAATTAATGTTTGCTTATACTTAGGATCAGAAAAATAATTTACATTTTAAATTCTTTATTCCTTTTAGAAGTATGTAATGAGATAAAAATTTCAGATGAAAATCTGGACCTTGATAAGGCAACACCCTCTGTTGATGACAACGAAGAGGTGCAGTTTGGTGTCAATGACTACTACTACTACTACTTCTGCCACATGAAAGTCAAAACGAAAAAATAATTCGCAGGTGGATGAAGCATTCATCACTTACTTACATTCGAAAACAAAATCTCAAGGAACTCCAAAAAAAGAATCAACACCCAATGAATTATTTTTACTCTTATCAGACTTGAATCAGCTTACTCCACATAATTTAAGATTGTTTAAGGTTGAAACCTTACAGGATTTATATCATAAATTATCCACTTAGCAATAAACTAATACAACAAAATTTTTAGCTTTTCATTTAGAATTTAGTACATATTTGTTCTGTTAGGATAAAATTGTCCTTTTGGCTCCTACTGGAAGCTAATTGAGTAAAGGCTTGTGATGTAGCATTTTCAAAAGTGATCGCAGTATTCTCCATCCTTCTTATCATGTTATGCAATACACATGCAGCTTTTATGATGATATCAACTTTTTCTGGGAATACTGCAATGCTGTTCACAAATATTCTAAGTTTTGCAACCAGAATACCAAATGCACATTCTACGCTTTGTCTTGCAAATAACAGCCTATAATTAAATCTTCGTTTTTGCATATCTAATTGACGTCTAGGATACGGTTTCAAAAGATTTTTACTTAATCGAAATGCTTCATACCCAACAACACAAATGGAATGTTATTTTCTTCATCACCTTCCAGAGGCTCTGGTTCCGGTAAATCCAATTGTTTTGCAGTCAACATTTTCCCAAATGTTGAGTGGTCAAAAATGCTACCATCACTATTTTTGCCATAGCTACCCACATCAATAATTATAAAATTGCTCTGAGTATCTACTACAGCCAGTAATACAATTGAATTATAGCCCTTATAATTATAATACAAGGAACCACCATATTCCGGTTACGAACACGAACATGTTTGCCATATACGGCACCTATGCAATGCGGAAATTTTTTCTTTTCCAAAAACTCATTTGCAATTTGTTTAAACTCCTGCTTGGTAGGAATCTTTAGAAATTCATTCTTCAATGTCTCATGTATACATGTTAAAATAGAACTTACAAAAACAGATATAGTATGATGTGCTATTCGGAATCTGTATGATAAAGAATGAAACGATTCACCAGTAGCCAAGTATATACAAAATACAATAAATTAATTGTGTAAGTAATTTGGTTGCATATATTCAGCATTACCGTAGTGTAACAGTAAGTTTCTCTACAAAACTAATAGATTTCCTAAATTTTGAATGCCCTATTACAAAGGAAGGTTTTGTTTTTTTTAAGTAAATAATCAAATACTTCACTGCACATTCTGCAATACCCATAAAATTCTTCTGAATCGTGCCGTAATTGGGGAACCAGTTGGTGATATTCACCTAATTGTTCTCGGTGTAAAAAAAATTTCCCGTAGATTGTCTCAACTTCGGTTCACTATCACCAATTACTTTAGGCGTACTTACACTTGAAGGAGCACTATATCAATAAACTCTAACGAAGTTTCTTGATTTTCCACCGCTTTACGTAAGTGATCAACATGACGTGGTTGTAAGTCACCATTGGTATTTGTCGTCTCGTAGGATACTGGACATGTCGCTAGTACAACTGTCGCAGGCAACCATTTTGGAGAACCGCTGTAATTTCAGCTATATACAGAATCACCTGGTAACAACTCTACAGTAGTGCCAGTTTCTCTATTTTACATTTTTGCAAGAGCAGAATCCAGGTGTATTTGATCTAAATGCGTACGTAAAGTCTCTTCATAAGCATATCTGGCGGCCTGGATTTTGTCACGGTAGATGGTGTTATATGTTGACCCAGCAGATATCTAGATAACCTAAGTTTCTCTCCACCATTTTAGAGAAATTTATCTTCACTTCCTGCACCATACGCTCTGCTTGTTCATTCGATGATGGATGGTAAGGCGCAATTCGTGCATGCCGAATGCTATTTTTGACATAAATTCTGCAAACTCCGATGACGTAAAGGATGTAGCATTGTTGCTTAACAGATACCTATTTTTGGTAATCCATGCGTAACAAACAGCTGTCGTAAAACAGAAATTGTTGCATTCGATGAAGTTGATTGCACATGTCGAACTTCCAACCATTTAGAAAAGGAATTTATAACTATTAAAAAAATTGCACTATTAAATGGTTCGGCATGATCTATATGCAGGCGTTCCCAAAGAGTAGTTGTCCATTCCGAAGGATGTAATTGTGCTTTGTGAGGATTTCGTTGGTTGGATTGGCAAACAGCACAATTTTTTACTGTAGCTTCAATTACGGAGTATATGTTAGGCCACCACATGTAGCTTTTTGCCAGAAATTTCATACGTACGATTCCAAGATGTGTAGTGTGTAGCCCAAACTAAACAGTTCTTGTAAGTAGATAATTCATTATGTTTGGAATAATACCCAGCAAGTTCTTTGGGAAACGGAGTAGGCCAAACCTTTAATGTGTATTCGTAGACTCTCGATAGGATTGGATCTCTAGATGACAATTTAGCAATAACCGAAGCATTTACACATGTCTCTGGAACTAGTTCAGTCATTAAAACAAGAGAAACTATTTTCTCTTGATTATCATCACACTGGGTGAGTAAATGTAACCCACTAAGAGTATCCGCAAGAGGTACATACTTACCAGGTTTGTAGACCAGTTTGAAGTTGTAATTAGGCATAAAAAGTGACCATCAAACCAAGCTAGGTAATACTAGTTCTGGCGTAGGTGTATTTTCCTTAGAATACCTAAAAGAGGTTTATAGTCCGTGTAAAACACAAATTCGCGACCGTAAAGATAATTTTGAAATTTTCTAACACTTAAAATTATTGCAAGTCCTTCTGTGAATAACGTTTTACAGTTTCATTAAACGTTCTTACATGACACACCTCTGGGACATCTGTCTCATCTGCACGTAAATGACTAAGACCAGCTCCTGCTGCGTAAGGTGACGCATCGCACGACAAAACTAAAGGTTCATTATTACTGTAATGCACAAGTAAAGACTTTACTAAACGCATTATTTTCGTGAATACCCCACTTCCACATTGTATCATTTTCAAGTAAACGATGGAGAGGTTTAGCCACTATTGCTTTGTTTTTAAGAAAGTCACACACACACATACATACATACACACACGCTGCCGCACACGCACACGCACACGCACACGCACACGACACAGACGAACACGCACACGAACACGCAGACGCGGATACAGACGCAGACACAGATGCAGACGTAGACGTAGACGCAGACGCAAACGCAGACGCAGACGCAGACACAGACGCAGACGCAGACGTATACGCAGACGAAGACGCAGACGCAAACGCAGACGCAGACGCAGACGCAGACAGACGCACAGATGCAGACGCAGACGTATACGCAGACGCAAACGCAACGACACAGACACACGCACACAGCACACACGCTCACGCACACACCACACCACACACACGCACACCACGCATATCACGCACGCACGCACGCACGCACGCACGCACGCACGCGCGCACGCACGCACGACAGCACACGTGCGCACACGCACACGACGCACGACCGCACGCACACACGCACGCCACGCACGTACATGCACGCAAACACACGCACACGCGCACCCAACACACGCACACACCCACACACGCATACACGCACACACACGCACACTCACGCACTACGCACACCGCACACACACGCAAACACCCGCACCCGCAAATCCACACGCCAGCATCCGCACCCGTAAACGCACCCGCACTCGCACTTGCACCCACACACACACGGACGCACGGATGCACGGATACACGCACGCACGGAAGCACACACGCACCGCACACACGCGACACACGCACCAACATACGCACACCACACCGACACACAGACACAACACACGACAGACACACGGACACACGGACACACACACACGGACACACACGCACGCACGTCACACGCACGCACGACACGCCACGCGACACGCACACACGCACACGCACACGACACCACGCACACACACGACACACACGCACACGTACACGACACGCACACGCACCACACACGCACACACACACACACACAGCACACCACACACACACACACACACACACACGACACACAGACACACAGACACACAGACACACACAGACACACAGACACACACAACAGACACACAGCACACACAGACACACACAGACACACACAGACACACAGACACACACGACACACACGACACACACAGACACACACAGACACACACAGACACACACAGACACACACACACACAGCACACACTGCACACACAGACACACCAGACACACGCACACACGACACACGCCACACACCATCACACACACACACACACACACACACACACACACACACACACACACACACACACACACACACACACACACGACCCATCAAGTATGTTTAATTTTGGAATGTTGCTTAAAATGTTAGATTTTCCTACTTTTATAATGGCAAATACCGTAACATATTGCAATTCCATTTTTTTGCAAATGACAGAACAGTCGCACATTTAAAATGGTCACTCTCTACTTTGGCAACAAAAATTATTCTATTTAGTTTATTTAATTTTGATATTTAAACCTTAAAACCCACACATGAAATATTTTTAATTTTGGGAAGATTGATTTGAAGGATTAAACCATTGATTATTTGATTCATGGAATCAATGGTCAAGCGATAAAACGTTAAAAACCTTTTTGTCTTTTTTGTGCCCTATTCCTTGATGATAATCTAGACGGTCTTGAAATAAAATTAGCAGTTTTGCCAACATATTTGGTGATGTTCTAGAGGTGTGCCGCATCTATACTTCTAAACGTTGCCTTATACTAGACCGCATTCATATTAATTTATTAAACAAATTGTATTAGTTTATTAAAAAATTTGGTATAATGGCTCTTCACGTTCCAAAAGCACCCGGTTTCGTTCAAATGTTAAAAGAAGGTGCAAGGGTGAGCATTTCATTAATAAATTTGACAATTTTTGAACATGTGTTTGTGAATAATGCAGTTACATTAACCTCAAATTTTATTTCTTAGCACTTTACTGGTTTGGAAGAAGCAGTGTTTCGTAATATTAGCGCTTGTAAAGAATTTGCGCATTCTGTTCGTTCCGCATACGGTCCTAATGGCATGAACAAAATGGTAATCAATCATTTAGAAAAGCAGTTTGTAACAAGTGATGCTGCAACAATCATCAGAGAACTTGATATTGAGCATCCAGCAGCAAAATTAATGATTTTAGCTAGTGAAATGCAAGATGAGGAAGTTGGAGATGGTACAAATTTTGTTATAATTTTAGCTGGAGCACTTCTTGAAAGTGCCGAAGAATTACTTCGAATGGGTGTGACACCTACTGAAATTGCAGAAGGTTATGAAAAAGCATTAAAAAAAAGTTTGGAAATTTTACCAAATTTGGTTTGCTATAAAGTGAACAATTTCCGTAATGAAGAAGAAATCATAAAATGTATTCGTACTTCCATTCAATCCAAGCAGTATGGAAATGAAGATTTAATTGCTAAATTAGTTATGAAAGCTTGTATTTCTATATTACCAGAAGAAACTACTTTTAATGTGGACAATATTCGTGTATGTAAAATACTGGGAGCTGGATTGTCAAAGTCAGAAGTTGTACAAGGTATGGTATTTAAACGTCAAGTTGAAGGTGAAGTAACAAGTGCAAAAAAAGCAAAGATTGCAATGTATAGTTGTGCAGTTGATATAATGCAAACTGAAACAAAAGGAACCGTTCTTATTAAAACGGCAGATGAATTGATGAATTTTAGCCGGGGAGAAGAAACTTTATTAGAAGCTCAAATTAAATCAATTGCTGACACTGGTGTTAAAGTTATAGTAGCTGGTGCTAAATTTGGAGATATGGCTCTACACTTCATTGGCAAATATGGCATTATGGCAGTTCGTCTTAACTCCAAGTTTGATTTACGACGATTAAGTAAAACTGTAAGTCACCATTTATAATAGGTTTATTATATGTGTGATTTAGGAAATAGTATATTACATAACGAGCTAGGAAAGAGGTAGATATCGCATAAGTGGGAATTTTTGACAGCCCGAGTGTGAGAATCCCGTGAGTTCAGGTTAGACACTTTCATGCGAGCTTAATGTACACTTTGTTCCTACGACCATGAAAAAAGACGGTCCACTTAATATTTTATTGATCAAAAGTTTAAACGATTACACTATATACTTAATCTAATTTTTTTTTTTTATTAAGAAATCATAATCATGCCCTAACAAATAGTGTAGTTTGTAATTATTATGAACTGAAAGACTTTTACCTGAATATTTACACTTGTCAAATCATAAAAGTCAAATAATTTGAAATCACTATGGTATTGCCATTAGCTTGCTCATATTTATTTGAATATCAGTAAGCATGGCGACTTTGATCACGATCGAACTCCCTGTCAGGCCGATGACAACTGGTAGTTGCTACAGTATAGAAAAGCAATGTGAAAGTATTATTTTCTCTACAGTTAATTGTGCGATATGAATCACTTTTCGAATATGATCGTAGGAAAATAAATTAATAGGTTGTTTTGTGCAGTTTGTTGATATAGTGTAATATAGGCACTCATAAATAATACAATATAAATTATGGTATACCAATAACTAAAAAACATGTTAATTGAAAGTTTATTACATTTTCTTTTCAAGGTTAATGCAACTGTATTACCTCGTCTTTTACCTCCTACTTCTGAAGAGCTTGGTTATTGTGATAGTGTATCTGTGGAAGAGTTAGGTGATACACCATTAGTAGTATTTAAAAATGAGGGACCCGATTCTCGTATATCAACAATTGTTGTTCGTGGTGCAACAGATAATTATATGGATGACATTGAAAGAGCAATAGATGATGGCGTGAATACTTTTAAAGTTTGTTTAGAGAATGTATTGTGTTAATGTATTCAAAATATGATTGTAGTGTCTTACAAGAAATGGACAGTTTGTACCAGGTGCAGGAGCAGTAGAAATACAATTAGCACTTGAGCTCACTCGTTATGCAGATACCTTACCGGGCTTAGAACAGTATGCAGTAAGGAAGTTCGCTTCTGCACTTGAAAGTTTTCCTAAGGCTTTAGCTGATAATAGTGGCCATCGTGCCACATCTGTTGTGGATAAATTGCTTGAAGCACATCAGGTAAAAAAATTTGTGAGGAGCTACATTAATGTTTTGTTCATCTCTTTATGTATAGTTAAACATTTATTTATTGTTTAGGCTGGGAAGAAGAACTTTGGTGTTGATATTGAATCTGAGAATTCTATATGTGATGCTTCAGAAATTGGAGTCTTAGATTTATATGTCAGTAAAATGTGGGGATTAAAATATGCAGTGGGTGCTGCTGCTACCATATTACGAGTGGATCAAATAATAATGGCAAAAAGAGCTGGGGGTCCCAAACCACGCCAAGCAGGTGGCGATGAGGATTAGTCTTTAGTTTAGCATATTTTGTTGTTTGAGCACCAGTTCATTATTAATAATTTAATTGTTTAGTTAATATATTTCTAACGTGATTTGCTTTACTATTTTCTAATTTAAAGAATGGTAGCTTTACTTTAACTAGTAAATCTACAGATGTTTTTTAAACTTGTCAGTCCTAAATTTTTTGTTTTTTATTAAATCATAATAGTTTGTATATTTTTTCTTTTATACATATTCATTTTTTTAAGGCAGTTCTATAATAAATTAACTTCTAATTAGCTTATTTTAATTACCTTTTATAAGATATATCTTCAGGGACCCTTCAATGTACACTATGTAGTTTACAATATTACAAAGAAGAGTATTCATACACTTCTCATCGATTATTTGTAATACACTGTAACAGATGATACAGATACACCAGTAGAAAATTGAGCAAAAGTTGTTTGATAAGGTACGTTACACTTTTTCTGCACTCATTTTTAAATTACAATTAATATGAATGTGAAAATGTAAACTATCACGATTATCATTCTTAATTAATATGCTGTTCTTTTGTGGTGTAATTATGTATTTTACTTTCCAAGCTACATATACATGCAGGTCGACTTTTTTTTTGACTAATGCTAAAGTGACAGCACATTTTACATTAGGCAAAGTTTGGCCGCGATGTCTTGTGTGTGGATGTATGTTGGTATCAACGATAACTCCAAAACAATAATACGTACATACTTGAATTATATATTTAAGCTACATTTCACTTCTGGAGCTGATTAGATTTTTGGAGAAATCCAGTGGTGGAGAGGGGAGCTTTATTAGGGGCAGTTTTTGGTTTTTATTAAATATTTCTGAAACAGCTGCATATTTCTATCATACAAAAATATCTACATATAGATCTTATCGATTAATTATGTTTTATGTAATTTTTTGGTATATGTAATTTAAGGGCAAAAAAGTTTTTCGGATAGAGTTTATGTAAAAAAATTTCAATATCCGAATTACGATTAATTTTATAAAACAATGTGAAAGGTAATTTAATTGTAAAACGTATTTTAATACGAAGCCAAAATGCATTAAAAATTAATTAAATGCTTAAACTGTATTATCGATATTTTTGTTATGAACATATTAAAAAAGGGATACATAATTATCCTACAAAATCTGTATAACTTAATTTTTTTAAACTAATATTGAGTTAAGATGATAACTGTAACTGTTGTTGAAACATTATTTTTTTATAAAATATAAATAAAAATACACAATTACAACCCAATAGAGAAGTATATTAAATATGAACATATTGGTGAGGGATGATTAAAATGCATGATAATGTTTTGAAATAGTGTTGATATTCTGAGTAATCTATAAAAATTTCTCTAAAGGTTTTCTGTATAAAACTTATTTGTTTAGTCCCCTAATAAATTTGAATTGAGTAAGCTTGCATTAAGTAGATGTATTTTATAATGCACTAAAATTGCAAAATGTTGGGGTCTTTGGAATACTAAATTGAAAACTTTTAGGGTATATATTAATCATCTTCACACATTGAAAATCACGACCTTACAATGAAAATGAGCAAAGAGACAGGAGCCCATTTATTATGTGAGTATATAAAACTTTATTACAAAAATTTGAATATAGTTTATTTTGCTGACAAACAGATTATAGATAAACGGGCTTACTTAGGCAACTTATTTTTAGAAATTGAAATGTAATTGTATATTAAAAATTTTTTTTAACCTATCGATTATACTCGCAGTTGGTAGTCATTACTGTAACTTTTTTTATTAATTTTTATCTTCCAACCTATATACAGTGTGTCCCAAAAGTAATTCCCCAGCCGCCGGGGTTAGACTCTGACCTCAAAAATGTCGAAAATTTCCTCCTTACGAAATTATGGGCATCTTAAACATGTAATAAAGGTATTTTTGAAATGGGTATCCAAGTAAAGCTCGTTTATTTATAATTAAGTCACCCTTGACATTTTGTGTGTCAATGCTTGATTGTAAAATATTTCAATTTTAAACTGATGTACAAAGGTAAACAATTAAATTTTCATACTTATAATGCCCAGAAGGTACAGCAATTAAGAATATTTAGATATGATTAAACTACTAGGTGTTTATAATAATAATACCCGTGCCACAGAGCGTCTGTACCGCCAACGTTTTCCTCAACATTAAAGAAAATCCTTCTGTAAGTATCAGGATCTTGGAAACCAATTGTCATAGTACTATTCACACATTCCTGCAAAGAGAAAATCTGTACCTTTATCACTTACAGCCGGTCCAAAAATTGCATCCTGGGGATAGTGAGTTGCACTTACTATTGTGCAAATTGTTTTTAAATTGCTTAAATACAAAAAAGACCTTTTTAAGCAAATATTGTGCAGTGATGAGGCCCATTTTAATCAACAAGAGGTGTTTAACCAGCACAACTTGCATAGCTGGAATTACGAGAATTGGTCTGTTGGGAATGGCATAAGAGGACCACATTTTCTGCTTAGAATATTACACGTAGAGAATTATGCAAATTTTTGCAAAAACACATTATCTACGCTTTTTGGAAGATATTCCTTTATTGCAACGTCAGACTATTGTGTATCAACATGAATGAGCGCCTGCTCATTATTCCCGAAATGTTCGAGCGATATTAAATCGGCGATTCCCTGATAAATGGGTCGGTCGTGGAGGACCTCTTTCTTAGTCACCTAGGTCCCTGGATTTCAACCCAGTAGACTTTTGGCTTTAGGGTTCCTTGAAAAATGCGGTATACAAAGTCTTTCCGAATAAAGAAGATAACGTTATTGTTAGTATTTATGGAGCTTTAACTCAAATTACAAACGAAACAATAGGTCGTGTTGAAAACAACTTTCTTCGCCGCATAGAACAAAATGGCGATCACTTTGTAAATTTAAGTATTTTAATTTCATTATGTGTATATATCTCACTTTATTTTTACTTGGATATTTGAAAACATGATTCCATTTTTTAATATGGCCACAATTTCGTAAGGAGGAACTTTTCGAAATTTTGACATGTGATTTTTGATTTATTTTTGGTCATATAGTATAACTCCACGGCTGGGGATTAATTTTGGGACACCCTGTATACATATGTAGGTGTAGAAAGCTATGTAATCTACTTTTTTTTTCACTAACGCTAAATCGACTTATTACATCATTATACAACATTTCACAAAGATCGGCCATGATGGTGTGTACGCTCGGATGTCTGGATGAAGGTTGTCTCCACACTCCACGATAACTCCAGAATCACTATACGTACTTACTTAAAACTTTGTATTTAAGCTTCATTTCATTTCTCCTGGAGCTGATTAGATTTTGGGAGACATCCAGCGGCGGAGAGGGGTGGGTTTATTAAGGGCGTTTTAGGTTTTTATCAAATATTTCTGAAACAACTATATGTTTCCAAGATATATAAATACCTAGATGTAGAAGTTAAACATATCGAGTAATTATTCTCTATGCAATTTTTTGATACGATGCCCAATTTAGCGGCAAAAAAATCCTAGAGTGGAATTTACGTGTTAGTTCAAATTTGTATCCACAACTCCACCATACGTACGTACCTACTTAAAATTTTGTATTTAAGTTTCATTTCATTTCTTCTGCAGCTGATTTGGGAGAAATCCAGTGGCGGCGAGGGGGATTTATTAGGGACTGTTTTTGGTTTTTATCAAATATTTCTGAAACAACTACACATTTCAAAGCTATAAAGATACCTAGATGTAGATCTTAAACATATCGATTAATTACGCTCTATGCAGTTTTTTGATACAACACCTAATTGGACGGCAAAAAAAATCCTAAAGTAAAATTTCATATAATTTTTCTTTATAAAGTATTTTAATACAAAGCCGAAATGCATTAAAAATTAATTAAATAAGATTGAAAATGCTTACTGTATTACCCATATTTTTATAGAAGCGGGATTTTTTTTTCAAGTTAGCATTGATTAACCCATATCTGAAATGGAATTTTAAACGTTCATCTGACATAGATTATTGTTATTGTTTTTACAATGTTGCCTATTTTCGTTATGAACCTATTAAAAAAAGATTGCAAAATTATCCTAAAAAGTTATTATTAAAACTAATTCATTGGTTTCAATTTCCACATTGTAGGTTGGAAGGTCGCCACACCAGATATTTACCTTTGCATCTACATCATAGAGTAAGACGAGAGGTAACATAAGCTTGTGTTACGTGTTGACCATAACCTTTGAAATTAGCAAAGAGCCCGTATATATTTATAAACGCATTTTTTAACTTAGTGCATAAAAAAGTGATCGGAAGCGATTGAAAATTGTTACATGTTGTGTTGTGGGTTGTGCTAATCGATCCGCGCAAAAAAAGTTTAGGTCAACGAAGTACGTACACGGGGAAAAACATTTTGTTCCACGCGTAAGTACAGTATAGTATTGGGCTTCGACTTAACATTAAAAAGTTTATTTAATATAATATTTCAGCATAAAATTAAAACAAATTAAATTAAATATTTTACTCGGTATTAAGTACTATTTTAAATAAATTTGGTTGATTTACTTCCATTACTGCTAATTCACATTAGTTGTATTAATAATTAAGTGTACATTAAGTAAAATCAATTACTTCAAAGTCATTACGCTATTCTCTAAATTTACGAAAATTAAATTTCACATCATTTAATTGTATGTCCCCCAAAAGTATTTATTACCTGTCGTAGTAAAATCATTAAGTTTGTCGCATAGCATTGTAATATACTTCTAGTCATTTATCTAATACAATTAGTTCATCAATATGTGAAATTTATATTAAAACACGAATTCATTGTGTGTGTAAAATGAATATTCAAAGTTCATATTCAAACCGGATGCTTTATAATAAATTTGTTATATTTTCTGGTCACTAAATATCTATGTATGTACAATGTGTTTTTCAAAATCAAATTGTTGCAAAATCATGTATTTACGATATATATTTATATATTTTTAAAATGTTACTAAAAATATATGATTTTGATTTTATATAATAGCATTATAAACATTTTTGATGAATTTAATTTGTTTCAATTATTACGAAAATTATGCCTAGTCCTAACTCTGTAAGTAAAGAAATTATTCTTCTAAAATGTGTTAAACCTATCTTATCAGTTAATGCAGAAAATTGAAAGAATCGACGCGATATTAAATCACATTAGATCATATGGTAATTTAATGTTTTGGTCAACGCCTTCCCTGGTTGGATAAGTTCTCGCGTTCCCCCTTCCGTCTGTGTTTCCAATTTGCGCGCTTATAAACTTTTGGTCCGTTCCCTCTCGTCTTACTCTATGATCTACATCTATGTAGGTATAGGTTATGCAATCGATCCGAAGATTTTTTTTTTTGAAGTTGGTATGTAAGCCAAGGAAGTTCTTTGTTGGTGTAAATATAAACTTTAGACTACGTAAGAGACTTGCCTAAGAACATACATTTAAATGTAACCTGAAATCTGTATACAAGTAAAAGTAATAATTATAGTTACATGAATTTACAATGTGAATGTTTATTAAACTAAAGAAATAAAGATTAATGATGGTATTACATTTTCAAGATTAGTACAAGTATCAGAGAGTTGTCATGTAAACGATACTTTATTAGTTTAATTTATATTTGAGAGGCCACAAAACTAACTACGCTCAATAAGTTAATATAAGTTTATTTCATTGACAGTAACCATCTGTGTTGTATCGAATGCAACAATAACTTTACGCCTAGACATTTAGGTGCTTGTGGATATAACAATAAGATGTTAAAATGCTCTTAAACTATACCGTTCACATTTTTTTTGTATAAAATACTACCTTCATTAACGTTGAAAAATTATAATTGTTGACAACCTGAGTGTAAATTAGTGAGGTAACATTTTATTCCGTTGATCTCTAACTACTGGATTGAACACGATTAACGATAATGTATAGTAGGGTCTAACCACCATGCTGCACCGTTGAGAGCATTATATCTCTTGTTTGTCCTGTTGTTAATGATGAGAGCTATACGACAAAAAAAACGTAAGGAATCGTGCTTCTGACCTCTTGTAATACGAATTCAAAGTGAGATAGACATGCCTTGTGTGCAATGTAAATTGGATACTCAAACCCAAGTTTCTTTCTGCTTCTATTGTGTAAATTTATTTCAATTCTTATTGATCTAATATATTTAAGGCCGTTTGTAATGCTTTAATAACAAATAAAAGTTTTAATAATTCATATTTGAATCGAACTCAAACAATACTATTGTTGCCAACATATTCAAAACTATGAAAATTGGCACACACACAGTGACAAATGGAATTGACCTTTTTGAAAATTCTCAACATCAATACAAAAAATAGAAAAAGCAGTATAAGAAACTCATTTCATAAGACGATTTATCGCACTCGTTAGAAAATTCGCTACTGCGCGGTTCGTTTTCTAAACTTGGACTCCAGCTATGAAAGAGGATCTTATGAAACTACTTTCTTAATACATTATTTTTTGTCACCAAAGGATTAGCTAGAGTAACTATTTAAAGGTGCAGTACTCTCTCGTAAATAGCTGGCTCGATACAAATTTAAATATATTTTGGCAATAAAAACCAAAGAATAGACAAAAAGAAGTCACTCGCGTCGGAATTTTTGACGTTTCCTATCTAATTCTTTTAACTTCTACTATTATTCCTGGGGTGCTACAATGACATTTATATAATTTTATGAAAGAAAACATAAACAATTTAGTAAACCAGGAACTTAGTATTAAACAATATACGCATATATATTTTTTGGTGCGAAGTTATTTTTTAAATTTCTTTTACAAAGCAATGTAAACATCCCTTTAGTAAACCAACAAAATGACAAAGGTCACAAAGTTTCCGAAATGGGTATTGCTTCTTTCTCTGTTTATTCTTCGGTAAAGAAAAACTGACGGTTAAACTTGGTTTCATCTAATGATCTAACAGAATATTATCTACAACCGTGCAATATTTGGTATAAATCGCCACTCACTATGATGGTGTATTGTTATAAATTATTTTGCTCGCTTGCGATAATATTTTTATTGAAACATGGGTATTGTCATCTTACCCGTTTGGTACTATCGCGCTCAAAACTACTGGTCCAGCAACATTTGGGCTGTGTGCATTTGCTTTGACGGCACATAATCAATTGCGTTAGCAGGCTATGATCATGGAATATCAAAGTGACTGTTTATAATAGTCTTTAATCTATCAAATCCTTGACAAATGTATAACCCTTAGAGTGTAAAATACCAGGATGGAGTTTTTGTCAATTATATGTGCGTCCGGGATGGGTGTTGCATATGGCGGAAAACAAGTTTCCGGTTAATAATACATAATAATGAATATGTACATATTTTAAATTATTTAATATTTAGACTATATTTTTAAGCTACGATATAACTATAGTGAAAGTCACACTGAGAATGCAGTGTGGAGTCTTATGGAGCACACCGTTGCCAGTTGTCGTTATGCTGGGATCGGTTAAACCTCAAGTCCGGTCTCAGGCAAATTTCGCCGCTCTCACAGATTCGCTAAAAACTTGTTGGAAGTTTGATGATGTTTATACCTTCGCCTTTGTGTAAGAGCCTCCTTTTGTTTCTATATGTAAGAGGAAGCAGGGTCTTACCTAATATATACACAATTCAATAATCGGTTTATAATCGCACAACTTTATTATCACTCACCAAACTCAGTCCGGTTTGATAGGGCTTCTATCAGGATTGTGCCATTACTGCCCTTGGCTTGGCTACTGCAATTATAAAGAAAACACAAGGAGCATCTCTGACTGTGCTAATCTCAACTCATACTTTTACAGTTATTGTACAATTCTAAGGCCAATCAGCTATTGAACGCAATAGCTGTATTCTCCCTGTCGGGAGAACATTGTCTAATGAATCTGAGGATCTTCCTACGCCAGGTCCTTCTACCCCCCAAACACGTATCCCCCAATGAATAAACCACCGTCATAGGAAGAGGGTCTGCAGGAGTCTTCTAACGTCAGACAGAAGCAATAAGCTTTAAGTCCAAATACGTAACTCCAACGTTGGGGAAGGCCCAGATTACGTAATCCTCGTGCATAAGATGATGGGTGCCCAAGGATCTCCTATAAGACCGTCTACGTATCCTCCTGTGCAATAAACCACCCTCCTCAAAGATAAGGGTACACAAGGGTCTTCCAACGTCAGACAAGGGCCACATGCTACATGACATGGATACTGACCCTGTGCCTGAACGTAACCCCAATGAGATAAAGGAGGCCTTCTGACGTCGGTCGAGACGCCCAGCAAGCACTTAACAAGATTAGGAAGCCAGACCAAATACGTATCCCCCCATGCAATACAGAGGTCTTCCAACGTCAGACCAAGGCCACATGCTACGTGGCATGGATACTGACCCTGTGCCTGAACGTAACCCCCACGAGATACAGGAGGCCTTCTAACGTCGATCTGGTTCTAATCATCCCTAATAGTTACGGGACCGGCAGTATTTAAACTGCCCGTACGAACGCACATTAATTACCACTCATCGTCACATCGCGCGCATCAAGCAATTATAGATACAACCGTCACATCTATCATTCGCACGCTTCTTAGTAAACATTAACATAACACTACTTAAGGTACCTTTAACATGTCATGTAATCATACCTCATATCCTCAAGAACAGCAATTATTGTTTTACTCACATGCAAATTAATTACCCATAATGACACCACTACATGTAGGTGTCAATAACAATGCAAAGAAAATCGATTACTCTATTTGTACAATAATAATGCAAGTTAGATATGCTCACCTTCAACGCACAAAAATAGAACAGCACTATTCACAAGAAAACTCAATTACGTACTGAACATTCCTTCAAGTCAATATTAGTGATATGTATATCGATTTTGTTAACGACCGTCCTTATTAGTTCATAGACCGGCATTTCCCCTAAGTTTAATATAGTGACATATTTATAGGCCCTTATTTTAATTACTATACAACGAACTCGACAAAAAAAAGGAACACATGTGTAGAATAAGCCATAATTTTATTAAAACTAACGATTACATAATGAAGAAAAGAAATAATTTTTGTATGCTATTTACATTTGTTTAAATGTTTTCAATAATTAATAATAATAAACAATAAATTTCAAAATTACAAAAGAATTATTTCAGGCAAAGTTAATATAAGAAAAACAGAGAATTAATTAAAATACTTATCTTTTTTGGGATTTTTTAATGGTGTACTTTAAATTATACAATCTAAACGTTTCGATAACACTTAGTTATCTTCGTCAGTAGTAATGTTTGTTAAAAATTGTTAAAGATGTAGTAAACAATTTTGTCAAATTTGAAAAATTAAAACATAAACATAAGCCTGCTATTAGTATAACAGTTTGGGAAACATAAAGCCAACTATAAAATTTTTAGTAAAGAATAACTAGGTCATAAAATTAAATATTATTAAACTGCCTCAAAGATGACAATCCAGAACACTCTCTACGACGAAAGCTAACGATGAAATTTGCCAGCCAAAAAACACATTTAACAAAATTTAATTGAGTTATGATGTAAGTGTAAAGTTGTGAAAAACTTCAATTTTAAAATGATAGAAGCATTCACAAATCCAAACATTACATCAAATAAAATAACCCAGTTAAATCTAACAAAGAGATGTTTATCAATAATTGGAAGTGTTATTAATTGTACATTTATAAACAAATAAAATATTCACACTATTTACACCCGACGTTTACTATGTTTTCAATAATTAATAATAATAAACAATAAATTTCAAAATTACAAAAGAATTATTTCAGGCAAAGTTAATATAAGAAAAAATAAACAGAGAATTAATGATACATTTATAAACAAACAAACAAGACTGAAAATCAGTATTATATTTAGGGTTGTTTGTTTACTTTTCAATTACATTAAAAACAAGATATCTTCCCGCATAAGCTTGGTTTGAAGTGACGTAAATGCATTGTAAGTAACTTTCTAATTAATACAATTGTTTAACGATATTTTGATTGTCTTGAAAATTCATATTTGAGAATTTTGAGTGTTTTTTCAACTAAAATTTTCCGATTTTTTCAAAAATAGGGGCAGTTTACTCTTACGTATCGTTCGCAAAAAATAAAAAAGTTTAAAAAAGTCCAACTTTTTGGCGGCACTGTATAATAACTTCAGAGTCGACCCTGTCACAGCCATCGGACAACCGGCAACACAGTGTGCCGGCCTCCCATTACAAATACATTGCCTATACCCCGCCACACTGCATTCTCGGTTTGACTCGCATTTATCCAAAAAAATATTTATATAAACTTCCTGATACAATAAATTTAAAGATATAAATTTTGACATTTTTAAAGTTAAATCTTGCAGAACAATGATCTTTACACCTATGAATTAAAACCATAACCTAAATTGAATCTTGTGTTATGTGATATTCACTACAACACTACTTAATGTGCACAACGTTATTATAAATACTTGATTATTACCAGTAATTATTATGCAGGATACTTTAAAACAGTTCAAAATATTCAAAACACTTTTACCAAATACGCTAAATGACAATACGCTACACTTCTATTTTTTTATCTCTTTACATTAGTGAAAGTCACGACAATTTTAACAGCACCACCACACGGATAAAAATGACATTTTACCGGGAATTTGAAATAATGCAAACGAATGGTGGAAGTCGCTATAAAAAGTGTTGATAGGAAGTGTATAAGGATGTCAAATGTTTGTAATAAAGAAAAACTCGATTAAAGGCTATAAGGAATATATCCAAATAACTTTCTGTACAAATAAAGTGTTTATAAAGTAACTGTCTAAAATTATATTTTAATGCATTGTTCTAACACCATGAACAAACTAATGTTCGCCTATTCCATATAAGATCAACTTCTTATATTTACATATACATTTTGCCATTGTAGGTTATAATAACTATTTTAACAAGCTAGATTATTCGAAAATCAAAATTGCATTACCCTTGAGATTTATTTCTAACATTCACATAGTCTTCTTCACGAAAATGGTCGGAACATATGCTGTATGAGGTGTTTAATTTTTTCAAACTATCATTTTTAATTAACAGGCCAAACTCTGTCCTTTTGTCAATACTACCCATGCTTTGCATCTTAAAAAGAAAAAGATAAACACCATTAAAGACTGAAAGTACATCACAAATACGCTAAAATAATAAGTCAATAATTTAATAATGAATATTTCTATGTGTTTCATGGCAGAAGTAGACATGTAGGTACTTACAATTCAGGGTCTCGTGGAAAATTGTGGAAGTTGTTTGATAAATGAATTCCAACGTAATTAGAACAGCCATACATTGCACAAATCGTCCCAGCCATTTTTAGTCCAATACAGTAACACAATTTCATATAATTAAATGTTATTCAGTACAAGTTTTGCTCACTTTCAAATAGCGAAATGGAAATGGTCGATGTGGTAACATTGTTGTCCGCTAGAGGCGCTGAGTGTTAACAAATTTTCAACAGTGTCGGGTATTGTCATTTAGCGTATTTGCTTTTACGAACACCGCTTTCTTCGCTCAAACCACCAAGATTGAATACTACTTGGGTGTTCAATATGGCGAATTCCGTCGCAATTTTTAAATACGGTATATAGCTCAACGTTCCTTCCTGGTATTTTATATTCTAGGGCTTAGCCCCTATTTGAAAATCCTGAGCCCGATTTACACACAAAAAATGTGTCTATATCGAAATTTGAATTTTGGAACTGTACAATAACAAGCTGTACCACTATTTTTTGAGCGCAATGGTACGTCACTTTAACCAGTGTTCATAATAGCATATTTACAGTTTCGTAATATCATAGTTACCGTAATAGGCGAGTTTGTGTGGATAGTCTAGATTTGTTTTGCCCTAACCAAGAGTAAAATAGTTGCTGACTTGTTTTGTCGTTCCAAGGATACAACTTACCAAATATTAGCAACCATGCCATGTTTGGACAAAACCTTGAGATTAATACGGGCATGCGCGTTCACTCCTTTAATAAAATTGGTATTAAGTTTGGTTCCAAACCCCATAGTTATGTATCACGTCACCGAATGCGCTGGTGACGCTATATTTAGTGACCTTAGTCAAACAACATATAACCACCATAATACCTTAAGACCCGGTGTTTATTTAACCTTATTATTTCTGGTAAAATGATGTAAAATGATTATTACTTATATGTGTATCTCAAATTTATTATTTTTTATAATCGTTACTTTTAATACATAAACAAAAAAGAGGTACCGTAAAGTGGGGTTACTTGCAACTCTGGGGTAACATGCAACGATTTTGCGCTAATGTAATTTGGGTTCTCCTATTACCCAAGGTTAAATCGTTCCTGAACTATGACAGTGTTTATGTTTAGTACGATCTTGTCGCTTCAGTTGTGTGCAACTAACTCGCTTGTAAACATAAAATTGTTGAATTTTCGCGGCATTGGCCATTATTGAAGGTAAGTACTCAAAATTTATTGTCAAATAACTTTTTTTTGCATGAAAATTGGACCCGATGTGCTTGGATGCTTATTCTAAAATATTAAATATTAAGTTTTATGATAACTGGAAGAGTTTTTTTTTATATTTTTTTTTAACTTGCATGTCACAAAGGGGGTTACTTGCAACATGCCTCGAAAATACAAAAAAACCATAAGGGAGCAGAAGTTACAAGAACTATTCCGACGAAATGTTGCAAAACGCTTTAAGAGATGTCGAAAATGGAATGTCCTTGGGGGTGGAAAGTCATACGTATGAAATTACCAGGTCGAATCTGTCAAGAAAAATGAGAAATTTGTTCTCACTAACTCTTGGGAGACAGCCTGTCTTTTCCGAGGAAGAGAAGGAAATATTTGTTATTAGTGGAGTTGATCGGCCTATTTCCACAGTTTATGCTTTTTGAGCGCGACGTTTCGGAAGCGGACTGCTTCCGTCATCAGGCTTAGTCCTGAGAAGGATTGTTTTCGCACTTGAGTCGAATTCATATGGTATATATAATTTTTTCCCAAGCACTTGACTACTCTTAGATTCGAACCTGGTACCTTTCACTTACTAGTCTGACACCTTTGCCACGGAGTAATCCAATATATATATATATATATATATATATATATATATATATATATATATATATATATATATATATATATATATATATATATATATATATATATATATATATTAGAACATATATTAAACTTTTTCGTGGTTGCGCAGAAGTTTATTGCGCATGTTGCGCAGTAACTTCTTGCGCAGTTGTATTGCGCTTAAGCTCTTCGCGCATTATTGGAATCTATTTGGTTTTCATTTCTACACTAGATTGGCTTATTGGATTTTCTGCTAGTGCGATGTATGTGGCTTCTTTGAGTTTTCGACGAGTTGTGTTCTCGTCCTTTGCCACTATCTGTATGTTATCCCATTGGATGTGGTGGTCTTCGTTCCAGACATGTTCGGCGATTCTTGATCTTTCTATTTCGCCCTTGCGGACGTTGTTCTTGTGTTCCTGTGTTCTCACTTTGAGTGGTCTACTGCTCTCTCCTATGTATGCTCTGCCGCATTCGCATGGTAGATTATATACACAATCCTTGGAATTCTGATCTTCATTGTATGGTTGGGTTTTGGTTAGTATTCCTCTGAGCGTTCTGGTTGATTTGAAGGCAGTGCGTATCTTGTATTTGCTGCCTATCCTTCGTATTTTGTCTGAGGTACCTTGTATATATGGTATTATCGCTGTATATTTAGGTTATTCTTTTTCGGTTACCCTTTTCTTGTTTAGGTTAGCTGTTAGATCGGGGTTGCCATTTTCTTTGAGTGTCCTAGCGATATTTTCTTTTTCTTTGTTCAGGTTCTCTTGTTTTGGGCATATCGTTTTTGCTCTATCGTACAAGCATTCTACTACACCTAACTTCACGTTTTTGTGGTGATTGGAGTTGTAGTGTAGGTACCTCCCCGTGTGGATAGGTTTCCTGTATACACTTGTGTTGTCATTCCTGTGTACAAATACATCCAGGAATGGCAGTTTTTGTTCCGATTCCAATTCCATTGTGAATTTTATGGAGGGTGCGCGGCTATTTAGATGATCTAGGAATTCATCTAGCTTATGCTTGCCGCGTTGCCAAACTATGAAAGTATCGTCCACGTATCTAAGCCACATCCTTGGTTCCTTCAGTCTTCCATATATATATATATATATATATATATATATATATATATATATATATATATTGCTCACTATGGGTGATAGTGGGGAACTCATCGCCATCCCAAACTCTTGTTGGTAGAATTTGTCTTCTACCTGGAAATATGTAGTTCTAATGCATATTGTCAGAAGTTCCATTATTGTGTTTACCGAGAGTTGCGTGCGTTCGTCTAACGTTTCATCCTTTTCCAGCTTGTCTCTTATGATAGTTGGTGCCTTATCGGTAGGCACATTTGTGAATAGACTCACAATGTCGAAGCTTACCAGTATTTCTTCGTGGTTTGGTTGGTAGTTTCTGATGGTTTCCACGAAGTGCTGCGTATTCTTGACCATAGACTCGGTTTTTCCCGATAAGGGTGTGATGATACCTAGCAGATAGTGTGCTAATGGGTGGCAAGGTGAATTTCTCGAGCTCACAATTGGTCTCAGAGGAATTCCCTGTTTATGAATCTTTGGTAGGCCGTACAGATGCGGAGGTTTGCTGTAGTGTGGGGTAAGTCTAGTTCTCTGGTAGTCGGAGAACTCCCCCTTATGTTTCGCCAGCGTCAGGTAATCCGTCTTTCGATTGATGGTGTGGAGTCTTGGTATTTGTTTGTACTCGCCCCCGTCTAGTAGTTCTTGGATCTTACTGCTGTAAGTGTCCATATCCATTACCACAGTCGCGTTTCCTTTGTCTGCCGGGAGAATTTTGATCGATGGGTCATTCTTAAGGGAAATGGCCGCTCTCCTTTCTAGGTTAGAGAGTTAGGTTTAGTTCGCCTAGATGAATCTAGGACTGATCTAACCTTACTTCTGTATTCTTCGGCTTCTTCAGGATCTAATTTCATAGCTGTTTCTTCGACTGCGGTTATTAAATCTACTTTCGGAATATACCTCAGTGTTATCGCATAGTTCAAGCCAGAACCTGCATTTCGTTTTCGTTCAACTGTCGTTTGGAGATGTTTATGACAGTGTTTTTTCGATTGATGTTGGTTGGTTCTTTCTTTTCCTTCATTAGCTTTCCGAGTTTCTTCTACTGCCTTGGTCTTCGAATATTTACTTCTGGTAGCCGTATTTATCCTATCATAGTCTTGTTCGTTCACTCGATTTCGAATGGTTTCTCTAATCTCGTTGGATTGATTTGTTAGTAATATTATTTTGGCTGCACAGTGGGGATTTCCTTTAACTTCGTATGACATCAGGTTAATAGTAAAAGAATACTTAAATCGCAAAGGCATTCGAGAGAATCGATTTGGACGGAATAACAATATGCCAGGCGTGGATTGGGCGAGGCACTTTTTAAACAGGCATAAATCCAAGGTAAAATGCAAATAGTAAATCCGTTTGTCAAATTAGGTATTTGTTATTATTTAATTTCAGCTCTCTTACCAAGAAATGTGTAAACAGCGCACTAGTTACGAAAATAACTATTATGAACAAAGTATTGTATAAATAAATATAAATACGTGTTTGAATAGATTAAATTTTGTTACTTTTATAATGCTAATTTACTTTTGATGAATTTAGTGTAAGTAAAGATTGTAACGGGTGTCTATTAATGATTGAAGCTGACGTAATGTAGCAAATTTTGGTTAGGTTGGTACCACTACCATTGATTAATAAGTTGATCAATGCCACTACACTTCATTTCGGTCGCAACGATTGACATTAGCGTCCCATGGGGCAATCACCTTTGATGTAATTATAAACATTGTTTGTTAAAATTAAACAGAATACCCCTACTTTTGGAAATGTTTATTGCTAATATTTGCTAATTACAATTATTTAACAAAATAAATTTAAAAATTATTGTTATGACTAAATACAAACAATCCTTCTTTATTAAATTAATATAATTACAAAAAATGTTAAGAATGATGACCCTGATGCTGTAGACATAAATTAATTCTCCGCTTCATGTTTTCAAAAATATGCTAAAGTTCTTCCCGTGTAATAGCCTGAATCTCGTGTTCAACTGCTTCCATTAATTCATCTAAATTATGCAATCTATTTCTATAAATATTGCCTTTAATCTTTCCAATATAACGAAAAATTACTACAGGAATGAAGAATGAACAGAAAAATTATAATAAAAGCTAATGAAAAACAGACACGTACGACTATGGCAAAAAAGGTAGAAACCGATTGATTTTACAATATAATTCTCAGTGTTGCAAATATTAAGCAAAGAAATTTCCTAGATTTGACATGACGTCAGCTTCAATAGACACGTGTTAGACACTTTTTAATTATAGTGCTGTAAAAGAAATTGTTTATTAGAATTCATATACCTACTTATGTTAGTAAATACAATATTATGGAAGTTAAATATTTTAATACTTTTAGACCCATTTGTACCACCTCGGTTTTAAACTGAGGTCGTGCAAAGGGGCCAGTTGTTATACATTCACAATAAACCATTTGAATATGAATTTTTAAAATAGCCGCCTATGCTTCATTAGCGCTCAGGTGACGTAATACAGAACTAATTTATTAAAACGGCGCGAATGGTAGGAGTCGTGTATCTATCCTCTCACTTATCTATGAATACGGGTATTAAGATAGTCGCAATAAACTCGGACCTTCAACATCCTTAAATAAATATGTATAAAAACACACGCATGTGCTACAATGTTTTTGTTCGCACGCACGTCTCGGCTACAGTTAAATCTTGAGGAAATGTCATATAAATGTTGACAATGCAATTTGTCAATCATGAATGTTCAATGCCTATGTGAAGGAAAATCAACGTCAGAAGACCTTATTTTAATTAATTTTTCAAGAAGCGTCAGATTTATTATTGTTTACAGAATTACTAAGTGCGTTGCTATTTTTGAAAGTTGCAATTTCATTGATATTTAGAATTAACACTCCTTTCATTGTTTATTGTGTAAATAAGTGGTAACATAAGTTTTCACGCACGACCGCCAACTGTTGCCAATCTACGCAAGGTTTGCATTGTGGCTAAAGAGCTTGTAAACGTAACACGCGAAGCACATTTATTTTTTACACTGATATTGTTTAATTAATTTATTACGTAATAAGATAAGTTTTTACCTTCCAACCTACATATACATGTGTAGGTATAGAAGATTATGAAATCGACTTTTTTTTTCACTATCGCTAAATCGACTTATTAGCTCATTTTACAACTTTTGGCCAATTTCCGCCAAGATCGGCCATGTGTGTGCGCGTGCGTGCATGCGTGGGTGTCCGTGTGGGTGCGTGGGTGTCTGTGTGTGCGCACGCGTGTGTGTGTATGTGCGTATGTGTGTGTGGATGTATGTTAGTATCCACGATAACTCCAGAACGAAAATACCTACGTACTTAAAATTCTGTATTTCAGCTTGTTTTCATTTGGCTTAGAGCTTAGATTTTGGGAGAAATCCAGCGGCGGGAGGGGGGGTTTATTAGGAGAGGGAGAGGGAAAGGGAACTTTTTTGTATGTACTGAATACGCTTAAAACGAATGTCGCTTTTTTCTATTAATAACTTTCTGTTATTCTCAGCTAATCTCCATTTAAATTCCAATTTTCTTACAATTCTTCTCAATGAACTCTCCGATCCTTGTAGTCCAAATCGATTTTAAGTTTCTCTTTTAGTTTACTAATTGTCATGCGACATTTTTCGGTAATATGAAAATTGTAAATTATACGTCGAAAATATTCTGCTTTATATTCTTCTACGTTCGTTACTGAATTGTTTCTTGGTCGCTTCTTCTTTGGGGAACGAAACTTTGGTGCAGCGTCACAATCACCAATATTATCTTTACTTTCTTTTAAAATTCTTTCGATAGAACGTACAGACACTTTTGTTGCTTCACTTACTTTTAAGTTAATGTCTGTTATTAATTCGTGGTCATTTTTGTGTGTAGAAAAATAATTGTAAACATTATAAACAACTTCACGCGTTTGTGAACTCAAACATTTGCCGGACTTTAAAGACATTTTTGAACACGATTATAAAAGCGACATTAATACAAACCAAGTAAAGTTGTAACAGATTATCCCTATGCAGAGTAAAATGAAAGTAAAACTTAATTACCTTTAATGACTTTCAAATTGTAATCAATTATAAATATTATGACAATAAGGACACTGTCATGTCAAATTATGCCTACTGCACTGGAATAAGCATCGGCAAAGTCCGGAATGCGTCGGCAGTCGCCAGGTTTCGTGACGGGAACAGTACATAATTTCCATTTCGTTCAATGATTTTTTGCCATCTTCCTTGTAGCTTCATGATTCTGCTTTATCAGCAAAAAATTGAACAAAGTGCGATTTAAGGTCATCATCAGTTGTAAAAGTTTGACCATTAAAAAAATTCTGCAAACTGCGAAATAAATGGTAATCATATGGCGCCAGATCAGGGCTTTATGGGGATGTGACATCACTTCCCAACCAAGCTTCAATAATTTCCCACGAGTAACCAAAGATGTGTGAGTTCTTGCTTTGTAGTGGTGGAACACTACTCCTTTCCGATTTACCACTTCTGATCGTTTTCGAATTATGTTGCTGTATATTGCCAGTTATGATTCTTTCCAGGAAAGGATCGGCTTCATTGTGCTTAAGGTGCATATCGCAAATATTGATTCGCTGTGTTAAATGAATCTCTTTCAATTTATGCGGTACCCAAATATCCAACTTCTTAACGAATCCACGGCGTTTTAAATGTTTTTCTATTGTTGTGTGCGATGCATTTAACCTTTCTTCAATCTCTCGAACAGTTATATGACGATCCTGTTCAATTAATGCTTTGATTTGGTCATCATCAAGTTCAGTGGGCCGACCAGTACAATGCTCATCTTTGAGGGAAAAATCTCCGGAACGGAATTTTTTAAACCAATTCTGACACGTGCGCTCCGTTAAGCAATCAACACCTTAAACTTCACATATCTCTTTGTGAACATCAGCAGCTTTCTTTCCTTTACGGAAATAAATAAGTAAAATATGCCGAAAATGTTAGTTTCTTCCTTCCATTTCTAAATTGTCTCACAAATAACAGCAACAAAATAATCACGTATCACTTGCTTCTAAAGTAACGTCAATGCCAAATGTCAAAAAGCAAAGTACACCACTAACACAAGTGATTCAAAAAAGCAAAGGAAAACTCTCCATACGAGGTAACCGAAATTACCAACCTCATAGAAGCGGGCGGCTTTGGAATTTTTTTTACGTTAATATGTATTTATGCCTATGAATCTGTATCTGACATGAAGTTTTAAACGTCATTCTGATATAGATTATTGTTTTGTATTTACAATGTTGCCTATTTTCGTTATGAACGTATTAAAAGCATAGTTATCATAAAAAAATTAAAATTATTTCATTTCTATTAATTTAAGTTATCATCTAGATGTCTATTAACCTCTGTCTGTCATGAAGTTTTAAACGAATGTTTGACATGACATATATTATCGTTTTTGCGTTTACAATGTTGCCTATTTTCATAATGAACTTCTTATAAAAGAGGTTGCATATCTATCCTTAAAATATGTTATTAAAATTATTTCATTTCTTTTAATTTCCATTTTGTAGGTTAGAAGGTCGTGTGGTGTTCCACACCAGATAATTTTGGTAGTACTATTAATGGGAAAAAACGGTTTACATTACCGCACTCGTGTGGGAAATTGGATTTATCATTTGTATTTAATGATCGATGATCAGTTGTCAATGTAGGCGTGCAAAAATGTTATTTTCCTTGCACATTTAATTCGTTTCAATGAGTTATTGATAAAAAATATTTTCTTACTACTTACATCAGTTACATTACCTATCTACACAAGTAATTACTCAATACACCATGCCTTATTTCGAGGTTGATTTGAACCATTTTCATTCCATGATGATAGTTGCCGTATTTAAATGCGGCATAAATAACTCGTCTCTTTATTCGTATGTATAATGGTTACAAGTACATGAAAAAACAAGTACCTAATTACTGATACAGCTACATTTATATTGCTATAAAAAAGGTTTAATAATCATTTAAGATGATTTTCTTAATTATCGTAGAATCATTGTATCATTTGATTCCATAAAGTTCACTATGTTAAATGTTGGTCGATTTGAAAAGTTCATAGGATTACGCTGATAGTTTATTTGGTAGACTGTTGTGTAACGGTTTGGAGCTTAAGTTATTGATGATAGAGTAGAATTGCAGGATGAATTGATAGTTTGCGTTGGTTCAACAAGTTCAGTTCAACAAAGTTTATTACAATTTTTTAGTACGTTTAACGATATATATATATATATATATATATATATATATATATATATATATATATATATATATATTGTAATTTGAATAATTTTATATACATAAAAAGATTCCCCCGAACGGGATTAGAACCCATGTCCTCTCGTTGACTAGACGAGTGCTCTACCATCTGAGCTACAGGGGTTATGAATTCCATTCGATAGAAACTTAATATGTATATAATTTGTTAACACCATATTATGTTAACTTACATGGTAACAGTTACTATGTGTACTATTATTTTATTTATATAAAATTATTCAATTTATCGTATCTGAAATAAATGGAAACATGTGTTAGATGTAAGAATACATTGTCGATGTTAACAGAACAGAAATTTAAATAAAGTGTCGGGACTGTATACTTAAGCTAAGGCACCAGTCTTCGCTCTGGACCTTTGTATGATTACTCGAAAAGGGCAACCACATCGGAACCGTAAGTGAGCATCACTCCCCATAGGTCCATCACAGTTTTCGCCTGAGCAAGCGCCGCTGTCACCTTGCGGATGACAGGTAGGGCCTTCTCCAAATTCATACCTCCGAGGAGGGTCAATACGGAGTCGAACCCTAAGGCAGGTTCAGTAGGCGTGGTAACGACAGCGGCGGCAGCCGCTCTCCATAGTTCGTGTTCTATTTTTTTAATTTTGCCTGGCGTCGCTTGGGTGTAACTGACGCTGGTCGGGGTTGAATAAGGCGCCGCAGTCGGCGGTGTCCTCTTCGGTCGCTGTTGTCCTTCTGTCTTCTTCCGCTGTGGAGGTCGAGTGAACTTCGGGCAGCTCTTGTAGCTAGCGGGGTGATCCACACCGCAGTTAACGGACTTAGCCCGGTCTGTTCGGGGTTTCGTACATTGAATGGAGTGGTGATCTCCGGCGCACTTACCACAGCATGCTGCCGCCTTGCAGCAACGCTGTGCGTGACAGAAACCCTGACACCGGTGACATTGCCCGATGCCGGATTTTCGCCGCAAATATTCTATAGTCTTCCTCGGTCTACTATCACGAGGGAGATCGGGCGTCCTCGCTGCTTCATCCTAAAAACAGAAAGTACTTTAATATTTTATATTTTTAGCTCTGAGCTAACGTCGACCTCGGATAGTACTACTAGACTTGCGTTGGAAGATTTTCTCATAGAATTTAACATTTTAGCTTATTAAAATAAATTTGCCTGATTGGTGGTTTAAATAACGTATTTAAGAAATTATAGGAGAGGCAGTTAGGATTGTTTCCTTAATGAGTTAAGAACTATACATTTTTCAGTTGTAAATTAGTCACATGAAATACAAAAAATTTCAGTGAACGCAATATGGAACTCATCTTTGTAAAATTAATATCTGTCATGAGCCAATTTAAATTACAGTTCAGATCTGTTAATTGATTTGTTTAGAAATTGTATTTTGTAATGCATATACTACCATTTGTAGTCCAGAAGTATTATGTTACTATTAGCATTAAGAATGTTTAAAATCAAAGTTATTGTCACATACATTTATTAACAAGCAACATTTGTGTATCAACTATGTGAATTATTTGCTACCTATTATATAAAGAGTTGCATTATTTAAACAAAATTAACGTTCCACTGACACATATCAATTAAATGTATTGCATTAGCATGAATTGTAGTGCTATGTTGGACAGCACCTACTCAATCTCTCCCAACAATAGTATTTTTTGATTGATCAATTTTTGTTTATAGATAAAATAGTCGTTCTATAACACCAAGTGGCTCAACTTTAGGAACTTCAAAATTTACTTTGACGTATATCTCTATTTTTGACAATAAGCAATTGCTAATTGTAACATGAACGAATAATGATTCTCTTATACGGCCCCTACCTCTAAAATTAGTCGATCCAAATCGTCTGTTTGTTTTCACCGGGATTCATTGTGATCCCTGAATATAATTTTATTTTAGTGAAGATTAGTTACATCTTTATTAGATTAATTATTATTAAATCGCCCTGAAAATGACAAATCAGAACACCGTCTAACGAACGAAGGCTAACAATGAAAAATGTCTTAATCAATGTACAAATTTGACAAAATTTAATAAAGTTATAATTTAAGTCTAAAGTTAAGAAAAACTTTAATTTTAAAGTGGTAAAAGTATCCACAGCTAAAAGTTTGACATACATTTAGTTAAATCCTAACAAATCCGATAAAAAAGTTATTTTCCGTTAATATTTAAGTAATCGTTATAAACGAAAAATTAATGTGTATATTTAATCTCATCTTAGTTTTAACTATGTTATGTGAAATCAATGCAGTGCTGTGATTACTTAACATACTTAAATGGTAAAGCATTTACTTCGAGGGCTAGGAAAAAACCTAGGCGTACAGTTAAAATTGAAACATACCGTTTTGTCTTTTTTTGGTGTCTGTACCTATTTAATCTGCAATTTTCTTAATTTACTGAAGACGATAACAGTAATTAAAATTATTATTAATTTTATTAAATACATAAATAAAGTTTACCTCGAGAAGGATTTGAACCTACGACCTGTATTTTGCTAGAGTACCGCGCTATCAACTGTGTTATCGAGATTCAAGCCACAATCGATGTCAAGTTTGTCTTTATCTATGTAGAACTGATATAAATTCTAAATATAATGAGATTACAACCAAATTACTTATATTAGTGGAATGTGAGCCTGCAATATCGCAAGAATTCTACAGTTCTACATATATAAAGACAAAATTTACATCGAATCTCGATAGCGCAGTTTGTAGCGCGGTACTCTAGCAAAGTACAGGTCGTAGGTTCAAATCCTACTCGAGGTAAACTTTTTATTTATGTATTTAATAAAATTAATAATAATTTTAATTACATATTTACCTTTGAACTTATTCGATCATAACAAAAACTTATAATAAACGACAACAGTAAAGTTATCGAAACGTTTAAATTTGTAAAAAATTAATAAAAATACACGATTACGTAATCAAAAGTAGGTATTTCAACTATAAGTGATAATCGTGTACGTTTTAATAAAGTCTTTATGTATTTACAAAATTTCCATTTGCAAAAATTTATAAATTTAAAAAATCGTTTATACTGAATGTGCCCTTATTTCAACCTTGTGGGGTTAACTGGGAACAAAAATAGTACAGGCTCTACGTATCCTTTATGTAGGCTACAGTCAACAGTGACAGAACGACGGAGTCTAGTGGCTTAGTTTTCGCACTCTGATACTTCTCATATTAAAAAGTAAAAGTCGAAATTTTGCCGCTTTTTGTATCACAAATGGAAGTCAAATTTGGATACTTTGTCATGTTGACTGTAGTGTCACTAAGCATATATGCTGGTACAGTTTATAAAAAAATATAAAAGATTTAGTAAAAACAACGATTGTGGCAATACAATCATTACACATGTCAGTAGTCGGCTATCACCACAAAACTAAGTTTGAAAAAGTATGGAATTAGGCCGTCATATAAGTTCCTTGTAACTATTAAACAGGTTCAATCAGTGAGATAAGATGTATTGTACCCTAATGTTTTACACCAGCACCTCTCGTATCCAGTGCCTAGCACTGGTTATACCCAGGGCTATTCGCACCTGTAACGGTTCATACCCAATACAGTTCATATGAGTATGGGCGGACCATTCGAAATTATACAGGGAATGAACACCGATAATTCGTTTATATTCCATATTTTCTTTCCATACTACCTTATAAGGACACATTATTATTGGGGTTTAAAAAGCGAGAACAGATACTTCCATTTTGTTTTTAGTTATGTATAGAATTCTCTTGTTGGTTTTAAAGGCACAAATAATTTTCAGTGAGGTACAGTCAACACCCCACGTGATTCGGTGTGTTATATAAAAGGACGTGGTTTCTGCCAGGTCTTAATAATCCAAACATTTTTTTTTAGTTTAATTGTGTATTCAATATCTGTTCAAGCCGTCCAAGAATGGGACGGCTTTGATTTATTTTATGTGTCGAGTACAATTTCTGAGCGACTATCATGACGAGATTACGAAAAATAGTCTCGCACTATTTTTCGTAATCTCGTCATTGCCAACTTTTTTTCGGAAATAATTTGTTGAAATCCAGGGAATATAGGTGGAATTGTGTTTTATTATTAAAGCACTTGCTAAAGGTTAACACCAAAAGTAATGCCACTTATTAAAATATCTTCTATTCCTGGAGAAACAAAAAAAAAGCTAACTGAAACGCCTCGGTCAAAGCTATATGATTTAATAAAGATTCACAAGCCTTATGTTGCATTGAGAATGGGTTATACGTTCATTGTCAATGCAACTCGTTTTCCTACATGTAATCCTCCAAAACATCTTACATTTTATTGCATACTGATATTGGGAAAATAGCTCACAATATCAAGAATTCTGAACATTTGATTGAAAAAATGCGTAATTTTATGTCAGTTTTGACGTTGTTTTACTGTTTACTAAAGTTTCTTTAAAAGAAACCATTGAACATATTGATAACATTTTTCGAAAGATATCAAATTACTTTTTTTAGAACTATTTCACTTGTTTTTATTTTTAGTGAAATAATAAACTGTGTAAACGTCTAGATGGTGTAGCTA
Organism: Vesta saturnalis; assembly: GCA_036346205.1. Taxonomy (NCBI): domain Eukaryota; kingdom Metazoa; phylum Arthropoda; class Insecta; order Coleoptera; family Lampyridae; genus Vesta; species Vesta saturnalis. Next base: position 872,580 of record JARFJB010001904.1, on the reverse strand, counting down.
TAGGAAACCCTCTTAGTCTAATAGTAGCAAACGTTTTTACGTGGAAATGTTTAAGAAACCTTCAGTTAGGTAGTGATATGTTGATGACACTTTTTATATTTGGAGGCATGGAGAAAATGCACTAAATGAGTTGTTAAGACTTTATAAATAGTATTCATCCAGTAGAATCGTACAAGTGAAACTCTGGTGGATCGAGTTAAACGAATTATTAGACTTTTTGGAACACGAATGTAACCACCTAAAAACGTCACTACAAGCTAATGGCTATTCCCGAGGTTATTTCCTTAAATCCATCAATGATATAATTAAATGTGTTAGTTGAACCCGTAAAGAACAATTACCGCTTAATGCTGGTACTGCTTTTCCGCTTTCCATAACCAGCGTTACGGATACTATTGAAAAATCTGAATCATGGTATTAGGACTTTGAAACTAGACGTAAGGAACATATAAGATTTTGTAGATTAAGGCAATCAGAAAAGTCTGCAGTAGCTGAACACGTTTTAAATAATTTGATAGTATGAAAATTTTATCAAGGCAAATATCACATTGATTTACAGCGGGAATATATTAAGATATATAAGCTTCCAAGTAACTTTTACAGATAAGAAGAAAATCTCCAGTTAAATAGGTTTTGACATCCAGTAATTTAAAAGAAGATGGAAATGGTAGATCTAGGATTTGTGCTCTGTTTCGCTTTGAGTAAACAAATGGAAAATAAATCTCCGGTAACCTAGGTTACCGTAGATTTAATTTCCATTTTTTAATCTTTTTTATTGGAATACTTTGCTTATTGCTCATAATCAAGTAAGGAATAATTTGCTTTATTTACTGTATGTATAATTCTGGACCAAGCTTTGCCAATCTAAAAATTTTCGAAAAATGTTCCCTGAATTAGCAAATGCAAACGGCGTAAAAAGGGCAAATTACAAAAAATAGCATACAATTAAGAAACGCGATGTCATCATCTCGGATTTTATTATAGCCATTAGAAAATGAGTAGCCATCGGATTTTATTTTGGAACGGGCATGCGCACTCAATAGAATTATATAAACAGAACTGCTGCAACCTAACAGAATTAGATTAGATAAACAAAACTACTCTAACCTAAAAGAAAAAAAATTGCATTGGCCGGGAATCGAACCCACACCGACCGTGAGGTAAGGTACTATCACCGTTAGTCCAAACGGGGCTTCCGTCTTTGTAATTTAAACTACTATTTCAGTTTCAATGTATTAATAATGTTTTGAGTATAATGAAGTCACACAAAAAATTTTATTGAGTGCGCATGTCCGTTCCAAAATAAAACTCATTTGCTAATGGCTATAATAACAACCGTGATGTTGATATCGCGTTTCTTAATTTTATGCTATTTTTTTGTAATTTGCCCTTTGATGCTGTTTTTAAACAATAATGTTTACTTTAATTGATTGAGGGATTTTTGTGGCGGCTGGTAATGTCTTAACTTTAACTTGAAAAGTGATATGACATCGGAGATGTCGCTTTTCTTAATATGTCTATTAAAGAATCAAAATGGAAGCAAATTACAAAATAGTAATTTATGTAATAAGGATCATAAAGACTATCATTATGGTACAAGTCGTGAATGTTATCACGATAACACGACGTGTGCCATAATGATTGTTTATAATCCGTATTACATACAAAATTTTATCTGATAGCATTTATATTAATACATTTTCGAAAAATTAAAAACTGCACTTTTGACATGTCACAATGACAACTATTTTTAATGCGGTAAGTATACGTGTAGTTTAAAATATTAGTAGGTTAGTGAGTTGTGCTTTGCCATTTCCTTGACAACGTCAGGTTGTAACAGAAATAGTTATTTACCTCCTCTCAAACACAATTGTTACGTAGAATTGAATATAATTTAAATAATAATGAGTGATTCTGAAACTGGTAATTTACCTTCTGATTTGGAAGAAATGACGCGAAATATCGTAGACTCCCTTTTGCCGGCAAAATCACGGAGTGTATATGAAATAGCGTTTAATCGGTACGAAGAATGGTGTTCTACTGAGAAAATCAAGAATATCACTCCTGAAAAAGTATTGTTGGCTTACTTTGAATGCTTATCTAAGGAAAGAAAACCATCTTCTCTCCGGTTGTATTATTCGATGATAAGAAGTATTTTATTAACAAGAAATAACGTCGATATTAGTAAGTACCTACAGCTGGTTGCATTACTAAAACGTAAATCAGAAGGTTACAGAGCTAAAAAATCCAAAATTTGTACTAAACAAAATGTCACAAAGTTTTTAACGGAAGCATCAGATGATACATATTTATTTAAAAAAGTAGCTATGATAATTGGACTAAGTGGAGCATGCAGAAGAGAGAAACTGACAAATATGCTTGTTGAAAATGTGATAGATGAAGGATCCGTTTTTAGAATTACTTTAGCGAATACAAAAACAAAGGTAATGCGAGAATTTTTTGTAACATCGGGAAATATCCCAGGATTGAATATGGTGGAACTTGTCAGACAATATGTGAAAATACGACCTTGCAACACAAACCATCGACGTTTTTTTGTCACTTATAAAAATAAGAAATGCACGAAACAACCCGGAATTTATACCTTTGGTAAAATGCCAAAAGTTATTGCCACTTTTTTGAATGTACCTCACTCTGAAGAATATACCGGACATTGTTTTCGGCGATCGTCTGCTTAATTTTTGGCCGATTCTGGAGCTGATCTGAGTCCCGTGACACGCCATGGCGGATGAAAACGCAATACTGTTGCTGAAGGTTACATTGAAAATTCGAAAGAGAAAAAGAAAAAATATCAGAAGCAATTTTTGGTGCCAACAACCAAACAGCATTACAAGTTTACCAAAAAGCATCAACTACTGATGTAAAAACTATAGAATCCATTGAAATTAATATTGCAAATGTAGTAATTGCTCTTTTACCATTTATAATAAAAAGTTTTGTACATTGTTATGCATTTTGAATTAACTTTTTTGATCTCACCATCACATGTTTTTCATATAGAATTTCATTATGGTACTTAGTCCCATAATGAATTCATTATGGGACTAAGTACCATAATGAGCTTTCGTTATTTCATCAAAATTGAGTGACATAACGTTGTCATTATGACATGTCATCAGATAAAGATATTTATATGCGTAGTTTAATCATTCTTTGTTGGTTATTTTCGCGCACATGTTCGACATGTTGACATTTGAAATTTGTTAAACTATTTTTTAATTTACAAGTTTCAGTCTCCTTTTGTACGGTTTACATTGTGAAACTGATAGTACTCAATTGAAATAATCATGCCGTCAAAGTTCTTGAAGTGTAAACCATATTTGTGCACCTATCATTATCATTTAATGATGTGAAATTATATTATTACTGTAGCTTGCTTGAAATAAGTTACTACTTGCTTATAAATTTTATAGAATACACGTGTTAAATGTGTCTCATGCATGTAAATTGCAATTTTGAATAAAGGTACATGAATTGAAGTAGAACGATCTAAAAATAGATGTAATATCAAATTCCAATTTCGCGCGCGTGTAGAAAATACTTCTTCCACATTGTATGACGGCTCTGCCTTTGTTACGTGTATTAAATTTAACATTGAGTGACCTCCGGGGTGGTGATTATATCACATTTGGTGGTTTGGGGTCGGGTCGTATCGAGGAGAAGAAATCAGCATAATTCTACTTAAACTTTAATTTGATAACGAATATAAATGTTTACTTAATATTAACAAATTTTCAAACATTGCAGGATTTCGTTTATAGAATATTGTGTTAATTTTATTTTTTTGCATTTTTACATTTTCAATATTGCAACCCACCACAAATTGTACCTATTACCTGTTTGACGGAAATCTATAAAAGGATGCTGACTATAGCTATTTTCAGGGTGGTGGCTATATTCTATTATGTTTAGGTATAATTTGAAGAATAATTTGAAATTTTAATTTATTGGCACTAACCAACAAATTAACTAACAAATTCGAGAACACTACGTTCTGGAATCGTGGATCGAGTAAGAAATACGTTGTAAAAATGTAAAATACTACAATGGAAATCCTACTGAGAGCTGTACCGAGTAATACAAGATTCGTTCACTTTATAGCAATGCAATGCAACCATAGATATCTTTAAGTAAGTTATCTATGAATGCAACATAAACTAAATAAAAAAAAGCCGATTCAGTAAATGCAATTACTGATAACTGATGAACAGCCCCTCTCTAATTCTATATTACAACCACACACCTCGAGGTATGTGATTACTACGGTGCGGCTCCTCTGAAATCTGATATTTTTTATAATTGCGCAAAAGTTTTAACAGGAAACTGTTAAACATTTTCGTTTACAGGATGTTTACGGATATTTTGGTGCACAGCTCTGATTGAGGCAATGGATAAATAGTAATTGGCGGCTCGTTATAATATAATACACTGCTAGACTACTCTCAATAACTTGAATGCAGCCCATATCTCATAAATTGAACACCTCTTCCTTTACTTTCTTATCTTTATAGTTATTACTGTTTAGCTGTATCGTTTTTGTTATTAGCATTTTAAATACTTAGTACCTATTGAAAGTATTATTAAAGTGACCCAACACTGGTTAACATATGACAATACAAATTAATAAGTTATGTCATAATGCAGGTAATACGTATAGGTCAGACAACCTTATGGGATTATTTGGAGACTAGGATACGAGAATTCCTAGTTCTGGATACAACAATGGTTTCGAGCCAATATACTTTATTAAGCGGAAATGTATTGTATTTTATTTGCATGTAAAAAGCTGCTATACAAGTATAGAGTGCTTTTTACTTGTGAAGTTAAAAATATGTGAGATATGTGTTTTAAAAGTGTTCAAGTAGGTTGACATTTGATATGTTTATTGTATTCAGTTCAATTCTTATAAAATGCACAGTATTTTTATGACAAAAGGAATAACACAGTATGCTACGACTGAATTAATCCACAAGTTCTAGTTCTTATAAAAGATAACACCATCGTTTATTTAAACAATGGTAAACGCCGACGAAACACGGGGTGACTATGACTAGGGGCGCTACTTCAAATGACCAATTGCTGACGGAAAATAGATTAAAATAAATAATAAATAAATTAAAATTTATAACACTAGTTTCCATACTTACATAAAAAATACTTATATAGAGCCCTTTGTGTTACAATTTTTTTAGAACAAAATTAGTTATTGCCGTAAAATGACATAGCATATTTTGCCACAAGGATAGAAAATGACCTTTAGCAGCCCGCGTCTATTAGCTGCTAAAGCGTTTTCTGTATGTGTGACACAACTGTTTTTCACCCACCAAAAAGAAAAAACAGGAAAATATAACAAATATCTTTAATTTTATAAATGCAGACAGAATTTAATAAGAAACAACGAATATACGAATTTATTTATTATAGTAATTAATGTCAATTATCCCTTCAGCACAATTATGGATGGTAATACCAGGATTTATAGGCATTTGGTAGTTGTTTGCAGTGCTAGCAGTATGGTGACATTTCTACGGATGAAGTTGATGGTGCATTGGAATTGTCTAGATTAACTGGCAATTCATTTGTTTGATTGGAATTATTTAACACTTCAATTGTGTTTTTTATGGTTTGTCAGGATTTTTTCAGAAATGTTAATCTTATTCGATAAGCAGTCGTCGACATATCCTTCTGCAACTGCAGATGAACGCCAACCTCCATGCTTTTTAAGTGTTATGAAATCACTTCCAGAGTTAGCTAGAAGGGTTGCAGAGCTATGGCAGAAGCAATGTCCTGTGTATGTACTAGGTTCAGGCAGTTTCAAAAAAGTGGCTATTTTTGCTGGAATTTTGCTGAATGCGTTTTTTCCGATCGGGTGCACTGTACATTTATTATTCTTGCAATAAATGTATAGGCGATTTTGAGGGTTGTGGGTAGATCTAAGGGAAATATATTTGTTGTATATTGTAAGTAGATTCAATCCGTAAACTGTGTGGTTTGTGATTGTAAACGTCCTTGTAATATTATTTTTTGTTTCTGGAACTGTAACAAACAATATCTCTATAATCTATGTGGTCAAGCTTCATACTTAACAATTCATTTACAATCTTTGATCTTTCCGATAGATAAGCAAGTAATACATTTTCTGTTAGGTTTTTTGCTTTTTTAATCTTTTTCCAGTTGTTAAAGAATTCATAGTACTTTTCGTACCGTTGTCTTGACTTTGTAGGTAACAAATGTAGAGAAACATTGCTAGCTTCTTCTTGCAAGACTGGTGGAGTATTCGTAAATTTTTCATCGCTGTCTGAATTACTATTCATTTTCGCTAATTCGCACAATCACAATTTTTTAGAATCAGAACGTATTATTATTTTACAGTTTTGTTCTCGTGATTCCAGACTTTTATAACTGACGATTAAATGATAATTTATGTGACAGTTAAAGGTGTCTAGATAGTGAAAAACTACAAAATCGCGTTGTTATGAATTTAGCAGCCCAAGGGACGATAAACATTCCTTTCGGTCATATTTTTGGGATTGATATGACTCATTTTCACATATGGTAGGCGAAAAAAATACTATCTGCACATATTATTTACATTTTACAATTCTGTAACCAGCACTGCCGTTACCACATTTGCGCTCGCCTGTAAACACAAATATGGCGCCCATTTGAATCCACCCTGTTTTTACGATTTTCTGTTTAATGGATATAAATACAAACACAAGGAAGTGCTTGTAATTAAAAAATTCAACTGCAGTTCAAAGTTTATTAAAATTTTACTTTTCTAGATTTAAAATTTGTAAAAGTAGGTACAATATTGTTAACATCTAATTCAGAACATATATCTTTCTCAATTCCTATTAATGACAGGTTGACCGACCTCTCTTGTGACATACTGGTTCTCAAATAAGTTTTAATTAACTTCAGCTTAGAAAACGGTCACTCACCACTTGCCGCACTAGGGCCGCTTTTTCCATCCAAGTTTAAACTGAATTTAATTTAAACTCGTTTATCTTTAATCCGAAGTTTACTCTTGTTGATTTTCTCAAACTTTAGTTTAGTTTAAAATTGGTTTAAACGAGGACTGTAAGTATTTTACGACTGAAGTTGGTAACATTGTTTGTTTACATTCAGTCACCTGTGTTAAAAGTTTTCTATTATAAAAAGATCTTGTATGGTTCAGGAAGTAGGTTATGTTGTTTGTTTTCTTTAAATTGTTTTATTGTAACTCATCTTAAACGTAACTATAAAATGGACAAAAAAGATATTAAAATATGTAAAAAATGTTCACAAAACGAAACTCATTTATTATTGCAACTTGTAATTGACAAAAAAGACATATTTGAGAGTAAGAAAACTGATGCAGTGACAACCACAGAAAAGGAAACAGATGGACAAACCTGGCTGAAAAATTTAATGAAGCAAGCGGGATGATTCATAGAGACTGGCGAACTCTTAAAGGTAAATATGACAATTTTAAAAAACTTCAAAACATAAATTTTCTGAAGAAAAAAATATGTGGTTGGTACTGGAGGAGGGGGCTTCTCAATCACGTTTCATTACAAATACTGATGTAAGTATCAAGAAGTTATTAGGTGCGGTTCAGGTGGAAGGAATGCTTTCGGAATTTGATTCTGATAACATTATTGAAATAAGTATTGCAGAAAATGTGTCTGACGCACCAATTTTTGTAATGCAATGTAGCGTACCAGGAATGTACGTACGGAAATTATAGTAGGCCTAAATGAAGATTTGAATAACTCCAGTGTATCTTCTATTCCTCAAGTGACAGACAGTCCTGATTCAGATAGATGTAAAACACAATTCAACTATGATCGGCATTTTAATGTCAAACAGTTGAGAGAGCGCCCTTCTACTCCACCGAGGGTCAAGAAGGTTAGAAAGGTTTCACTGGACGATACATTAGTTGGGAAAAAATACATAATGTGTCGCAGGAGAAACAAGAACTGTTGCAATTGCAAAAGCAAGCTGTAAAAGAGCAGTTAAACATTCAAAGCATTGAACATGAACTTCGAATGAAAAAATGCAGGAGGAGCATGGCTTGAAAATGTAACTTTTAAAGGTAGAATTAGAAAAGAAGGAATTAGAAGTGGAAATGAAAAAGAAACGGCTAAAACTGTAGAAAGTGTGTTATTTTTACTTTGCTTACCCAATTGACCGTAGGTAAGGAAAGTAGGTATTGCAATTGTATTAAAAATTGATTGCCATTGTCCCAAAGATTGTATAAGCCTACCCAGTTTTCAACAGATCTTTAACATTTCACTGATTTACTAACATATTTTGAAAGTACTCGTGAATTAACTGATTGAGTCTAATCGCGTTCTGCAAGTTTAATATTTCATTAATTAATTGTATTTATGTATTATGAACATGATCTATTGCTCTTAATTGTTCTTATGTAACTGTAGGAACACTTTCATGTTTCATACACGCTATATTGTGGAGGACAGCAGTAACGAATATGATACTGTCGATCTAATCCAGTTTGAGCGTAATACGGGTTGCTGAAATGGGGAACCAGCGTTTCCAAACACCATACAATCATTCCTTGTTCTTGTTATTGCTTCTTGGAAAACGAGCTCAGCATCAGTAATAGGGTTAGTTAAAGGGGCTATAAGAAATTTTTTCACAACATAGCCACTGTCACCTACAAACTCACCCGCTTCAAATCGCCTTTTTATTCGTGAAGAATTTTATGAAGAACTAAGTTTGCTGTTGTTTTATGGATTCTAAATCTGTTGAAGGAATCGATCTCGCCCTATTTTTGGAAGTGATCAATTCTGGTCTTTATAATTCTAGATTTTTTTGGTAACATAACAATTTCAAAATATTCATCATCCATCTCGTCTATTTCAATTAAATCTTTCATTTCTCTTATAGACAATGTAACGATAACTAGTGTACACAATTAAAAACACCAAAAAAGTTTCAATAAAAAAATTAAATAACTATAACAACAATTTGATCACTTCAAAATCCCTTACCGGTTTTTCAAATTGAAAATAAAATGTCAAAATAGAAAAAGAAACTATAAATTATAAAGAAGTTGATCAAAACGAGTGTAGGAACGTAAATATCTAATCATATATGTATTATACGTATGTGTATCTAATACATGTTCTTAGGTCATGTTAACCAGTTTAAATCTGATCTATAGTTTAAACCAGGTGAAATGAAGGTTTAAGTTAAAGTCAGTTTAATTTAAGTTTAAGAGTTGGAGAAACTGATTTTTGTTTTAAATCATGAATTAATCCTGATTTTACTTAAACTCAGTTTAAACTTGGATGAAGAAAGTTTGGTTTAATACAATTATTACTTATAATAAACTGTAATATGTCATAGGGATAAGTTTTAAGTTAATGTCATTATTGAAAAGGTCTCTATTCGCACATATCTCGTAGAGTTCAACCGCGTTATGTCTTTATTGTCACCATCTTTTAGAAGAGTCTCTCAAGTCATAGCAGTTGTTCTTTATTTCATTCTGGCAAACAGTACAAAAACCTAAAATTATTATGATGAAAGGTTAATTGTTCAAATCTGTCACTTAACAACGTCCAAGCAGTATCCAACGCGTCATAAATTTCACCTGGATAATATCTCAGAGGACGGATTGCTTCTATTCTACTTTCCCATCCGGTATCAGATGGTTTCTTTAGCGTTAAGTTAGTTATACCGCTTAAAAGAACTGACTAGCGTTTTGGAGATGACGAAAAGTTATAGATTTCTTGCACTACTGAGAAAAAGGTAATTGTATCTATATTGATTTTTGCAGCATCGTTGATGAATAAATCATCAACGGGAAGTCTCCATTATTCCAACGATTTTAATATTGTATCACACAAACCATGACCTATGGAATCATCGACTTCAACAAACACTAAACAAATTTCTCTAATCACAACGCTTTCTTCATTTTATGAAACAAAACGTATAATGAATGCCATCTGCTCCGTTTTACTAGCATCCAGAGTGCAGTCTAAAATTATTGAGTAATATTTAGCTTTCTGTATTGCTAATAATATTTTCTCACGTATAGCATTACTCAAAAGCTATAATATTTCATTTTGTGAGTCCTTACTTAAATAATGACCACTATGTTTTTGTCGTAGCGTACTCTCTGCATGGTTTTCCATAACTCGATCAAACTTAGTCAAGAGTTCCGCTAACTTTAAGAAAATGCCGTTATTCTTTTGATATCATTGATCTGATGATCCTCGAAGTGATAAATGTCGTCCCACCAAGGAACTTAAGTATTTCTATTAATCTTTCTAAAACGCTCGACCAATGCTTTTTTTCTCTTTCATACATATCTTGCGTTTCACGATCGATAATGTTTTTGTTCTTTAGGTTTTTCTTCAGTTCTTTCCATTTCAAAGAAATATTCTTAAGCAGTAAACTAGTTCCGTGTCGGTTTAGTGTTTTAGAAAGGTTTCCTCAATCCTAATACCCTTGTGTGAGGTGCATTCACTATTACATTTTATTCACTTCACTTAACTTACACCTTTGAGCGTAAAAAAACTTCAAACTATGTTTTCCAGAAATTTTTGTTAAATTGCGGTTGCTGAGCTTTTCACATCGAGCATGCAAATTGCAATTAACGTGGAATTTGACAAGATTTTCCGACAGTACAGTACATACCACCATGGGCGTAGCCAGCGAAGGGCAGGGAGGGGCAACTGCCCCCCCCCCCCCGGAAGAGCAAAAATAAATTAAATAATTTTTAAATTTTAATAAACAAAATATTAAATCTAAAATATACATATTTTTCTGTTCTGCATATTTTTTTTTGTTATCTGTTTTATATATTTTGTTTGTTGTTGTGGTCGTTTGGTTGCTTTTATGAACATTTTAAAATTAATTAATAAGCTCTAATAAATAAAATTATTCGCGTGTCCTTTGTCACTAAAATATATTTCATCAACAAAAAACAAAGCTGTTTGAAAAACTGACATAGTGCTAAATATATATATTAATAGCGTTTTCGATCTATGCATTTAATGCATTGGTGCACACCAGAATTGTCCCAGGATACGTCAATTTTTAGTGTTCGATTCAACCACTTAACAAGCGGACATTTTTGAGAAAAATGGTAAAAAAATTGTCACTTTTTTTTTGTTTTCATTTAACTACATTTTTTAATCCTATTAATTAATTAAAATAAATTTACTCAATAAGTAGTTTTAGTGTGAAATATTTTGAAACATTCAATGCACAATCCTACATCAGAATCCGAAATAAATACTCTTATAACGTACGTAAGACCTGCACCAACACGTTAAAACAAGTTAAAACAAAAGTTGCCTGTACGAGACTCGGGATCGTCAGTGTACGGAAAAATGTCACGCCCGAGTGCAGTTCGTGCAAAACTATCAAGTGGTTAAAACACAACTTGCTCCAAATCCTAACATAGGACAATATTTTTTGCAACAATTATTGAGTTGGTGTGTAAGTGCTCTTGTCTAGCGACAGTGTCCTATTTAATAGTGTAACGAAACGCCACTGGCTTTCTTCGAGAAAAATCGAGATACAAGTGAGGAATATACGGGAACCGGCGATGCGAATGTTCTGGAAATTCGCCTATCCGGTGCGAAGACAGACAGTACAGTACAGTACATAGTGCAGGATACGAAGTTGCATACGGCGAATAGAAAGCGAGGCGCGAGATTTAAAAGCGGAATAGTTAAAAAGTGTTGAGAAAGTGAATATTTGTGTTGTTTTGTTAACTTTATTGGTTTTAAATAAAGTTGGTGTGAATAGTTATCAGTGTTAAATTATTGCCTGAGAAACAAGAGGGAAAATCCGTAACAATAGTTTTACCACAGAATAAAGAGACAGAAATCACAGAAAAGACAATATGGATATAAGAAATTGGTTACAAAAAGGTAAGTTAAATAATTTCAGTAGAAAATTAAATTTTTAATTAAAACTTTAGAGTCATTCCATTAGAAATGGTCCAAAAATTTGAAAATTGGTTGCTCGACCAGCACCAAATAAAACTAAACTACCATGTAATGATAGCTTGTAATGTAGATATGTTATATCCGATGTTAATTTTTGTTCAAAATTATTTCCATCGTAACGTTTGGAAAAAAATTCAATTGCAGCCCTTTACAAAATTGCCGATTGCTCTTTACCCTTTGCTTGTATCTTTGTGAAACAATTTTTATTAGCTTTGGCAAAAGATTCTGTGCATTATTAATATAATTTTATATATTTTTCATTATTATGATGCCGACTTTTTTGCCTTCTAATTATAGCAAAAATTACAATAATGCACCGATTTTGACAGCTGATATCTCAAATGGGACTAAATATAAAAACTTGAAATTTTCACATATTAAAGATCAAACAGTACTTTATACGTGCTATTAATTTCATTTTGTGTTTTTAATCTAGAGAAAAAATATTAACATCGGATATAGTATATCCACATTATAAGCTATCATTACATGGTAGTTTTGTTTTATACTAATTTTTCTACTAGGTACTAAGAACAAGAATGATATTAGGTTATTGTTTTTAGGTCAAAAATCTCTAAAACGGAAAAAAGTTCATGATGACAGTAGTGGAAGTGGAAGCAATGATTGTGATGAAGATGAAAATAAAATTGTCGGAACATCAAAATCGGAATCTATTTTTGAAGGAGGCTCAAGTAGTTCTTCAAATCTACATGAAGCTGTCTCTGGAACTGGGACCTCTAAACAAACTGAAGAACGCGATGGCTACCATGAAAATGACATTGGTCGTTATGTTAGTTGTGCCAATAACTTGCCTTCTGAAAAAAAGAAGGAATCGTTGACAAACCCTTGGGTTCCATCATCCAATTACGATTTTGCTTCTGATGCCATTCACTTGAAAAGAAAATTTAACCATCGCTGGTTAGATCAATATACTCCATGGCTGGTGTACTCAAGTCGTTTGAAAGGTGCTCTATGTTTGTATTGTGTTTTATTTCCGCCAATAATTGCTACAGTTAAAGGAGTTTTGGGGTCATTTATGGTAAGGCCTTACATGAAGTTTAAGGATATACATGAAGATTGTAGAAAGCACGTTGGCAGCCATTACCACAAATCTTCAACAGCTGCTGCAAAAGCATTTCTTGAAAATGCTCCTGTTGATGTCCAGTTGCAAATAGGGCACCATAAGACGATTGAAGAAAATAAACAAATATTGTCAGCAATTATTTCATGCATAATATTTTGTGGAATTCATGATTTGCCGCTTAGAGGAAAACAAGGAAATGAGGGAGTTTTCTTTGACCTTTTAAATTTGAGGATTGACTCTGGTGATGAGAAGCTAAAGAGCCACTTGGATAAATGTCAAAAAAACGCAGTCTATACCTCACCAACAATTCAAAATGAGATTATACAATTATGCGGTGAAGTTATCAAAGAAAAAATAATCGAAGACTGTAAACGGGCAAAAGCTTATGCTGTAATGGCTGATGAAACAGCAGATATCGCTGGAAAAGAGCAGCTTTCTATTGGATTAAGGTTCTATGATGAAAGCCAAAAAATAATCGGGGAGGAATTTGTAGGCTACGTTGAGTTAAAATGTCAAGATGCTAGAGCAATTCAAAGTTTTTTAGAAGATAATAATTTTTCCGCCGATAATTGTGTGGGATTCGGATTTGACGGATGTTCCACGATGGCCCGCAAAGAAGGTGGTGTACAGGCCATTCTTAAAAAAAAGTACGCTAAATCTTTATTTTTCCATTGCTCCAGCCACAGACTAAATCTTGTGGTCAATGATACTAGCAAGCTACCAGAAATAAGAAACACAATTGCAACGGTTAAAGACACAATAACCTTCTTTCGTGAATCGCCAGCCCGTAGGAAATCGGTTCCAAATCTTTCAAGGCTCTGAGACCAGATGGTCGGAAAAATATAAGAGCATAAAAAAATTTTCAGAAAGCTTCACTGACATTGTTAAAGCACTAGAACATCTATCTGTCGAAGGAAACTATGCAACAAGAAAATCTGCCTACCAATTGCACTGTGCAGTTACTAAACCAATATTCATCTTAGGCTTAAACATAATTGCAAGATACTCTGCAATTTTGGAACCCGTTGTAAACGTTTTACAAGGTAAAAGTATGCATTTGGTTATTGTGAAGAAACATATTGATGATATTCTAGATGTAATCAAAAAAGATCGATAAGATGTAGAAAATGTTTCTTATGAATTATTTAAAAAATCACTTGATATCGCAGAGAAAGTAGGGGTTGAGTTGTCAGTACCACGAGTCACTCAAAAGCAAGTACACAGAAGTAATCCACCATCTGAGTCTGCAGTTGAATACTGGAAGCGGTCAATAATCATCCCCTATCTTGATTCTTTAACTTCGTCTTTGGATGCTAGATTCTCCAACGAAAATACACCTGCTTTTGCTTTAACTTATCTTCATCCTTCAAGCATGCTCAAAATGGCTTCAAAAGATTTCAAAAATAATGCAGAATCTTTCATGGAATCTTATAAGTTGGGTGATGTCTCTGCAGAATTAGATTTGTGGTACAATATGTGGAAGAAAAAGAATTTAGCAGAAGACAAATTAAAGGACATTGAAGTGGCTGCACTTTTGGAGGAAGCTAATGTTTTTTTCCCTGCAACAAGGCACGCATTGCTAATATTAAGTGCTTTCCCATCCACTACTGCTACCGTGGAAAGAACGTTCAGTACCCTGCGAAGGGTAAAAACCTGGCTCAGGAGTACAATGGGTGATGACAGACTCACTGGGTTGTGTTTGATGAGTGTGCATCGAAAATTTTTGAAGGAAAATCAGGACTGCATAGTGAAGAAAGTTTTGGATAAATTTAGTTTAAACTCAAGAAAAATGTTATTAGTTTAATTTAAGTATAATTAAAATCTCAAAGTTTTGTTTTCATTTGCCTTTTCTTTTTATCCTAAAATTTTACATTTTGAACGACCATGGACCCTGTTATAAATCCTGGGTACGCCCTTGCATACCTCTGTTGTAAACTTGCTGGCCTACGTAACAAGATAAAACGAAAATAGTTAAGCACGTTTACATTTCGCATTGTAAATTATTATGGGAAGTGGTAGGTTGTAAATTCTTAAGCCGTAATTAGAGGTTCGAAAAGCAAAAAATTCCTTGTCACGTACGCCACAAATTGAGTTAATTTGTATTAATTTAGTATATTTGCTTTTTTTACAAAGTTGACACCTCCCTTTTTATTCCAATTTTGTGATTTTTATTATATAATTTTTCATCCTGTAGCATAATGTATTTTTAATTGTCTTTTCAAGCAGTTTATCTTCCTTGATATTTGTAATTCTCAAGTTCTGTCACTAGTGTCAAAATTGCACCCGATCAAAATACGATAAATAAGTGATCGCATTTAACATATGCACTATATAAGTCAGTACACTAACAAAATTATTTTTTAGGAGAAGTATTAGACACCTAAGGTTTAATTACTGAAACCTATGCCAATTTCACCCTTATTAAATAATAAATCTAATTGTTAACAATTTAATTTAAACTACCTTTGTTTGATTATTATTTTATTAAAAGAACGGTCGATTTTCAAGTGGATAAATCATACTCTGACGTAATATATACCTCATTATAGTTTTTGATAACGTCAATTTTAATAATTAAATTTAGTTATTAGGTAATTTAGTGTCGAGGCAGTAGACAAATAACTGTCCGGTAGCAGGACGATACCGTTAGTAGGGAATGCTACATCGTCCGGGGCACGATTTGGCCAGTAACCGGTCTGCACGCTATGGTATTACTCAAGAGAACAATAGAATTGCCTCGGATCGACCTGGCTATAAGGGGCGATCAAAGTCGAAACAGACAGGCCCCGTTGCTGACGACTGTTCAAGGAATGAATGGCTAGTCGGTACGTGGAATGTTACAGGTATGCATGGTAAAGAATTTGAAATTGCGAATGTAATGTACAAAAGGCACCTTGATATTCTGTGTGTATCGGAGACGAAGCGCAAAGGAAAGGATGCTGTGGAGATGGAGGATGGCAGCCTAGCACTATGGTCAGGAGTTGACACTGAAGTGCATGGCGCAAAAGAAGTTGGGGTGATCGTAAGTAAAAGAGCGAAAAGATGTGTTAAACAGTACGAATAGGTATCTCTCCGGGTAATGTGGGTTAGAATGAAAGTGGAGATTCGAAGAATTTTTCTTATTGCATGCTATGCACTGATGAATGGGGAAAGAGATCAGGGGCGTGATAACTTCTGGAATGAAGTAGATAATGTGTTGAACGTATGTAAACCAAACGAAAGAGTGATGATAGTGGGGAATATGAACGGATGGATGGGTGTACAGAGAAAACATACTGACCGCGTTCTAAGAAAGATTTTCCCAGAGGTGCAGATTGTGCAAATTTACTACACCCTCATGGCTGAAATTCGACTCGTCGGTCCACAAAATTCTTTTAAAAAAATCCCCATCTTCAGTATCTGCTTGCAGTATAAATCTGCAGAACCGCAGCCGTCTAGCAGTATCTCCATCTTCGATACCTGGAATAAAATTAAATCTGTGAATTTGTGACAATCTCATTTCATACATACTCCTACATAAACTCACATCTGTAAGTTCATCATTTCATAAATGTGATAGTTTTTTTTAAACATCCAGAAAGAATAAAAGTCAATTAATAACTAACTCTAAACAGCAAAAACAAACACATTTTAGGTGCAACTTGGTTGAGTTGTATACCTGAGTTAGCGCTGCCATACGCCAACAACATGTCGGCGTACTCTTCGTTACTGAAGGTAGGCATTGTACTAACAGCAACAAAGATTAACACCACAAAAACAGTACTTTTGACAGTTTAATGAAAACAAGGTTTAACAATAACAAGATTTAACAAAAATAATTCAACAATGAACAGAACAACGCACGGGCACTTCCAACAGCAGAGATAGTCAAATCTCGACTACTCAACATCCCTGATGAATGTAGTCTCCCAACTCCCAACGTAATAAAAGACAGAGACAACTGTCATTTTACATGCGCATGAAAGAGACAGACTTTTTGCCTGCTAAGGTTGACTGCTTTTTTCAAACCGGTTATTTGTAGTAGTAGTCATATTTCAATCACAGGAATTATTTCTATGACATGTAGCATACCGTTGGAAAGAGTGTAAACTAGAGAACTTTTTTAACAAAGCTAAGTGCATAATCGCTTTTAATTTTTTTTGCAATTAATTTAGAAATTTTAATTTTTCATACATTTACATTTTCTTTTTACTTTGAAAGTATAAGTAATTTTTTTGAAACCAATCGTATCAAATAAAGATATATTTAGATAAAAAAAATACATTACACAAAAGTTATTTTATCCAATTACAGATACAAATAAAAAAGCTATGATGATTTTGAGGACAGATTTCGGGTATTTTTGAAAACTAACCAAAAAAAAATCATATCTCAACTACCGTGACACCTAGGACACTGGGGGTATGAGCGAAACTAGCAATAGACTCCCCCAATCCCCCAAAAGGTTTTGTCGGTTCATGCGCCATACATCACAATTATTAATTAGATCTATATGCTAACTTAAATTGGTTTAAACCTTAAAGTTATCGCAGCAGTACCTATTTTTCTATTATGGTAAGAGAATCATTTCTCTCACTCTAGTCATAAAACTTGTTTATAGTTTTACAGCAGGGGTGATAATAATCCTTTCTACTTTTGTTGCATTTGTAAAAATGTAGCTGATGGTCGGGACGCCCTTTATATCTCAGCTCCCGTCGGCCCTGACTGTAACACACAAAGTAATAATTTCGTTAAGCGGATTATGTAAAATGTGTTCTTTTACATCTACCTCAATTCGATAACACTGTAACTTCAGAAGAGCCCAAAATTGTCGGTGCCAGTCGGATAACGTTTATCAATATTTATGCTACAATAATAAACTGGTGTATTGGTATTTATTTACTATTATTTATCATTATTTATAATTATTACTTGTTATAATTACACATACAATTATTACTCACAAAAACACAGCTTGTGCGTGAGGTTTCTAATCATGCTTGTAGTTATTTTTCTTACTTTCGATAGGTAGCTATTATTTCCCCAATAGCGATACACTCACTTCAAAAATATTCTATAAAATTCAATAATTCTCCGCAACTATTTTCGAAAGTTATCGAATTTCCACAAATAGAAAAACGTAATACACTACGTTTCAAATGAAATGCATCAAGTTAACTTAACTTAACCTTCACGCCATTCCCTTGCGGGGTAGGCAAAACAATCCCTGCCTCCTATTTATTTTTCATTCGCAATCTTTCTCCATACTTTTCTATATGAAATGCACCACTTAGAAATAATAATGCTATGATCTTGAAGGTATGGTAAAATAATGTTTTATTAACATGTATAAGATGATGAAATTTTGAAGGCAAAATATTAACAGTTAACAAGAAAATGTTAATAGTGTGTAGCATCGCCACGCACAGCAATGCAGGCGTTCACTGTCCGAGGCATGCTTTCTATGAGATGGTCTATATCCTCTTGAGGCATCTCATCCCAGGCTACCTGGAGATGGTGTCGTAATTCATCCAAGTTGTTTGGGGGCCTTGGTAGTTGCCTTAGTCTTCGACCCATCATGTCCCATACATGTTCAATAGGCAAAAGATCTGGCGATCGCGCAGGCCACGGCAATACTGGTAGCTGCAGTTGATCCAGAAACCTTCTTGTGCGGTATGTGGTTTAGCATTATCTTGTTCCAAAATACCATTTGGCAACGCTTTCATTAACGATACTACCACTGGCTCCAAAACATTATCAATGTAACGCTCAGCACTTAATGTCCCTAGAATTAACACAAGAGGAGATCTTCCACCAACACGTATGGCGCCCCAAACCTTGACTCCACGTGTTAAGCCTGTGGGTCGTATTTCAACAAACTCTAAATTTCGACGTTCTCCTCGAAACCGCCGCACCTTCTGACGACCATCGTTTCGCCACAAACAAAAACGCGATTCGTTGCTGAAGACGATGTTATTCCATTGAAGGCCCCAGTACCGCCGCTCTTGACATCATGCCAATCTAGCAGTCTTATGCTCTTGAGTTAACTGGGGTCGCCGGTACGGATGATACGAATGTAAACCAAAATACTTAATTTTCCTGTAGATTATTGACATTGATAGGTGACGACCAATAGCTCCTGTCCAGTTCACCACAACAGACCTTGTTGACTGAAACCGATCTCTTGTGGCCATCCGCCTAAAAAGTCGTTCTTCAAGATCATTGGTGCTGCGTGGTGGTCTTCCACTGGGACGAGGTTGTTGAATGCCTTCTTCAGACCAAGAAGACCAAGTGCGGGCCACCGTGGTGTGCTCTTGATTAAGTCTTCTGCCGATTTCTCGAAATGACGAACCTGCTTCTTTCATGCCGATATTTCTACCCCTGACAAAATCTGAAACTTGGGCAAAGTTTCCTCGTTGCCTTACTGGGGGCATTTTTTCAGAACAAATGTGTCAGTTAAACAACAAAAAATTGACACTAAGCGACTAGATTTCTTAAAATGTATAAATAAAAATTGTTGATAATTGATGTTAACAGTGGTGCAAAGTACATAATGACTCGTTCTTTATCATTGAAACTTCCATCGTTTTCTATATGATACTGAAACATTATTTCGCCAAAATTTCAAAATCATAGGATTATTATTTCTAAGTGCTGCTTTTCATTTGAAATGTAGTGTAATAAACACCAAAATAAGTAATTTCATAATTATACCTTAAATTTGAGACTTAATGATAAAAGTATATTTTATTTTTCTGAGCTTTATAATAAGCGTCATCCATAATAATAATAATAATATAACTTTATCGGTTAATAACATCAACTTCAACGCTAATAAGGAGCACATTTAAAAATCAGTGTACAAATTAAAAATTTATTTATTTTTTTGTAAATGTTAAGGTTTATGCTTTACCTCGCTAAAATCCTTGGTTCAAAATTAGTTGTATTGGGGTCTTACATAAATCCGTTTCACTTACGAAAACTATAAACGTCATAATTCTATTAAATGCTTGAACTTTCACTTAAGCATATTGTCATGTAGGCTTCTTTGAATATTAACCACTATTTTTTTTAAACTCTTATTTTATCACCCCGAAGTATTTTCTTAGTAACAATGTTTTGTAAGGTCTTCATCTCACAACAAAAATGCATTACTTACAAGTTGGTTTTCAATTTTGTGGCGATATTTATTGGTGTTAATTTAGTAACTTTGGCGTGATTCTGGGGTTTTTGAGATTTGGTTTATGATATAAATGCTGCGATTTTTGTATTAGTTTTGTGTGAACAAGGAAGATTCTTTGAGTGTCCAATACGTGGCTATGTTCATATTCCATACTAAGAACTTAGATGTTGCTCGACAATGGATAATTAATAGTGGTAAGTTTTAATACCTCAAATATGTACACTTTCAAGTTTTCAAAATATCTTTATTCGTTTGTTGGCTTGGTTTATTATTTAATAGCAGTTATTGCAACATTTAAGTTAATATAAGGTATAACTTGAAAGTTTTTTTGTTTTCTGATTCCTAAAAATACATATAAAGCGTCTTCGGTTTTCTCTAGGCACAAAGTACCTTTTTTTTAATGGCACCCTAGGATTTCTATAACTTTATTGAATTCTACATGAAAAATTAAGGGTATTATGTATAACACTACCATGAAGATATTGACAGTTTTCTAGACATTTACGTTATGCAGATATTTAGAAATTGATTTTTCTTTAGTTACTGAAGGATAGTGATGCTTCTTTGAAACGTATTATCAAAAAGTGGATTAAGACATGCAGGGGATGAAAAAATTCTGGGTAAACCGAGGAAACAAAAATTTAAAAAAGAAACACCATGGATGTGACGCTATGGGATGAATTGCTAAAGCCTTTACAAGTTAGCCATGTTTTGCCGGTTTCGTAAAAATAGCTATTTTTGGTACAAATGAGCAAATAGTGTTGTTTCCTCTCGAACCCGGAAATGCGTCACAAGCTCCAGCGAGTGACGCAACATAGTGTGAGAGGAAACGACACTTTGCTCAAGAGTGCCAAACATGATTTTTTCTACAATCTTGTCCGTAAAGAAAGATCCCATATTTTGATTATTAAAATAAAATAAAATTACACTTTTAGACGATGTACTGGGTGAGCAAATGAGCGAGGTAAGCGACTGTATCTCAGGACCAGTCAATTTGACAACAATGGGAAACAACTTTTATTATGAATGTGGCAATGAGAAAATGTTAGAAATTATTTTGAAGTTCCATATTTCACTGCTAGGGGGCGCAATTAAAAATTAAATAATAAAATTCTTAACTCCCAAAACTCATATGTAAAGATACACATTTGCTTACACCGTTAGAAAGTCTAGACAATTCTACATAATGTTGGTTTAAGGTTCATTGATGTACTGACCATAACAATAATTGAAATTGCTGTAAATTCTAAACCACTTGCCGTTCCCATTGTTACACAATAGTTTCTAATAACAGTGCTAGAGGGCGCAATTTATTATATCAGTTTTTTATTTTACTCCGAAATTTAAATCACACGGTATATTTTTGACATCGTATTCGAAAAGTAGATTAAATTTGCAATTAAAACGTGTAAACCGGGCTGATATCTTTGTTCGTTTTAAAGTTATAGCGAAATGCAAATTTTTTTAACACTTTAATTGACGAAGTTTGGTGTGCTGAGCCAAATTGGATAAATGTTGGTCTCAGATTAAAGAGATAGTTATTGTTACTCGAATTAAAAACAAACATTGATTTTTAATGTCTATCACAGTCGCTAGGGGTTTTTACGCTTTTTTCTTTAAAATTTTAATTGCAATCATGTAGCATTTATTATATCAAAATCAAAACGTAAATTAAATTTGCCATAAAAATGATACAAGATTTATTTAATATTGTTAGTTTTAAAGTTATAGCGAAATTAAAGTTTAGTTTTAACGTGGCACACCCTAGTGAGTTCAAATAAAATCAAAAATCCAATTTTAAGCGCAAAAATATTAGGTATTTAATGACTTGATAAATATTCAAACTGCCTTCCGTCACATTCCACACAGTCTTCCAATTTTGTTCGGGTGTATCAAACTGTTGTTTCGATTTCCGCAGCTGGTAGTTGACGAATTGCATGACGGATTCTGTTTTCCATGTTAAACCATGTTGTCGGTGGAGTTTGGAATACAATGTCCTTCAAGCGACCCCATAAGTAGAAGTCGAGACACGTCAAATCGGGTGACCTGGTCGGTCAAGGCAATAGGCTTCCCCTTCCTATTCT
The DNA here is from genome assembly GCA_036346205.1 of Vesta saturnalis. Classification (NCBI taxonomy): domain Eukaryota; kingdom Metazoa; phylum Arthropoda; class Insecta; order Coleoptera; family Lampyridae; genus Vesta; species Vesta saturnalis. The sequence continues at coordinate 850,251 of JARFJB010001904.1, read as the reverse complement.
GCGTTCTTGAAAATATTCGTTAATGTGGTGTCGCACGTTAAAGGAAAAATGTACTGGACGCCCGTACAATTGTGGATACATGATTTGTTTAATTTTTAATTGCGTCCTGTAGGGGTGAAATACGGAACTTCAAAGGTGGAAGTTGTATTCCAGATGAGGTCGAATTTGAGCCTTATACAGTAAAAGGAGTTTAGATCTGTAAAGAAAGCCCAGTTTACAGGGTAGCTGTTTTGCTGGCTGACAAATGGTAGTTAAGTCATGAAAGATTCGATAATATGGACATCCCTAATATAGAAATAGAATTTGAAAACTTGAGACTAAGCCATTCATATTTACAGCAGGAAATGATCGGGTTTTGTCCCGTTGAACGTGAGTAGATTATTCCTTCTCCATTCAATGATACGTTCTAAGTCACTGTTGATTGACGCTGCCATTTTCACTTTAACGTCCTGACTAGACTTATTGCTGTGGGAAAACTGAGAAGAAATACAATGTAGAGTGCTGTCGTCTGCAAAGCTATGAATCGGATTAGTTGTTGAGGAAATTAGGTCATTTATGTATAGTAGGAATAGTGTGGGAGCTATCACTGATTCTTGGGGTACGCACACGTTAATAGTAGTTTCTTTCAAAAAGAAGTAATCGACGACAACGAGTATACGCCTTTTGTCAAGAATGTTGGAGTTCCAATTGATGAGGGTATCAAATAGGCCGAACGAGGTGAGCTTGGTAAGTAGGCACTTGTTCCAAACCTGGTCAAAAGCGTTTGAAATATCTAAAGCTACTACGACTGTTTCACTGGGCCTCTCTAATGTGTTATTCCAAAGTTGGGTGATCGCTTTTTCCATGATTTTTGATAGAATGCAAGTGATGGTTTGAGCGATCGGTTTTGTCGCTCTTTTTAGGAATAGATTGGACATTTGCCAACTTCCACGATGACATGAAGATCGAAAAGAATTTGGACAATACAGGTACTAGCTCGGGGTAGCATTTTTAAGGACGATAGTTGGAATACCGTCAGCGCCCGCCGCCTTGCTTGAGTCAAGTTTATTGATAATTAATGCTAGGAGCCTGTACCGAAAGTGGATGGTTCCATAGTGTATGGGGTAGATTTGGGCGATGGCACAATTTTACCAGAATCATTGAGACATGAATTTAATGCAATTAATCGACAAAGAGGTTGGCTTTGTCAGCATGATCAGCTACTATAGCTCCAGCCGTGAGACGTCATAGGAGGAAAGGAAGATGTACTAAAGCGTTTGATGATGGCTTTAGCTAATGACCTAAATTTACGACTACCCAAAGGACATGAGACTATTTTTTTGCATTTACGTTCTTCAACAATATTCCTTGGGGCAATATAGTCGGCATGATTTTCGACAGATTTATTTGATATCCATTTGGTATAGAGTTTAGGCTTTTGCGATAATGCATCAGTGCAAGGCCTATGAAACCAGGTTGGGAACGGACATGACCTACACGATCATGTTTTTTAGGAATGTATAACTCCATACTCATCAAGATAACTTAAGTTATTGAAAAAACATAGATACACAGATACATAGATACGCTGATGTACATATACACAGATAAACAGACACACAGTCAATACAAGAGCCATTTAACCTTGACCTGCTTTTAGTACAGACAACAAGCTTCCATGTAACTGTTTAGATTACTATGAATTGTAATGTGATACCCCTGCAGACAAATTAACCTTGAAAATTGATTTCTAAGAATTGTAATAACTTTGATTCTAAGAATTAACACATGACGTTCAATGAACTTGACCTTGAAAATTAAATTTTCCACCAACATATACATGTCCCTGAAAAAATTTCAAGGTCAAGTAATCACCCACACCAAAATGAATTTGGCCTTAAAAATTTTATTTCTAAGAATTCCCCTGCAGGCAAATTATCGTTGAAAATTGATTTCTAAGAATTGTAATAACTTTGATTCTAAGATTTAACACATGACCTTATCAGTCAAGAAGGTCAAATTCGAATTGCTTGAACAATGGAGCATGACCTTGAAAATGTAAGCAAAACGGTGGGGTTGCTGGGTAGAAAAACCTCAACGTGTAAAAGAAACTTTCATTTTAGTTGCTACCTTGGAGTTGTTAACAACTGGGATATTGACGGGCGGTGTACAATTAATATACCTAGTTGCATTAAGTGTACAAATTGAATTTGTTCAGGAAGCTCATTAGAAGTAGTCATTATCTCATATATTCTGTCAGTTTATAATCTTAGACTGTTTAAGATGGAAACATTTCTTATAATAAAAGATATAACCACTAAAGTGCGTCACTTCGATTTAAACGGTCGTACTTTGGAGTTTAAGTTGAAATCCTTACCTAAAGGTGCCGGCCCGATAAAATGAATAAAAGAGGCTCTCGCGTAAATTGTTAATAAGGGGGTAGAAGATATGGTGGGTCTGTCGTTCTGCTCCAAGGATTTCAAGAAAGGAGAGGGGTGGCTACGGTTCAAACCAGCTAGTGAGATTACAATTGGTGATGTTTGGGATACACTAGCTTCCATCTACCAATCCAACTCTAATGGCGTAAACACCGAAACCTTCTGTTTGCGTGTAACGTCTGTACAATTACCAACGGAAAAAGGTAGACCACGTTTGTACACCGCCTATAATGAGGAGTGCGGCAGATGCCGTGGTATTGTAACCATACGAAATAAAGATAATCTGAGTTTATCGCGTGCGTTGGTTGTCAGTAAAGCACACGTAGACAAAAAGCCAAATTATAATTATGGTAGAGAAGGTGTACAAAAAGAACAGGCTATGCAGCTGATTCAACAAGTGAATGTAATGATACCAGCAAATGGGTGTGGACTAGAAGAACTACTACAATTTCAGAGGGTACAAATTAACCGTATATCTTTATAGTAGCGGACGTCATGGCGTCATGTTCCAGCGTGAGGGTGTAGGGAAGCGCCTCAATTTATTGTATCATGATGGTCATTATGTCATAATATCATTAACTGTAGCATTTGCATGAGGTTATTACTGTGAAGAATGCATGTACCTTTTGATTACAAGAATGAGCATCGGGGTACGTGTGCTGCATGTCAACAATCACCCCCATGCCCAAAAGAGGGAGGATCCAATGTTAACTGTGAAGAATGTAAAAGAACTTTTCGCGATCAAAAATGTTTTGATAATCACAAGAAATATAATATTTTTGCTCAAATTGTGAAAAATGTTTTGCTATATACCGCAACAACATAAAGCATATTTGCGAAGAGGTATTTTGTAATAAGTGTAACAGCCATATGGGTAGAGATCACTTCCGTTTTATGTCTGTAGATAAAGGGTCACCGAAAATAGCAAACACCGTGTTTGTTTTTTACGATTTAGAAATGCAGGAGAAAAAGATGGAAGACGGTTCCCTCTTACACATATTTTAAATATAAGAAAAACATTCAAAAAGTTGTCGTGTTGGCCCATAATGGCGGCGGTTTCGATCATCAGTTTATTTTAGATCATATATTAACACAGACAGATCTACCTCCTGAACTAATAATTTACGGTACAATCTCAGCAATGTTAGATTTCTAGATTCGTTAAACTACTTTCCGATGGCTCTTAGCAAATTACCAAAGATGTTCGATCTAATGGAGCTAAAGAAAGATTTTCCACACTTATTTAACACGACAGGGAATCAAAACTATACCGGTCCAAATCCACCCATAGAAACTTTCGACCCATGTAACCTCAGGTGTAACGAGAGAGAAGCATTGTTAGCGTGGCATTCGGGAAAGGTGTCTGAAAACTATGTATTTGACTTTCAGAAGGGTTTATAGAATATTGTGTATCGGATATTGACATATTAGCAGTCTTGCCTTAAATTTCGGCAACTGATGATAAAGGAGGGAAACGTCTGTCCGCTTACCGAAAGCGTCACGTTACCGGGAGCATGTAAGAAACTATTGCGACGCACATTTTTAAAACCAAACACGATGGGACTAATACCAAAAGGTGGTTACAGGCGACGTGACAAACAATCGATCGTAGCTACACGGTGGCTGTTGCTTGAAGAACGAGATCCTCAAATTAATATAACATTTGGTTAAACAGAAAGAGGCCTTAAGTTGGAGGTACAAAAGTCGATTAATTCTGTGCGGAAACTAATCCATGGGTGTAATTATTATGGCTGCTCTAGATGTTTCAAGCATAGGCGAAACATACCTTTACCAAATAATACATCGGAGACGCTTGAGTATCATTATGAAGCTACTATAGCAAAATCAAATAGAATGAAGGAGTTGGGATAATCAGTTGTCAAGATGTGGGAGTGTGATTTTCGACGACTGATCGATGAAATGTTTAATTATACAGAAACGCGCCCAAAAATTGCATATTTACCGCGAAATCCTAGAGATGCATTTTATCGTGGTCGAACCGGAAATACAAGATCCTTTTATAAAGCAAAGGAAGGTGAATGAATAAAATATGGGTGCATATTGACGAAGAATGTAGAAAATTAAACATTGAAGCGACAGATGGGTTCATTAAGTGTAAAGTATTACCACCAGAATTATTATTCCACCCAGTACCTACTGCCTGTAAAAATAAACGACAAATTAATATTTGTTCTTTTTCGTTCATGTGCCGAAAGTTTTAACCAAGAGAACTGTGAACACAACGATGATGGGCGCTCGTTAACAGGTACGTGGGTAATAGATGATATTAAGAAAGCAATCGAACGAGGTTACCAAAAATTAGAAACTGATGAAGCACAGGAAATACGAAATCGAACTGTATAATAGTACCACTAAAACTGGGTACTATTCAGTCAATATATAAATACATTTTTGGGTATTAAACAACAGAGTCGTCTTATTGTGACACCTCTGAGAAAAAGAATAACTATGTTAAAGATTATTTTGAAACCGAAGGTGTTCACCTTAATCCAGCAAAGATAGAAAATGACCTCGGTTTACGACAGTTAGGAAAGCTGTTATTACCTCGTTTTGGGGTAAGCTTGGACAGCGTGAGAACCAAAATAAAACTAGTATAGTCAGAGAGCCTGATGAATTCTATAACATAAATAGTAATCTTTCCACTGATAGTAATTCTGTTGTACCAATTAATGAAGACACATTACTTGTTAACTGGGAATTTAAAGAAGAAGCGTACAGCCCTCTATCTACTGTAAATGTTGTGCTTGCCGCTTATACCACAGCCCTAGCACGGCTGAAGTTATACGAATATTTGGAAAGGTTGGAAGATAGGGTTATCTATTATTATACGGAATCGATCATTTAAATATCAGTTCTTGAGCAGTATGATGTGCCATTAGATCATTTTTTAACTGAATTCACTAATGGATTGGAAGATGAAGGTGTTGGAAGCTACATCAAAGAATTTGTATCAGACCAAAAAATTACTCCTACAAAGCATGGTCCAGCTCTAAAGAATGTGACGTGACTGTATGTAAAGTTAAATGAATATCGTTAACGTATAAAACCGCACAAATAATCAACTTCGATAAAATAATGAAAATGGTCCTAGAAGAAGATGAGCTTGTCCCAATTACATCTACACTTATATAACGAACGGCCGACCACAATATACTCTACCGCCTAAACTCGACAAAGAGATGTTTTTCCTCTGATTGTTCATCACATCCGTATGGGTTTAAAAACGTAGGTTAGATAATTTCACATAATAAAATTTGTAAACCTGTAAATGAAGAATGCTTTGCAATTATTCTTTTGTTCCTCATGTGTATCTTATTATGTAGGTATGTCACTACTCTCTATGTTGCAAGCATAGCTTTTTGTTTGTACATAAGGAACTAATATTACAGTTACTTTTTAAGAATGTAATACAAATATTTTTAAGAATAAAAACACTTATTATGTTATGTTTTCTCTACTTACACCACACACCCTGCCCTGCGGAAGGTGTACGCAAGACCTGATATGAACAGTACTCTAAAGGTGGTTTGGTAAATATTGTTAGGCTATCGTCGTGCGGCTGGTTTTTAACCCTATTATCGATGGTTATGTCGACTGGGCGGCGACTTCTATCGGTACGTAAGATCTCAGGTTTCTGCAACACACCGCGAAATGCTGCATGGATCTCGATTCTCCCACGGCCTTCAATTTGACCCTTGAAGAGATTGACTCAATGTAACCAAGGTCACATTCTAAGAATTGCTTGAACAGTGGAGCGTGAGCTTAAAAATCACTTTTCATATTCATGTTTGACAATAGAAAATGCGGTACATATAGGAACCAGTTACGTCATTTTTAGTGATTGTAAAAATCCATAAAGAATGCAAATTCTGTAATAAAGAGGTAACGAAATTTGGACATTTATTTGTTCAGCATAAACTTTATTTGGAAGCAAGGAAATTAAGAATATATAAATAAGTAGCTCTGAAACAAATACAAACATGCTGCGACATTTTTGGAATACGAGTCGCCACTGGTATTTTTATTAATAATGTAATTTTTTTATACAAATAATGGTTTACATTTACAGTTTACTGTGCGGATTTTGTGTTCATTTTGGAAGCCCGACATGTAGAAATTTAGGTAACGCTACTCAATATGCGAACTTATTTCAATTCGTACTAAAATTTTAATTATTTTTTACTTTTAAACTATTTTTTAGTTTCCAAATTTTATTATGCGGTTATCTCCACTATATTTGTCATTATTATTACTATTACACTATGATTATGGCAAGAGATACAACAGATCCAAGCTAGAACCAATATCGTATGAACGGCTCATGCGCACTGTTAGCCTTATGTCTACAGTAGACATTTAGAACAAGAATATATTTAGAACGACTTAGCGGAGTGGTGATCTATTAACGTACCAGTGAACCTACTCTATCGGATTCTAAGTCAAAATTGAAAAAAAAATTATTTAGTCAAAGTATTAGTGCTGCTTCAAATTTACACGAAAGATTAAAGAACATTTAAGACTACTTAAAGACGCCTCAAACCTACTGCCACCGGCCGGAGTGTATAAGTTCTCTTGCACTTCTGAAAAGTATACATTTAAACCACAAATTATAGCTTTGGCGCTAAACGTAGAGAATGTTCGAAATTTTGTAGAATGAAATAATAAGAAAAATCTACGGTAGCTGAACATTCAATCTGAACATTCAATTTTATAATGTGGACGTTTTACCAAGGCCAAGTCATTTTTATGTTCGTTTCGTGAACCAAAACTGGTGTGTGCCATGTGCTTTTAGCAAACAAGCTACATTAGACGACGTAGGTATCGCTCTCTGTGATTTTGTGATATTTTCTTGTTTTGATTGTGGTTACAGATCTTTTATGGTGAGTACTAAATTTTGTATTACGTAGTCTATATAAATATGAACTAGTTTTTGGAATTGTAGTGGTGTTGCGTGGTTTTCTAGAGAACATTTTACGTAGTTTGGGCCGCGTCCTTGAGGTTATGTTTTGGTATATTGCCTTTTAAAATATTTAATGTGCTCTCGGGAGAGTTGATCTCATCTTGTTAAGGGAGAGATGATCAGAGGATCAAGTCTCCTTCACCAAGTTTTAATTGTAATACCTACATTTTTATTTCAGGTGCCTAGAAATTACAAACCTAAAGTTGGTGCAAATAAAAGTGTTCTGTATGACCCAGAAACTGTAGCTGCAGCTATTACTGCAGTAAATAATAGAAGGTCTTGTATGTGCTGCAAACCATTTCAAAATCAACGTTATGACGATCAAGAGGTTAATTAGAAAAGGAAAAAAGCGCTTGCCCGGATATATAAAACCTCAAAGTGAAGAAGAACTGCAGCTTTCGAGTACCTTATCCAAGTATCCCTCTTAAATGATAGCTTACCTCTTAAAAAATTCGGAAACTTGCCTTGAGTTCGCTAGGGCAAATAATAAAAAGATTCCTTTCTCTGATGATATAAACAAAATTGCAGACAAGGATTGGACAAAAAGTTTTATGGAGAGACACAACCGGCTGTCTCTTAGAACTCCCGAGCCGACTATTCCTGCCCGTAGCTCAGCATTTAATATATTTACAGTGAGAACCGTTTTTGAAAAGCGCGAGCTACTCTTAAAAAGTATAGGTTTACACCTGAAAATATTTGGAATCTTGATGAAACGTGAGTTAAGACTGTTCATAAACCCGGAAAAATCAATGGAGAGGAAGGTGTTAAACAAGTAGCTAAGGTGGCGTCAGGCAAGAGAGGACAGCTCGTAACCGTTTGTTTTGCAGTAAATGCATGTGGAAATCACGTCCCTCCCTTTCCCATTTACCCACGTGTAAACTGGTAAGATCGCATGCTGATAGATGTACCATTTGGTTCCGCAGGAGCTCTTCATCCATCTGGATGGATTAAGAGGGAAAACTTCGTGCAACACTATCAGGAGGATACCAACTGCAGCCCGGACAACAAACAATTCGTTATTTTTGATAACCATGATAGCAACGTAAATATTGAAGTTATATATTTTGTCCGAACCAATGGTATTATCCTACTAACGTTACCACCACATACATCACACAAGTTGCAGCCACTGGACCGAACTGTTTTCGGACCATCAAAAACGTACTACAACTGCGTTGCATTTGATTGGATTACCAATCATGGAGGACAAAAATTAACAATATACGACATTCCATGCCTTTTTGGAGAAGCATACCGCAAGGCTTTCACTCCAGCGAATATCCTGTGTGGCTGCTGAGTATCTGGAATCTTCCCAGTCAATTCAAATATTTTTAGAGACGATGAGTTTTGTGCAAGTTTGGTGACAGATAGGTAATACCTTCTGGAAGAAACCCTAGATCCTGTTGCTTCTGAATTGCCTACAGTACGATCACCTATTCCACAACCTGGGCATCTGGTCAAAGTCATCAATCGCCAGTTATAAATCTTACATCAACAATGGTCTCCCCAATAGAAGTATTACAATTTCCCAAGGCCGCACGTAGAGTCGAGAAGCAAATGAAAGGTCGTTGTAGGATTTTGACTAATACACCCGAGAAAGTGGAATTAGAAACGTGACAAGAAAGCTTCAAGTGTGGAGAAGAATTTTACAAAAAAAAAAGAAAACTGAGAAAAGAATTAGAAAGAAATAACAGTTAAAAGGTGACAGTTTCGAAGATGAACAGGTTTAGCGGGCCAGTGATGATAGTTTAGATGACATCGATTCATTTTCAGTTTCTTCAGGCGACTCAAGTGGAGGCGGTCGATTTCTTTGAGGTGTGCATTCCTACAATTAATGACTTTGTATTTGTAGAGTTTAACTAAAATAAAAGGCACAACTTATTTTGTGCAGCAAGTGACGGAACCCAACACATTCCGAGATATTGGTGAACTTCTTACGAAAAAAAGAAGCACATTTTCACTTCACGGCAACTAGAGACGAGGGGCTTGTGTTAAAAGATAATGTTAAGAAAGTTATGCTAATACCTGACGTCAGACGTAGACACTACAAATTTAAAATAAAATTTCCGAAAGTTTGTGTTGCTTAAACTGTTTAAATTTAATTCAATAAAAATACTCACATACTTCAATTTAATTTTCTTCATAGATCCCCCACATTATTATAACAAATACCTGGTGTGGAACACCACACAACCTTCCAACCTGCAAAATGGAAACTAAAAGAAATGAAATAATTTTAATAACATTTTTTTTTAGGATAATTTTGCAACCTCTTTTATAATGTTAATTACGAAAATATGCAACATTGTAAACACAGAAACAATAATCTATGCCAAACAGACGTTTAAAACTTCATGTCCGACAGAGGTTAATAGACATCTAAATGCTAACTTAAAAAATTGAAAGAAATGAAATAATTTGAATTATATTCTTTGGGATAACTACGCAACCACTTTTTTATATGTTCATAACGAAAACAGGCAACATTGTACAAAAAAAAATTGTCAGAATGACGTTTAAAACTTCAAGTCAAATAGATAACATATACTTGTTAACTTAAAAAAATTCCAAAGCCGCCCTCTTCTATAAGATTTCACTAATGCAGTATAACCATTTTCATTCTTATTTAATTAATTTTTTGATTGTAAAATTAAATCTTGGCGATACTTGGTCAAATGTTGTAAAATGAGTTAATAAGTCGATTTAGCGATAGTGAAGAAAAGTCGATTTCATAACCTTCTATACCTACACATGTATATTATGTAGGTTGAAAGGTAAATATAACAGAGAGCGACATTATCACCTCTCCCAGTTTGGAAGATCAAGTCTCGCTGATAGAGGGACACTTGATCCCATGTGCAACATAATAATTAATAAATGTTTTTTTTTACTTGTGTCATCGGCAGCGTCAGCACTATAAAAGAATTCATTTCGTCAGCGTCTGTGTCAGACCATTTCTTTCTGTGTGACCGACTGAGGATATCGTTATCTTTATTTTGGTGGTAGTATAAATTAGTTTGCTCGGCAATCCTTGTTATAATTTCAATCTGAAAAAAAAGTTCAAAACATTCGAGGATTGATGGCTCATTACCTATGTCTTTGTCAATACAACCCAGGTCAACCTTCTGAAAGGGGTGAATTGTGGGCTGAAATTCTGCAGATTTTTACCATTCAAATTCAGAAAGGTTCACATTCTTATTCTTCAATGTCTTCCTTCTATTTTTTTGACGGGTGAGGAACGGTAGGAGCACCTATAGTGATTACTATTGTGTAAATTAGTTTCAATCATAATATTTACAAATTATCGGGGCCCTCATCAGAATCTTTATTCAAATTATTATGTACTCTAGGAACAACTGTAATATCTTCCATTTAGGGAATTATTATTACGAAGCTAAATTTAACCCATGATTAGCATCAGAGGAATCGGAATCCGACGCATTCCTTGAAATATTATCTACAGCAGGGTTATATTCATTATCACTGGGCTCAAAATCTGTATTTTCCAGCCCGCTTTCGATAAATAATAAAAAAAATAATCGCGGCTCATTGCCATTTTAACACTTAATGTGTAAGTCACCTCATGTAAACAAATACAAGACTGAGTAGTGACTAACATGCGGTAACCGTCACTCACACAAACCCCCACCATCCGCTACAGTATGGGTGGATCGCTGTGCGCATTTTTTTTAACGATTTTATTCAACTCACTTTGCCTATCCGGTTCAAATCTTGTAATTGAATTTTCAACAACTTCCTGATCTCAGATTGAGATGAAATTTGCCATAGATGCGTATTCTTGATGACAATACACGAATATGTTTTTGGCCAAATTGGTCGAAATTTTTGTTTAAAAAGCTAGGGCCTTGAAATTTTTGACTTAAGCTTTTCGCATAATACCATGCACAAAAATATACGACAAGTTGAGTTCAAGATCAGGGGGCTGCGCCCGGGGAGCTCAAAGTATTGTATTTGGTCAAAAGAAAAATCAACTATTTTCCGATGTCCGGTTGAGCTGAATTTCGGCATACATGTGTATATTGGCCAAGTAAGTTCGAAATTTTTGAAAAATTGAGCTTCTTTCTTTGTTGGAACTTGCACCCAAGCGACTAAAAAGTAGAAAATAAAAATAAGTAAAAAAAAAAAATTTTTTTAAACGCTTTAATTTCCAAATGTACTAAAAAGAATAAAATAATTTTTTTATCTATCCAGTAACATCAAAAATTTTTGTGACTAAAAATAAAAGTGTGGGGCATACATGATATACTTATAAAAAAGCCTATCAACACCTACATTCAGACAATGAAGTGCAAGGCACGACAAAGAGCGCCCCACACTTTTAGTTTTAGTCACAAAAATTTGTGATGTTACTGGGTAGATAAAAAAATTATTTTATTCTTTTTAGTACATTTGGAAATAAAAGTGTTAAAAAACATTTCTTTTTTTACTTATTTTTATTCTATTGAAAAGAAGCTACATTGAATCATATTGTACCAGCGGGTCGGATTGTTTGCCGGTCTTAATGCATCGAAAATCCCCGTGTTTCAAACATGCTCCCTAAAATTATAGTTCTTGTACAAACTTAAAAAAATCGACATTTTTGATAATTAAACTAGAAATTAATTTTTGGTTGGCTTTACTTGAAAGGAATCAATAACAAACAAATGCTATCGTGTTAACAAACAAACTATTTGACATTTCCCACATTAAAAAATGTTACTCGTATTATGTCTTGTTTAGGTTTTAATAATGAACATTATTTTAATTTATTAGTAATATACGGAGAATGTAGAAGAGTTATTAAATGAACTTGCGAAACGACTTGTGCGCGATATCCGAACCGGCCAAGTCCAACTCATGGCACACTGACGCGACTTGTTTACAATTGTAAAACTTACGGCCAGTTTGTTGGAAAGTCGAAAAAATAAACCCGTAGTTGACAACGATGCTTACTGAAAATTCATTAGCTGATGCCGAAAAAGATCTGAGAATATCTAAAAAAAGTATTAATCGAATTTTGAAAAAACACAAATTTAATTCGTGTTCATATAAATTAACTCAAAATTTAAGGCCAGGTGTTAGTGTAAAACGAATAAATTCTTGTGAATTCATATTAGGTAAAACTCTAGAAGATGAAAATTTGTTAAACAAAATAATTTGGACTGATGAAGCAAAATTTCATAAAAATGGTATGTTTAACCGACATAACTCTCATTATTGGAGTGATGTAAATCCACATCTAACTCCTGAAATACAAAACCAAACTCATTAGAGTCTTAATGTTTTGCTGCAATAAAAATGATTGTGTGCTAGTGGTATATTTTCTTAATGAAAATTTGAATGGTAAACTGATTAGCGATTGTAAATCAATTTTTGCATTAAAATTTTGATTATTGTAGGCAATAGATACCTTGAAATTTTAAATAATTATTTACGACCGCTAAGTTTGAATTGGAACCTGTTGTGGTACCAACAGGACGAGCTCCACCTCATAATATTGCGTTTGCAAATATTTATTTGATAAATGCTGTGAGGATCGTTTGATAGCAAAGAACGGTTGTCATAAATGCCTCCTCGATCGCCTGACCCAATCTCATTAGATTTTTTTGTTTGGGGCCATATAAAAGATATAGTGTATGCTACGCCACTCACAACAAAAAAAGATTGCTAGGAAAGAGTTCGAAATCCATTAGTTTAGACGTTGGAGGCACTCAGTTCGACAATTTATTATAATTTAACAGTTTTTGTTTTAAAAGTTTATATTTAGTGTTGTTAACGTATAAAAATAATCATTGATTTAGTTTCTATTATAAGTGTTTCAATTGCAAGTTTCGTTTTAAAAAGAACTGTTTTAATACTTTATTTTGGAGTTATACTTTGTTTTATGTATACTACCTAAGCCTTAGTTAGGTATTTTATTTAATTTAATTTTATTTCATTTTATATAATTTTTTAATTTAGTTTTGTAAGATCCGGGAGTTCTATGTGTGCAAGTATTAAAAAATATTTGGCCTAGCTCCCTTGTACCTTGAGACATATTTTTTGTGAACAAATGCATCTGTCAAAAATGTTGAAAAAAATAAAATAACCCAAAAACGGTGAATTTTAGACATAGGATGCTTTTTACAAATTAACAATTTAAATTTAACGTAGATTTTAAAAATATAATAAAAATGGGTACATTCCATTTAAAATAACAGAGTTACGGTCTACTTCCGGTATAACCGGAAGATGCATTAAAGCTGAAAATATTTTAGTTAAACTAGATTTTGTAAATAATCTCTGTATACAAATTTTCAAAAAAATATTTTGAGTAGTTTTCAATATTTATATCGACTCAGCTCGTCGTGACAGACCCTGTATGTTAAACGGACATACCGTTAATGTAAACAAATGATGTTTATTAAACTTTTGAAACCCATACTGACTATTTTGATTGAATTGGAATGAAATGGAGCTTTCAACTCTATTTTGTGTCACGCTGTACCGACTTTTTAAGAAATGTAAACAAATCTGTTATGAATTGGTGCACGTTGTATTTGTTTATTTTTTTAAATTAGTGTAATAAATACGACATTCATCAATCTTTAACTAAAAATTTCTATATTGTTTTGATTCACATGATCGTTGCTGTTCTTTTATGCCCCATTAACAGGTATTTAGTTGTTATTTATATTTAGAGGGAAAATATTTAACCGGATAACACTGGGCGCAGGAAACAGTGGTGTGTTAATAAGAACGTTAAATAAGGCATTTAAATTCGCGAATGCACTGGACGCCTTATCACGTTGGCCTTATGTCCTACAGCCGGCTCTGTCTGAGACTTAGGTTTCAAGATTAGTGCTAAAGCTCGCTTTGAATATAATGCACACAGAAACGCATACTTATTTAATTACATTATATGATTTTATCGAATATTAAAATAAACCTATAATTTTACAATAATTTTAAATAATAGAGATTTTATAATCCCCGCTTTCTTATCTGTTATGGAAGAAAGTTTTGTGTTGAGGAAAAGAATAAAAGATTAACATCTGCGCACCGCGCAACCTGAGGTTTATTCAACAAGTTGCCATTAGTGGAGTAGTACAAATTTTAAATAGACGTGGGTTTCATTATTTTGTTCAAAGGTAACACAGCTTAATTCTATAATATGTATATACTTCAGCTATAAAAATTATAAAACTGCTTGTTACAAATTTTCATTGTAGTTGTCATTAATGGCTAGCAAATTTAGCAAAAGAGGGAAAAATCCAGGAGCTGTAGATTCTTGGTTAGATTCATTAGGCTATTATAGAAAGAATGTGGCTTATGATGAAACGTGTTTGTTTCGAGCTGTTGCAGAACAAGTAAGTTTAATACACCTTGAAAAAAATGTCCTGCAATAATTCATTTGTTTTCCCAACTCTACATTCAAATAGAATTTTTTGTATATGGAACCCTCATATTTAGTTACCTCTGCACCTACAACAGTCATTTTTTTAAATGACAGTGCGAACATTCAAATTTTTTATTGAGAATGTTCTAGAAACAAAATTGGTCGTGACCTGTCATTTGTATTCCAAATGTTTATACTTCATTTCGTTTAATTATATTTATGTAATTTGTGTGTCCAATTTAATGCACGTTTCCAATGTTTTTAGAAACGTTAATAAGAATATTTGTATTTTTTTGAAGGCGTAAGTTTTATTCTTTAATTGAATTGGCATTATAATCTTATACCTGTGCATATAAAATTATATAAAACAGACCATGTCTAAGAAACTGAAATTGAATAAAATAAAAAAAAAGGGATTATCTAAAAGCGAAAACGAAATATGTTATCTTATAGCTTTAAGGGCATGTCACAGTGCTCAGTTTTGATTGATTTTAACTACCTGTGAATTTGCATAAAATTATTACTATTTCCTATTTCCATTTTGGATTTTAATTTGAGTGTATGATAACTTAAACTGGCCAAGTGTAATCTTACTGCTTTTACTGTAAAGGGCAGAGAATAAAATGTATCAATAAAATTTCATGTATATCACTTTTAGAAGGAACAACAGGCACACTGATAAAGAGATATGTTTTATTTTAGTGCTTTGCTATCGTACAACAATCGACCTCCATTTTGTTAATTCTGAATTAGATGGGTGTGTTATTTTTTGATTTTAAAAAAAATATGTTTCTAACTTATTGATTAATTCAAGCAATGCAATGATAAAATTGGAATTCTTCATTTTTATGAGTTAATGCGTTCCTGTTTACATCTGCGTCGTATGTTACTAAATAGTGATATGGGACTACTAGATTATTAAAATAACCGATGTTGCTTGATCATCCAATACAAGTACTCGAATACTGGATTCAAGTACTAAATGAAAATGAACTTGGATTATTTAATTCCAGCAAAACCAATAATAATAATTCATTTGAATTTGTTAAATACAAATACGACTTACGGTTGTAATGTTAAAATACGTATGCTTTAGTTTTATTTAAATAAAATATAAATAAAAAGTTAGGTATTTGATTAATTGTGACTGATTTTATAGGGAAGTGAAGTGATGTACTACATATGTAATTTAAAATTTACGTATTATTTACTGTAAACCCATTTATTCCTAATTATTGATATTGTTAACCGTAATTGTCATTTTTTTTAATTTAGATTTTTTAGCAGAATACATCTAACACAAATTGAAGGGATAACAGTAAAATGTTGTACTTTCAAAAATTATTGATTTAAGGATTTAACATTCATAACAGCAATAAAAGTTGGTACCTTATTTATTATTTTATTTCAAAATTTGTTTATTGTTTTCTGTTTTTTAATACAGATATTTGCCACATGTTAATCCCACAGGTTCTAAAACTGCTGGTATTTATTATTTTATTGCTGTATACTGGTTTTGTTGGTTTAAAGCTTAACTAGGGTAACTCACATTCCAGTAATGGACACTCAAGAGAAAATTTCAATTTTAAAAATTCTCATAAACTTTTAGATTTTATTAAAGTATGACATATGCCTAAATTAAGTAAATTTTATGCTTTTGCATCTAGCTAGTGTTTAAGCTTATAGCTACATATTTGGAATTTTCTATAAAATATTTTTTAAACAATGGTCAAGAGTGCCAGTGGTGGTGACATCGGAAATTTTAAACTTTATTGGTATTTAGCCATTGCAGGTACGGTTGTGTCCACGGAAATTTACCACTTACATTTATTTAGCAATCGTTTTTTGAAATTTTTAATAGATAAATTAGCTCCATTATAAAATGTGCCTTTTAATAATGACGTTTTTGTCAGTTTTACAGCAATAAAAAAGGTGCATCCTTTTGTATCACTGATAAAAACGCCTGTTCCTCATAATCAGACTACATCTAGTAGTCATCCGTTGCGTCGGTACGTCACTTTAATGTTTGTTCTGTCGGTTATAATTATAAAGTTTTGTTGGTTTTGAAATATACAAAATCCATTCATATATTCTGTGGCTAATTTATCTTGCCAAAAAACACTCAAGCTTTTATTTTAAGGATAAATTTCTTTTGAACTCAAACTTTTTCCATCATTTTTGCTCGAAAAACTGACATTCGGTCTCACGATTTTGCCATGTCAGTTTTTCTCATAAAATTACTGATCGGCAAAATTATTTCGTTACAAAGAGAAATTTATCCGGTAAAATAAAAGCTTTTGTGTTTTTACAGTGGTGTATCATAATGCAAGTATTTGAAAATGTTTCATAATTTAAAAAGTGCCTGTGGTGACAGCACTTTCATTTTAATCAAGTTCCTACGCTAAAGATTTTCTATTGAATTACAATACAAAAATGATAAAGGCAACTTTTCCCTGGCAGAAATTTTTCACCGTAGTTACCCCCCCAGGTTTTTTAGTTTAGGATCTATAATGTTACACATAATATCGTCTTTAAAGTAACATATGTTGTGTTTCACCGACCACTTCCATGAATCCATCCCTGGAGAAACCATCGAGTAAATTTCTGCCCCTTCTGAATCACTCTTCAGGATAATTCCTGAAAAGATTTTTATTACAATAATAATTAGGTACTGTTTAAAAAAAATACATTGCAATTATACATCAACCACTTTTTAGGAGTGGAAATATTCAATGTTGCTCACATCTTGATACTTGTCATTGTATCTGACACTAACACCGAATCAGCTGTCAGTGACAGGTTTAGATTTTCGTTTTTATATTATTCGCGACACAACAGCAGGAAGTATTTTCCGTTGCCGTTTTACAATTTTCGTTTCTGAAGCACTAGAGAGGAAATATCAAACATTTTTTGAAAGGTGCCGGTACTTGATAACCAGTTTTTTCCTTGCTCTCATAACAATTCTTGTTGACACATTCAGGGGTTTGCTACTGTGGGGTTGTGGAACTGGCAAAACCTCTCTTAAATTCTGCTGAGTTTCGATCTTGCAGTTCCTGGAGGACTTATAAGCATTTTTTCTGTAAGAGAAGTTTTCTGTCACACTCATTAATTATTATATATATATATATATTATTATTTATATCTCAGTTATCTTATGCAGTCGAGTTAAAACCGAGACGCCAGTCGTGAGGAGAGCTCTTCCGAAAACTACGGTTTCATTATTTTATTTTGGGTTACGACCTGTACTTTGCTAGAGTACCGCGCTAACCAACTGCGCCATCAAGGTTCAAGCCCCAATCGATGTAAATTTTGTCTTTCTATAAAGACAAAATTTTTGTTAAAAAAA
This sequence comes from Vesta saturnalis, assembly GCA_036346205.1. Taxonomy (NCBI): domain Eukaryota; kingdom Metazoa; phylum Arthropoda; class Insecta; order Coleoptera; family Lampyridae; genus Vesta; species Vesta saturnalis. The sequence goes on along the minus strand of JARFJB010001904.1, from coordinate 832,129 downwards.
TGACATCTACAGAGCCGTGTACAAACTACAATACCAAAACAAATTGATGTGTGTTATTGAGTGGAATAATAGTTTTTGTCATCGACTAGCATTGGAATGCCTTCGTTATTAATGTCAAAATCGTTAATAATTTGTCACTTTATGGCATGCGTGCATGTTGTGCCATAAAGTCGTCTTGACGACGAAATACAAACAACCAAGTTGAACAAATTATTTATTTATATTAATACTACAGTTAGAATATGATCTGTAATTAATATAATATTAAAGAAATTATTGTTTACTGATGTTAAAATTAATGGTGCTATAGGAATTTCCGGTAATTGAAATTCCCAGATGCTTCAAGAAGGCATTCGCTTAAACTGCTTGAAGATGTTGATATAGATATTTCTCGGTTACTTATTTGTTGTACGCTACTAGATCTAAGGTTTTGGCAATTTTCTTCTTGTTTTCAATGGAGCCTGCCACATACCCTTCAGCAACAGCATCGTTTTTCCAATCCCCATGCCGTTTTAAAGTTCTAATGTCAGCTCCACTGTCTGCCAAGATTGTGGCAGAAGTTCTACGGAATGACCTGTGTATTGATTGGCATTGGGAATATTTAAATACTTGGCAATCTGTTGAGGAATCTGACCAAATGTATTAATGCCAATAGGATTACAGGTACATTTACACCTATTGTAGAATTAAAAAAACTTTTCAATCTTCACATGCTTCGGTCTTAAACTCATGTACTTCTTAATGAGGTCAATATAATTTACTCTACTGTCATCGTTTAATATGGTAAAAACCCTATGTGTGTATGTGTTTTGGTATCTCTAATATGAACCATAAAGAAAGAACCTTCTTCTTTAATATCCCCCAACACACAGATTGTACAATTCTATGCGTCTGCAACCGCCAAACACGCCAAATATTGTAACTACCTAAAATGTAATCATATTTATTAAGAATAATCTTAAAAGTAAACATTTACCTTCATAAGTATTTGTCGTTGAGTGCTTCAAAAAAAAATTAAGTAAGTGCTCTTTTTAAAACACTAATGACTTCTCTGGTATGTACTCAACAGAACAGTTTTTCAAGAATGCCGAAAGTTTTGAAAACATGCTGATGTCCACATCCTTTTTGAGACGTAACATATATTTTAATTTGCAGTACATGCACCAGAATGCAGACAATTTGTAGTTTTTCGACTAATAAAATAAATACAAAGAATGATTACCTTTAATAAATGATGTAATGAACTTCTCTGATCAGGGATATACACAAACATAACCTTCTCTGTAATAGTTTCCATATTATTCTTGCGCATTCGCTCAATAAATCTGTCGAACTCTTTCTCATAAATGATTTCCGACTTTTTAGGTATAAGACTCAAATCAGCTTCTTCTGCTTTTTTAACGATTTCTTCATCCACGTCTGAATCCATTTTTACAAAATTTGTTTATTTACAAAAAATAAATGACACTTATAATGCAAAACTATGGCAACTATAATAAGGTGAACTCCTGTGAAATAATATTTTTATTGTAAAGATCTCAAAGTGGCTAGTTCGACGACAAAATAGCATATGAAATTCGTTTATACTAATTTCATAATATACGATTATGTTTTTATTTCGGATAAAATAGCTGTTGTAATAATAAAATACTTATCTTTTTTGGGATTTTTTAATGGTGTACTTTAAATTATACAATCTAAACGTTTCGATAACACTTACAGTTATCTTCGTCAGTAGTAATGTTAGTTAAAAATTGTTAAATATGTAGTAAACAATTTTGTCAAATTTGAAAAATTCAAACATAAACATAAGCCTGCTATTAATATAACAGTTTGAGAAACGTATAAGCCAACTATAAAATTGTAGTAAAGAATAACTAGGTCATTAAAATTAAATATTGTTAAACTGCCTCAAAGATGACAAACCAGAACACTCTCTACGACGAAAGCTAACAATGAAATTTGCCAGCCAAAAACACATTTAACAAAATTAAATCGAGTTATGATGTAAGTGTAAAGTTGTGAAAAACTTCAATTTTAAAATGATAGAAGCATTCACAAATCCAAACATTACATCAAAAAATAACCCAGTTAAATCTAACAAAGAGATATCTTTATCAATAATTGGAAGTGTTATTAACAATGAAAAGCACAATGCAGAACGTTCTTTGTAAATTTTAATTTCAATTTAATTTCAACTACTTATGTTAAATTATAGTGCTGTGGAAATTTAACATATAATTGGTAAAGCATTTGCTTCAAGGTCTAGGAAAAACACAGCAAAAACCTAGACATACCAAAAGCTGAAAACAAATTAAAATCAAGGCGTATCATTATGCTCTTTTTTAATTATAAGATGCCAAAACCTATTTAAACGGAGATTTTCTTCTTGTCTATTAAAATTATTCGGGTGTTTATATATTTCAATAGCTTCACGTTGCAAACGAACATAATAATGGTTTGTCTTGACAATATTTTCATATTGTCAAATTGAATGTCATGATTTAAATTATTCAGGGCATGGTCAGCCACAGCAGACCTCTCTGGTTGACCCAATCTACAAAATCTCATATGTTCTTTGCGTCTTGTATCAAAGCTACGTTTTGTGGTCCCGATGTATACTTTTCCACATGAACAAGATAACTTATACACTCCGGAAGATGATAAAGGGTTTGACACATCTTTAGGTGATCTTAAATGTTCTTTAATTTTTCTTGTAGGTTTAAAAATAGTCCTAATGCCATGTTTGATTAGGATTTTTTCAATTCTATTTGTAACATTAGCTATAAAAGGAAGAAAAGCAGTACCAACATTAAGAACTGGTTTTTCTTTAAGGTTACGCCTAGAAGGTGTAATAACATTATTAATATCTGTAAGTGAATATCCATTATCTTGTAAGGATTTTCTTAAATATTTATATTCATCATTCAAAAATTCAGGGTCACAAATTCGTTTTGTATAATTTAAAGTACACCATTAAAAAATCCCAAAAAAGATAAGTATTTTATTATGAGTGTTAATGGTGAAAGTTTACATTTTCATAGCTGTTGTAATGTTTTGCATTATACATCACCGAATTCCATATAAATTATTAAACGATATGTGAACAATTTAAATTTATTAATGCAAATGACGGTCATTTATCATTTGTCAAGCATGAATATTATTGTCATACTAACATTAATTAAATTGATTTTTAAGGGTTATTTAGTTTTGTATGAAAAAAACTAACCTAAAATTGAATTATCTTTTTGTCATAAAGTTGGTATTCTCAAGAAGGTCTTTAGGTACTCGTTTGATTTTTTGTGTTTATCTATTAATCTATAGAAAATTTTCGTTAAGAAAACGTACATATATAAAATTAATATGATTTTAATAAAGTTTTCTTGGATTTTTACTTTCTTGCTAAACAAGAAAGTATTGTGGTCGAAAAAAATAAGTTGCTTTATTTTGATTTGATGTTTTACGACTCCCTAAACCCGAAACAAAAAATTTGAGAAAATTTTGCAAAATGTCTGTGTGTCTGTGGTCACTTGCCAGCCGAAACTATACGGACGATTTTCATGAAATTTGGAATGAAGGCTTACGCGACAATTATGTCGACAAAACAAGCTTCTAAACGCAATAGGTGTACAGGGGGGTGAAAATAAGGGCGTTTTTTTGGGGACGAATTTTTAAATTTTAACATAGAAGATTGAAATTCAGGTCATCAATAACTCACATGAAATGCAATTTTTGCAAACTTTCAAAATTGAATATAGAAATACATATTTACGAAACCGTTCAAAATATAAAAGAATTGGAAATAGATATGCGTAGTTTAATAAAGGTTCTTTAAAGAGATCTCTTTACGTAATTAATTATGGTATACATTTGCCTACATTTAAGGGGTCAACGAAATTGATTTATTCAAAATTCTCTCCAAGCATTTTTTTTATTTTCTAGGCAACCAACCACCCTTATGAATGCAACTAACCTGCTTCTTCTCAAGCTACTAGTATAGGAGATATGAATGTTTAAATATTAAATATTGATATTAACTTTCTAGCTATTTTGGTTACAAACTTGGGATTTTGGAAATAAACTTTGTTCATTTGCGCTAATGAAATGATATTATCCTAATGAAAACACTACTTCCCGTTTTCCGGAAATTGAAAACATTCCTCGTATTGCTGGTATAACATACATATATTCTTACTTTATTTGAAAGGGGCGAAATTTGCTTTAAAATGACATGAAACAGTCTATAGTTATCTTGAAAGACAAGTGAGATATCTATTTTTAACTTTCAACTTATATATACATATTATGTAGGTATAGAGGTTATGCAATCGACTTTTTTTCACTATCGCTAAATCGACTTATTAGCTCATTTTACAACTTTTGGCAAGATCGGCCATGATGTCTGGGAGAGGGGTATTAGGGTCAGTTTTTGGTTTTTATGAAATATTACTAAAACAACTGAATATTTCAAAGATATAAAAATACCCCATATATTTTTTAATATTTTGCAAGATAGTCCTGTACTGCACTAGCATTCACCTAGTTTCAATAACTAATGGTTTTCGAGATATACACAAAATGTACTCTGGCACCTTATATTTGTGAGTACATTTTAACCAAAAATTGACAAACCGAGATTCTCAAGAATGACCTTAAATATTTCATCAAAATTGGTTAGTTTCGTGGCTACAAAGACAGGCACAGACAAACACACACGCACGCACCTCACACTTCACATCTCATACGCACACATACACACACCAAGTTGAAGAAAATGGTATGCATGGTTTCAAAAACGCTGAAAAGAAGTGTAAAACTATTGAAAATTGACGTTGATTTTTTTACGGTGGTTACCGCATAAGAAAGTAAAAACAAAATAACACAAAAAATATGCTTTATATACCACCTGCGTTTGGTCTTGACGAGCGGGTATCAGCGCCCTTGGTCCGGTCTGCTGGAATTACATCGCTTAGTACTGAAAGTGGGCAATACTCGGAAATATTGATACTCAAAAGTATAAATTCGTCTCTTATAATTAAATTTAATCCTCCTATTGTGCTCGGGTCAATATGACCCAATCGCGTTCTTCTAATGTGCATAATTCGTTAATTTACTTTTTATTTCGTTGCCACTGCATGACTTTTATTTCATTACTCTAATAACGGTGTACCTAGGTGGTTATTAGAAAATTATAATTAGTTTTTTTTTAAATGCATTTTTTTACACTCACTGTATTTGGATCTATATGACCCGATCATTTGTGTGGTTTAAATTAGAAGAACGAGAAGCAGATTATCATCATAGACGAATGTATTTTATTAGTTTTGTTTTATTTTCATAAATAATTTACATAATATTGCCACATTATTGTGCAATATTTCATGCGTTATTTGCGTACCAGTAAACAAGTTTATTCCTGTTGAGACTTGTTTGTGGCTCCGCGTGTAAATGCAGCCAGTGAGTATCTGTGTGTTAGTTACGTCGCACATAATTGATATAAAATCCGCATACTCCTTATATTTGACACCCAAAATTGCATACCTAATTTTGAAAATGTCAAATTTAGGAGGCAAAACACATTGTGGCGACACGTTTCAAGAACTTACATTAGTTGGTCTAGAAGCATATTTTGGCCTACTGTTTCCAGCTGGAGTGTATAAATCTCATGGAGAGGCAACAGCCAGTCTGTGGAATGTAAATGTAGGTCGTCCAGTATTCAGAGCAACAATGTCCCTACAACGAGTTCGTGTAATTGCATGAATAATTCGCTTTGGCGATAAAAAACTCGACCACAACAACGCCAAACTGATAAATTAGGTCCCATTCGGGACTTGTGGGATGAATGGGTTGCAATTCTACCTAAGGTCTATAATGCTTACGAACATGTAACAGTAGATGAGCAGTTGGTACCTTTTAGAGGCCATTGTCCTTTTAGACTGTACATCGCAAATAAACCTGCTGAATACGCAGTCAAGATTTGGAGTTTGGGAGTTTGTGCGATTCTGTAACTGCTTATGCATATAACATGCAAGTTTACTTCGGGAAAAAAGAAGGTGAACCTCCAGAGAGAGGTCAAGGTAAAAGAGTTGTGCTAGATCTTACTTATGGTCTAAAAGGTCACAACGTAACGTGTGAAATTTTTTTACCTCATACGTTCTGGGGCAGATGCTATTGAAAGAAAAATAACCATGCTTGGCACTGTTCGCAAAAATAAGCCTGAATTGCCAGCCTGATTTGTCTGCAACAGGAATTTCTTCAAAATTTTACTTTACCAAGGACACGTCGACAGTTTCCTATATTCCGAAACGGAATAAAAATGTTACGCTCATGAGCACCATGCACCACGATAACGGAGTATGTAACCAAGATCATAAAAAGCCGTTTATGAATTTAGATTACAACAAAACTAAAGGTGCTGTAAACACCTTAGACAAGTTAATAATAACATACACATGCAGACGGCAAACTAAAAGATGGCCAATGACTATCTTTTATAATATCATGGACGTTTCAGCTTACAACACTTATGTTCTGTGGTGCGAAGTAACTCCTACCTGGATTGCTGGAAAACTTACAAAACAGCGATTATTTCTTGAAAAACTGGGTAATTCCTTGATCACTCCATTATTGCAAGTAAGAAAACGTCTCCCTCGAAGTATTCCTGCAGCTGAAATGGTTATATAGTTACGTTCTTCAACCAGTAACGCCGAAGTAAGGGAACAATCAACCACAACCAAGCGTAAAAGGCTCCTGGCTCATAATGACCCGAATACAATCAGTGAAAAAAAAAAGGTTAAGACAATAAGAGGGATTCGTAAATCAGTTTAAAAAAGGATTTAATGCCATTATTTTCAAAAGGTTTTAAATTGATATAAAACCGTTAAGTAGCGGATATCTAGTGTTTACAGAGGAAAAAAATGTAAAATTTAAGCCGAGTGTATAAGGGAGGTAGGTTTAAAACATTTGTGGTTTTATGAAGGCATTGACACTTGAAAAAATACGTAATATTTTTAAAGATGTTTTTGTTAAACTTGATGGCGTCATGCTGATTATTAAAACTACTCTAACTGAATAAGATATAAAATATCAACAATTTAAACAAATTAATTAATCAATCATGAAAAGACATTACGCATTTCATTTAAGAGACAAAGGAAAATATCTGCACAGGCGTTTCATCTAGGAATTTCTACGACGACTTAAAATGCAAGGGTAAGACTAGTAGGTACTTCTTTTATGCTGGGTATACACTCGAGTAAGTGTACAATCACAATGTGTATAAGAGTGCTGGTATTTTGCAAACTGGACGGATGAATAATCTTCCAAAACAGAGGAAAATAGTCTCACGACAACTAGTTCTGTAATTCTGTTTTCAATTAGGCCAGAAGGCAGAAGGGTCGGGAGAGTCTATGAAATGTGAAGCATGAAGTAATAAATAACTTTGCGATGCGTTCACGCTACAGATCTAGTAAGAGAGTTATGCGTGATTGGTCAAGGTGTTGGACGTGGTATTTCGGTAGGGATTCTTGCGCCGACATCTAAACAATTTTTACTACGGAAATATGGAAAAATGGGTGAATTCAGATAATTTGCGTAATTATACTGGGATCTTCACACAGTAAATTGGATAATCACCATGTTCTACCTCATATGGCATTTGTTAGAACGAGAAGGGTATATAATCTAACGAGTACTGTATACTGAAATACGAAACTGAAAGTTATGCCTTTTGCGCAGTATAGTTTTTTTTATTTTTAAAACCCATAGCATTTAATTTGGTTTTATTATTGCAGATATTAAAAAAAAAATTTTATTAACTTTTGTTCAATTAAGTAAGTGTTAGCGATATTTGACACATCTGTTCTTTGGCTCTAACGCCAAAGTTTCTTATTGTTTAAACTACATATACTGTGTACAAATTGAACAATTTAATTTATAACAGATTTCAAAGTGTTAGCTTGATCACTTAAATTTTTGAAATCTCTGTTAGGATGGTTAGACTTTTTCTTCTCATTTCATCTCCCAATAAAGTTATTGAAAAAATCAAGTAACGATTTTATCAATAATTGTACCCACGGAAGTTATATGGAAAATTAATTTTTTTTAGAGATGAACATACCCTTAAATTTATTTTGAAAAAACACACGATAGTGACTATGTTGTAAATAATGAATTTCTTTTGACGTGTATTGTTCTTATGCACCATAATGATTTAACCCATTTATCTCCAATAAACTTGCTTTACGCGGCATACTAACTCAAGCAAGAGAAAATATCTCAACTGTTTTTTTTTTTTTAGCTTTTCAATTCTCAATTATATCATGAGAAGGTTAGAAAAGAATGTATTGCGTATGGTAAAAAGAATATGAAACAATTCAAAATAAGCTTTCCTAGTAAGCGAGATTGGTGGGAACGCTTGAAAAAATTGAACTTGCACATGCAGATTTGTGATGATGTGGAAATTCAGTTAATATGCAATACTTACAGGTGAGTTGCGTTATTAATTAAAATGCTTTGAAGAAATAATTTTTCCTACAGCGTTGATATATCAGTACTTAATTCAAACGATCACTCTATAAAAGATTTTTATCATCATACAATTTATAAGGCCAAAGAAACCATACGGTTGTGTAAAATGAATGAGGATCATTATGATTCTGTTTATAGTAAGCAATATATTAATGATGCCGGATTTTGCCAATGTAAGTATTATAGCAATATAATAACTTTTAATTTCAGCAAGTATTACTTACAGCAATTGTATATAATTTACTTTACCAAGATGTTTTCCAAATTTCGAATGTATCAGGTATTGTTAATGCAATGCTACATGAAAAACAAGCTATTTCCACTGTTTTCAACACTACTCCTGAAGCATCTAACAGCAGAGATGATTACTATACTGAGGAAGAACTGGATTTTGAGAACAAAACACAACTTGTTAACTTTTCACAAAACTTTATGGTTGCACCTTTTCCATTTAAGGTTGCAAAAGCCTTGGATCCAAATATGTACAGGAATATTGAGTATGATACTTGGCTAGAAGTTCGAAGAGGTATTATTTATTTTAAAATATATTTTTAATCTTCGTTTTGAGTGTAGATTGAAATATTAAATACAAGTATGGTTAAAAGAATCGTAAAAGATTTCTCATGTAATATATACACGGTGTTTATTTGAAAAGGACCCACCCTTAATATTTCAGAAATGCGCCGTGTTAGAAAGAAATGCCGAAACACGTCAACTTTTAACTTGAGCGGAACACTTATTGGCGCTGTCATAAACATCAGTTTAAATTTTTTCAAATGGCTTTAGGTATCTAGTCATACTTCATTTAGAAGGTCTAGTAAATCTCTATTCAATCACATGTTTTTGCCTTTGATACCAGCCTTCCATTGCTATTTAATCGTTGTTTAAAATTGACTTTTTAAACCTTTCAGATGCGTCCGTATTATGTTATCACATAAAGATTCTTTAAAGGATGTGATAAAAAAGTTACAACTAAATTAAAAAGACAAGTGTTAACAAAAAATAACTGTTATTTAACCATGTGTTCAAATTGACCACCATTAACATTCAGGCAATAGTAAAGTCTATTTTCAAATTCCTGTCGCCCTTTTTGAAAGGTTTCTTTTTTTATAAGCCATGTGAAAAAACTCTCGAGGTGTTTTTGGAAGGGAGAAGGTGAATCTGAGTTTATGACATAAGTGTCAGAAAGCACCCGCTCAAATTAAAAATTAATCTGTTTCAAGACTTCTTTCTGTCATAACATAATACGGGGGCATCTGAAAAGTTTAAGAGACTCCATTTTGAACAACGATTAAATAACAATGGAAGGCTGGTATTAAAGGCAGAAACATATGATTGAATAGAGATTGACCAGACCTTTTAAATGAGGTATGACTTGCCACCTAAAGCATTTGAAAAAATTTAAGGGGTATCTCAAGCGGGGAGGGGGTGAATCTGGTGTTTACCACATTGGCATCAAAAAGTGTCCCCCTCAAGTTAAAAGTTGGCGTGTTCGTCATTTCTTTCTATCATGGCGCATTTCTGAAATATTAAGGGTGCGCACTTTTCAAATCAACACATGGTATGTATAGTTGATATTTTCCGAGATATTAATTTTTTTCCAAAAATTTTGTAAGAAAAGTTGGGTAACATAAAACGTGATATCTTGGTTATTATTAATTATAGGATTCTACATTTTTCATACAACTACACAAGGTATTGAAGCTATCGATCATATAAAATAATATCCAAATCTCATTCCGCAAAATTTTTAAATAACCTAATCTGCCAACCACACAGAAAGAGGCATAACTATTTTTTTTAATGGGATTGTACCTATTTAATTAAACCAGTCAATGAAGGAAACAAATGCGAATCTAATGATTTTATGATGTTCCTATACTCAAAGTGTAAGGTTCTTTAGATATTTGAGATTTTTTACTTTATCAATGATAATTGGACCGGCATCACCTGATGATTAACAGTAGTTAATTAAATTGTTCATTGTGTTCTCCATTGATTGACTTCCAAACACTACAAAATTGTTTTATGTACTGCGCATGTAGTACCTCTTCGAACTTCATTTTGATCCAAACCATTAAATGCTATCTAAAACTATCCAGTGGTTCCTCTCTGTTGTTCACCAGGCTTAACTAAACTTCATCCTTTATACGACCCCAAAGATAGAAGTCCAAAGGTGCCGAGCCGCAAGACTCCTCCTGTCCAATTCCATGGACCTTATCAATTCCCTTATCCATCTAACTGGCTCAGCACAATGACTTGGAGCCACAGCCAGTTGATACCAATTCGAAAAATACGAAAAGTACTTGTTCAAATTTTAATTTTCGTCGTAAATATAATAACAGAATTTATTGTCCAGTAACAAGCATAACACGTTAAAACTAAATTTATATTGAAAATACCTCCTTCGTACCAGATGAGGATTGTGATTGTTCTACGATTAAAAATCCCTTCCTTTGAAGATTTTGCTTCATCACTCCAAATAATTTTGCTTAAAAATTGAGCGTCTTCCTGTATGCGCGCTAATGCCCTTTCACAAAATGCAATTCTTTGAGCTGAATATTGGGGATACAGTTCTTGAACAGTAATAAATTTGAAGTTGCGAAAAGTATTTTTCTTTAATACCCGCTGAACAGAACTGTAGGAAATGCCCAAGTTTACTGTTGCCTAACGAATTAAAGAATTTGGATTGACGTGCAAATAGGCCAAAACATTAATCTCATTATCTTCATTTGATATACGTTTGAGTAATATTCTTTCTACACGCAGGTTGCCAAATGTACGAAAATTGCTTTGCAATGTTTTGAATTTTCGTGGATTCATTGGTGGTAATTTGGGATTTCTGCATGTTCTGTCAATTGTTTTCTTGCATTCTCCATAAATGTTAAATAAAGTTAAAATATCCGAGTTTGAGTAATTATTATTTGCAATTTTCTGAACTAACCGTAGATAATCACACACCAGCGGCATTTTATCATAATTTGTTGCATAAATTATTCGGCCACTGTCAATAGCCAAAGCCTACTATAAGATGACAACCCTCCAATTACCAATGATAAAGTAAAAAACCCTCAAATATCTAAAGAACCTTGCACTTTAAGTATGGAAACATCATAGATCACTAGATTCGCATTTGTTTCCTCCATCAACTGGTTTAATTAAATAGGTACCACACCGTTTAAAAAAAACAGTTATGCCTCTTTATGTGTGTTTGGCAGATTAGGTTATTTAAAAATTTTGCTGTATGAGATTTGGATGATTATTTTATATGATCGATAACTTCAATACCTTGTCTTAGTTGTATGAAAAATGTAGAATCATATCATTAATAATAACCGGGATATCATTTTTTGTGTTGTCCAATTTTTCTGACCAAATTTTCGGAAAAAAATTAATATCTCAGAAAATATCAACTGTATATATCATGTATTAATTTGAACCTAATGTACCCTTAATATTATAAACGCAAGTCCAATAGTGCTTCGTTTTCGAGATTCAAGGTGTCAGTTACAAAAAAAAGGTTGATTCTTGAAATATCTCCAAAACGAAAAAGGTATTTTTCTCACTCTCAGTATAATAAATATATATAAAGTACATTGGTTTTAGCTTATTAATGCTTTTTTATCATGCACAGTGGCGTATAACGCAAGCGGTAGTGCAATCTTTTAATGCCGAATTTTTACGCTAATGGACTTTTTCATTAAAATACGAAACTTTGATGTTTTCCAGATAAAAAAGGTATACTTTGTCTAAATCGATAACTTTTAATAGTTTCTAAGATACTTGCATTTTTAGGTATTTATTACCAACTGCTTGACACCTGTATCTCGAAAACGAAGCACTATAGGACTTATGTTTATATGAAACTTTGTGTTAAAATGATTATATCAATCATTTCCGTGTAAGTGTATTCTTCCCGAAACACTGATTTTCACGTTTCGATATTGTTTCCCAAATACTACAGAATAATATAAAAAATAATTTTTTTAATACTTTACTCATGAAATGGGCATATTTGTGGTTCTTGATAAATATCTTGATAAACGGTCCAGAATTTTAATACGCTTGTAATACAAAAAATATTTGTATTTAAATTCTGCATTAGATAATGAAATAATATACAGGGTGATTCATTTGAAAATCTTAAGAAAAACTGGTTGGAAAGTTGTCATTTTTGGAACCAAGTTATGGAGACCCTGTATAAAACAAGAAAAAAACTATTTAATGTCAAACTATCATTAAACTACTTGTATTAAATTCACACTATGTAGCTCGGACAAAAAAAATCCATTTTGTTGTCATAGCTATGGATGCCTGACGCACTAGTGCAGGGCCCTGTATATATAAATGATAAAATGTAAAAATATATTTTAAAAAAAGTATAAAAATCAAGTAATGTTTTACATTTTTTGTGGCGTCTTGGTAAATATGACCAAAGTGGTCAATATTTGCCACTGTCTACGTAAATTTTTTTACATCTTAGAAAGTCTTACTTCGGAATCAGATTCTACATTATTGATGTATAGTACTAAAGTAAAGTTTTTTTTTATAACTCCATATGTAAGATACAGAGTGGTACCTAGCCATTGACTCATTTTGCAACCAAATCATTCAGTTTACAATGCATAACATTATTGAGTTTATTGAAGAGGATGATAATTTAAATTTATTTTCAATTATACAGGGTTAGTAAAAAAAAGTAATTGATCAAATGTATGTTTTTCTACAACACGCTGTATATTATACTATGATTGCTTTATCCTTGATATAATAAATATATAAGATTGTATGGCATTAATGTCAACCGTGAATCAAAGCACTTATAATGCTAGATTTAATGTATTACAGTGTATAACTCATATACATTTTCTTATAAGTGTGTGAAATGGAAACAGGTTCTCAATAGTTATTTAAAAAAAAATCTGGTGCATTTTTCGCCATTTAATTATGTAATTGTTTCTAAGCATCTTCATATATCAGATGTAAATCAAATAGGGTTCAAGCTTTGATGGGTTATATTAGAGCCAGTTTGGGATTTTTTTACATAAAAAAACAATATGGCCGACTTCCGGTTTCACCGGAAATGACACAAAAGCTGAAAATTTAAATGGAACAACCTGTATATTTTTACATGTTTGGATTCTACGACTCAAATACATACAGTTCATCTGCCAAATGTCAACTCAAACCCCATTTTACTTTGACAGAGTCAGCTTCTGGAGCATGTTGTGTTAATAAAAATTAGAAAATTAAAAGTTACCGATTTATTTAGGAACTAAGGAAATTACTATGCATATCGTTTTACTAGTACTTGAAAGAGCTATTTAATATACAGGGTGGCCCATGTATGTTTCTTTTGGGAACAGTGAGTTTTAGTTAAAAAACAGTAATTTTTAAATTTGATCGTTAACAAACTTCTCAAAAATTAATATTAGGAAAAATAGTTTTGTGGGGGTAATTGTACGTCAATTATCTATAATTTAGATGACGTCATAATGATCTGAAATTAAAAAAATATTTAACAAAATAAAATTAAAATGGCGCCTGAGTTGACATTTGAAGCCCTAGAATCCAAATATGTATAAATATACAGGGTGTTCCATTTAAATCTTCACCTTTTGCGTCATCGCCAGTGAAACCGAAAGTCGGTCATATTGTTTATTTTATGCAAAAAATCCCAAACTGGCACTAATATAACCCACCAAAATTTCAACAAAATCTAACGATCCATTCAAAAGTTACAGGGGTGGCCTCTATTTGATTTACACCGTATTATATATATATATATATATATATATATATATATATATATATATATATATATATAGACACACACACACACACACACACACACACACACACACACACACACACACACACACACACACATTAATAATTGCATTCTTCACAGGTTTATCTCCTCGCGTATCGTTCAAGTTCTCACTAGAACTTGTATTATTACGACATTGTAATACTACAAGTTTTTATGAGAACTTCAATGATACACGATATATATATATATATATATATATATCTGGTTAAACGTTTTTTTCGATTATTATGATAATAATAATGGGGCACACACCGATTGTCTATTTGTTGATATGGGATAGTTTTTTTTTTTCTTTAAGATAGCACTAAGTTTTGTTGAAATTTGGCCACAATTATCACTGAACTAGTGCACCTGTTATCAATTCAGTGAATTTACTTTTGTAACTTGAGAAGCATTGCCCTAACAACCACAAAATAAATAAATATTTTTCAAATGAACAAGTATTAATGCAGATATGTTTAAAATTTAGCTTGTTTCTTGTTTGTTTACATACCTGCATTTTATTGAAACTTGCTGTCAGCATATCATATTGATGAAAATTATTTGTTGATCTTGTGAAGAAATTACCTTATTTACTGGATTACATACGAAACTATTTTTTCTTATGCACCAGAACATACATTGGATGTTTCACTATAAAGACCCAGCTTGGAAAACTGTACCTTGTTACGGGCCAAAGGCACACAAGCAGAGCTCATTGGCCCGCACAGATAAAAGACAGGCTTACAACTAGTTCATGGTATGAGCGGGGTTCTTACTACAAGTATAAACTTGCTCAGATACTCGTTATTTTGCAACACATCAAATATACCACCAAATATGTCACTAAAGTGTTCAATACTTTTAGCAGGAAATCATCATTAACCTGATTTAAAAATATTTGCTTAAACAGGAAAGCTAAACTTGTACAGTCAATAAAATACTTAACTCGACCTGTGAAAGTTACCTCAAAATTTCTTGCGGAAATGCCCACTTCCTTCACATCCTTTTTGAAAAAATAATTCAGAAATTAAGTTATTCGAAGCCATTACGAAGAAACCTAATGATAACAAATTAATTTTTACATGTGGTGAAACAGTAATAACCATGAATAGATGATGTTGATAAAATTTTATTATTTTTAAACAGCGACAAATTTCAAAAAGGAGTCAGATCCTACAGACTTTTTCCAAAAACTAGTTAAAGATATCATAAAAGACAACAGCCTTTTTAATTACCCAATTAGACCTGTAATTTCATACATAACAACGCCTGCATTTAAAATATTAACACATTAATAGACATTATCCAACAAAATTGTGAGTTTTCTCCTAACATAGTATTAAAAATTCATTTCAGTTAAATTGGTCTCATTAGTGTAAAGAATTTGTTTCCGTTGATCCTAGATATAGAGGTATTATAGACAATATGTTAACAAAGAAAGTAATTAATCCCTCTTTAAAACAGAATGTATTAGATACCTTAATAGTATGTTTAGATCAACATTACTTTGAAGTTGATAACGATATCTTTATCTCTAAAGAAGGTCTTATAATGGGAAACCCTAAAAATGTTTCCTATAAAAGTGGCTTCAGGAAAAGCCCAATAAAAGTGGAAATGGATAATTTAAAAATTAATTTAAATAATATGATGGAGCCACTAATATGAGCGGTTGATACAATGGACTTCAAGCCCATTTAAAACAACATTCACCAGATTTAATTTTCACTCACTGCTATGCTCATGTTCTTAATCGGAGACATCACAAACTGTTCAATTAACGCGCAAGATTTATTTGCACTACTTCAAAATATTTCAACATTCATCAGGCAATCATATAAACGGAATAATTTGTGAGTTGATATTTTATCGAAAAAATGTGGCACTGAAAAAAAGATGGAATAGCAAACATTCGGCTTTAACTTCTATATTTCATCACTTAAATGAAGAGCACTATAAGAGACATCGATTCATTACTTAAATTGAAGTGTTACATACTTTGGGATTTGATCAAACAGTAGATGCAAAAACTGCTCAAGAAGCAAGAGATCTTTTAACAAAAATTAGTTCTTTCAGCATTTGTCTTCATTAATATTTTTACAATGTCGACAGCCTTTATCAGAATATCTTCAAACCAAAGGTTTAGATTATCTGGTCGCCTGGAATAAAATTAACAGTTTTTATGAACAATGTAAAAATTTAAGAGAGCATTTTGAAATTATCTTCACTTCAGCTCAAAACTTTGCAAAGGATGGAAGAAAAAATTACAGATTTAGAATTGGAAAACGTTGAAATCAAAACAGAACTCAAACAACAAAGAAAACGTTCCAAGAAAAGAATGCCAGGTGAAATGGCTGTTGATGAAGCTGTTAAAATGGAACCTTATGAGAAATTTCGAGTTGAAGTATTTTTATACACTTTTGGGTTCTGTAGAAAAGCGTTTTTTGAACAATAAAGAGGTTTTCGAAAGTTTATATTTGTTTGATCCTCAACGATTTAAAGACATTAGAAGTGGTAAAATTTTACCAATGTAAATCTCCATTTTATTACAAAACGAGCTAAAGTCAGTTTCGATGCGCTTATAAATTTCGCCAAATATTACGAGAATTTAGCAATAGACGAACACATAAGTACTAACAAATACAATGGTACCAGACATAAGTGTAAAATGTACGTGACTTGCGTGTTTGAAATTTTATATAAGTACAATTTTCATTCCGTGGCATATTGCAATTTATGTGTGGCATATAAGTACATTTTAACTTTGGCGTGTACGCAAGTAAACTGTGAACGAGCTTTTTCAAAATTAAAAATTGTAAAAACTCGCTTAAGATCAACAGAGTGATGAACTATTAGATGCTTTTATCATGATTTCCACGGAAGATGATTTGATACCTTCGATCTATCAAGTGAGTAATGAATTTGGAAAAAGTTCTACGTTGCTCTCCACGAAATTATAAAACAAAACCGGTGGGCGAGTTCTATAAAATTTTTGTTTTTCTTTTTGAATTTACCACAAAATATTGTAGTAATTAATGGTTTTTTCTTGTAATATTCATTTATTGGTGTTAGATATGGTAATATACACTATTAAGCTACATACTACCTTTATTGCTAAATTGGCATTTTTTTATAACTTATCTACGTAGCTATTGGAAACCGTACTTGTTTAAAAATGTAACTTATTGGCCCTTTTGTTAAACGAGCACCCCTGGAATCAAATCGCCAGTCCGCCCCTGCAGGAGATAAGTCAGGGGTTTATAAGTTGAATTGTGATGATTGCAATAAATGTTATATTGGTCAAACAGGAAGAAGTTTTAATACTAGAATATTTTTTGACATTTTAGATCTTTTCAATATAATAATAAATTAAACTATGCTCAACTCTTAAACACATAAAATCATAATTTTAATAGTAACTTTGAAATTTTACACATTCAGAACAAAAGCAGAAAACTAGATTTATTAGAAATTTTAGAAATGAATAAGAGAAAATACTCAGGTCATTTATTAAATGAACAACTAGATGTATAGAATTCGCCTCTTTTTTACTTGATAAATTCCCCACTCTTTTAATAACAAGTTAAATATTGTATAAAAACATAGTCGAGATATTCCATAACAGATCTACCCGCTCCTGAAGAGTCGCAATAGCGATGAAACCGGTCGGGCGGTAGTCTTGTTATGACGTTCTCGCCTCTGAACAATAAGAAAGCTAAGTCATACTGGTAGGCTTATTTTAACAATTTTCTTAAATATTAATAATTTCATTGTAAGTTAATTTAGCTTCAATACTCAATCTGATGAGACACAGTGATAATGAAACCAATTGCCATTTTAAGTAACACAGTGAAACTTTAAAAACAGTGTTTGTTTTATTTTTACCCATTCTTTATTATTTGTGTTAAGACAGAGCAAAATAATCATTGGGGTATTGTAACGCCTCAGTGCATGTTTGGTGTATCAAAAGAATATGTATGTGTATCGAACCAATTTGTTTCTTATAATATGTATCTTAATAGGGTGATTACCATAAATAACTTTAGTAGCTAATGAACACTTCCCCCAAAATAGAATACTAACAGGGTGTTCCATTTTTTTTAATGCATTACAAATAAGTAGCCCAGTATAAATAAAAAATACTAATAATATTAATATCTTTATTTGTCCAAGTGATCTGTACAGATATAGGATAGGTCAAAGCATGTCAATTATAATTGATTCTGCACATATTCTTGAACTGAATAGAAACATTTTGAACATTTTTTACACTCGTGACAAAGCAGATATATGGTAAATTTCTTATATATAATGGTACCTTGTTATACAAAACAACTCTCATGTAATATGGGTTACATTTATATAATTCTAAGTTATGATTATCATGAGTTAAATTGGTACCATGTCTAGTATTATAATTATGATACATATTTTGCAATTGATAAGCATTCAAGTTTTTCTTTACAAATTTTAGGATTTCTGGAATATGCAAACAAGGCATAGTTAATATCTGATTATTTATAAATAATTTTTGCAGGATGTGTAATGATTAAAATGAAACATACATCTTAGTACTTTCCTTTGTAAAACAAATATTCGATATTTATGTGTGCGGTTATCCCATATCTCGTTATTCACTCTACATTCGCAAAATAAAACATTTTAACGATATTTAGGTTGTTATGTTACTTGTTCTATTGATGTACATTTCGGTATCTTTATCATTGAACTTGCATTATATTGAGAACATTTAGAGTAAAATTGCATAATTCGAGTTTTTTCGGTACTTAAAATTAAAGTAAATTTAAGTAAAGTAATTTAAAGTAAAATAGTTCGCTAATTCTACTAACAAGAGTATAATAGACATGACACTACACTACTACTGTCTCCATAAGAAAGTAGTGTAAGGTCATCAGCAGATAAACAGGCAATAATATTAATATAGTTTTCTATATTATTTATATACAAGAGGAATAATAAAGGACCAAGTACACTGCCTTGAGGTTCTCCCATTTCTAAATATAAAGTTGTCGAACAACAGCCTTTACAATTAACATAATGCTTTCTGGTAGTAAGACACAACTTAATTACTTTTCTATTTTAGTAAGTGGTATTGTAGGATTTGCTAAATCAAAAGCTTTCTTTAAATCATTAAAACAAATTAAAATAACATGCTCACTTAAAGGTACATTGGGATGGAATTTTTCTGGCAAAGAAAATTTTATCGATTGTTTTTAAATAATTCCTGAGACCTTCATATTGCACCATTCATACATACCTAATAATTATTCTACATCAGTTGCTTTTACCATGCAATCTTATACCAATTTTTAAGATATTATGGAAAATTCAGGTATAACAATCATATATGGTGTGTTTTATTTAATAAAATATTACTTTGATTCATTAGTCCCTTTTGATACAAGCAAGTTTTGTTATAAAAAATTTTTTTTCTAAACTCAATAGTTTGGTTGTAACAAGAGAAAACCAGTATTGTATACAAATTCAGATACGAGAAATATGTTTTTGTTGTTTTAAACGGATTACAGCTTAAATGGAATAATGAATTATGGTGATCCCTTTTGTTGTTATATTTATTGCATTATAGGTAATGGAATAAATATTAGGTACTTCAAAACAGTTAATATTATTTTACTTAAAGACCATGATTGAAACTTACACAATTGACTCTTACTATAATTTGTTGCAGCAATGCGATTAGGTGATTGGTACTATGGTGATGATAAATTTATACTAGGAACTCGTTGCAAAATTGATATAAATTCTATTCCCACCTCTTGCTATATTCAAGAAATCTTAAAAAATAATGAATGTGTTGTTTATGTAACTAATTTAGCTCAACGTATGACTGTCAATTACTCTGACTTAAAACCTGAGGACAATGCTAAGCCTTGGCCACTTCCGTACCGTTTTGTTAGAAAACTTCCAATACAACCATCTAATGATAGTGTCCGTCCGGATAATGAGCAAGGTTTAAGAAAACGTCGTGAAAAAAATCGTGCTACTAATTTAAATATTACAAAATTAAATGTAGGTGAGGATGAATCTGAAGCAACTTCTTTAAATTATCAAGGTTGTAATCTTGTAAGTAATTTATTACATTTTCTACTTTTTTTCTAATTTATACTTAGCTATTACAGGAATCACCTGAATCAAACTCAAAAGAAAAGAGTGTAGCTCTCAACATTACAAACTCTAATAATAATTCCATTGAAATACTAGATAATTGGATCCACGGAAACAATGTAAGACCATCTGAATCTACCTCTTTGACTTGGTCAGAATCTACTAGCGCTTGCACAACTGAGAATGGATTAAACAATTTAAATAAATCGCCAACTGAATTGGAAGGTAAAATATACATTATAACTACACAATTTTCATAATGACAGGTTTAGAATACCTTGACATGTTTAACATAGTATTATTTCTGTGACTAAATCTTAAGTATATTTTATGATATAACTTATGATGCACAGAAGTGTAATTGCTGATTACTTCCACATCCAACGGATGGGAAGTAATGTATCGCTAAAAAAAATTTCAAAAATTTTTATTTTTTCAATCGCTTTCAAATGTTCGCAAACGTCCAAAAAGTAAATTTGTGTGTGTGTACTCCATAACTTTTGAAAGACTTAACATATGAACTTGAAATTTGGCACACATATAGATGTCAACTACCCAAAGAGACCGATTGTTTTTGGGGTCACTGGGGTATGGGGAAAGGGGTAAAATTGGAGGGTGAGTGCTCCTTTTGCAAATTTTAATTTTTTTAGATTTTGTTCCTTTTAATATGTGATTAGTAACATAAACAATATATTAGCAAAAAACCGTCACTTTAAAAAACCGGTTTTTCCTAAATATCTCCGAAACTACTTAACATATTCAAAAAGTGAAAATACCATTAGATAGGAAATACAATTTCTCGCAAAAAGTGTTTTCGAAAATTTTGTCATTTTCGAAATATTTCCAAAAGACGCGTTTTTGGAACTCGTCCTCACATTGAAATTTTGGTTTCAAATACAAAATCAAATTTCTGATCGAAAATCATTCTTGTAATTTTTTTGTAAAGTTAATCGTTTTCAAGTTATTTACAAAAAAACGATTTTTTGATTTGGAAGTATAGATACAATTTGAGCGTTTTTTTTCTTTGTGTACTTGCAAGCCTAAAATATCAAATTCATTTTTTCAATGTAAAATCCGGTAAAAATCATACAGGTTCTAAGTTATCGCGCTTATCAATTTTAAAAATGAGTTTTGCCTTTTGTATCTCTTGCTGTCTTGTTGTACTTGAACCAGTCAGTTGTCAATAATTTACGAGCTGTTGTTATTAGTGGTGTTTCAACGGGGGCCCCCTTCCACCAGAAGTAGCCTGTACTACCAAGTAAAGGTAAGCGCCTTGTTTTTTTTCTTAGTTCTGTATGATAACAGATTTGACAATTTTTAAAGTATATAATTCAAATATACAGTCCACTATTAAAACAATATTTTTTATCAATCTCTTGCACATACATTTTTTGATCCATCGGCAGGATTATACGTTTGAAATTTAAAAATTGTATCGTTTAATATATTTATAACAACAAAACGAATTCCGCATTAGTTTCTCTTTTCTATCATTTTATTCTAAATGATTAACCTTGGCCTTCGCGTAAGTAGAAATATAATAAATATTGGTTTATTGTTGCACTTGGAGTTTTATCATAATTTATAATATTATTGTGAATTGCAATACTTGGTGGTTACATGATTTGACAAAATAAATGTGTAATTTTACAATTCTAAGTGCATGGGTTATACCTACAGCGTTGGATACTTCTATTCGTAAAAAAAAAACGCTATCTCTATTATATACAGGGTTTTCCACGGTAGGCGTTCGTTAGAAGTTTATGTGGTTAGAAACAATTTAGAAATCTGAATTTTTGGACTTATGGGTTATTTAAGATTCTCTTTCATTCTAAAATATTTTCAAGGTCATGTTATACCGGAAGTCGCCACTAACTTCCTTATTTTAAATGGAACACCCTGTATATTATTTTATTTTTGGATTCTTGACAAAATTTTAGAATAAGTCTTATAAGGGTTTGCTATACCTTTTTTCAACTGTTTCTTAGATATCTTGATTTTTTAAAAAATTTTGAAAGATGTAACCCTATTTTCAACACTGCTTGTCTTACTTATTTTTGACTGATGGAAAGTGCTTCTGGAGTAGGCAGAAGCATAAGAACTATACTTTTGAAATACTCATTGACAACTGATTTATTGCATACATGGTGTTCAAAATTTGATGAACTATTAAACAATTTTCAAAGTTGAAAAACTTTGTTAATTCAAATGTGACACCCTGTATATTATTGGATGAATAGATGCAGCATTTATTTATGCATCGTTTGGCTATAACATTACCTATACCTATTATCGACAATTTTCTTGTTAATTAATATTTTCTACTTTAATGTGATTTTTGACTGAAACTGAAATGTTTTTCAAAAATAAAATGAACTTAATTCAAACTACACAAATTCTATTTTATTAAAACAATGAAATAAAACAAGAAGGTAACAAAATTGAGAGCATAATAACAAATGAAAAACATAAAACAATTATTTGAACATAACTAGAAGAAAAGTGACAAAAAAGATAAAATGAATCATTACAAATGTTCCACATGACCGCCAATTTGATTTAAGCATTTTATAACTGGTATAACTCCGTATTTTTTATAAAAGCCGATAAAATTCCAAAACTGCAATCTAGTGAGCCTTGATTTTGACACGCATTAAAACGTTGTTGATTTAATGTCATCAGTACAATTTAAGTGATTTTGTAATTTTTTAAGTATTTTTTTTAAGTACTATTTATAATGGAATGTATTCAAGAATATTCTAACAATGATTTATTAAATTTGTTTTACACGCATGGTGAATGTGGACGAACTGTTGGGCGAACATGCAGGTTGTTTAACGAACGGTATCCACACCTACCATTAATGACACCTGGAAAATTTGCAAGAATTGAAGCTCGATTTATTGCAACTGGAAGTATAAGGGCAGCTCGAACGCATTTAAAGCCAGTAATAGATAATGAAGTTAACGAGGTGAACGTGTTAGCTTATTTTCACGCTTATCCACGAACTTCAATTACAGCAGCTGCATTGGATTTGGATATTTCACAAACATCAATTCACAGAATATTAAAGAAGTATAAAATGCATCCTTTTTCGGTAATAACTGTGCAAGGATTACATCTTGGTGATCAGGCACGACGAGTTAACTTTTGTGAATTTATTCTTGTACAAATGACCGAATATCCGAGATTTCTTCACAACATTATTTGGACCGATGAATCAAAATTCAGTAGAGAAGGAATTTTCAATCGCCGAAATAATCACTTCTGGGCACAAGATAATCCTCATGTAACAAGAGAACGTAATCACCAGTTCCAATTTAGTTTTAACGTTTTTGTTTAGTTATGGATAATAGAGTGGCATATCAAGTGTACGATGAAAATTTGAATGGGGCGAAATATCTTGAAATTCTCCGTGGATTTGTTATGGATTTTCTAAATACTCTACCTGCATGTGACAGGGCAAACAGTTGGTATCAGCTGGATGGTGCTCCCGCACATTCCACTATAGCTGTACACCAACAGTTGACATTGATGTTTGAAGATCGCTGGATTAGCCCACAAGGACCTTGGAACTGGCCACCGAGATCACCCGATTTGACGCCCCTGGACTTTTACCTCTGGGGTCGTATAAAAGAATTAGTGTACTCTAGGCCAGTTCAAACTAGAGAGGAATTACTAAATAGTGTTCACAATGCATTCAATAGTATGTGTCCACACGAAATTCGGCGATCTATGTCGCAAGGAGTATATGATAGAGTTATAAAATGCTTAAATCAAATTGGCGGTCATGTGGAACATTTGTAATGATTCATTTTATCTTTTTTGTCACTTTTCTTCTAGTTATGTTCAAATAATTGTTTTATGTTTTTCATTTGTTATTATGCTCTCAATTTTGTTATCTTCTTGTTTTATTTCATTGTTTTAATAAAATAGAATTTGTGTAGTTTGAATTAAGTTCATTTTATTTTTGAAAAACATTTCAGTTTCAGTCAAAAATCACATTAAAGTAGAAAATATTAATTAACAAGAAAATTGTCGATAATAGGTATAGGTAATGTTATAGCCAAACGATACATAAATAAATGCTGCATCTATTCATCCAATAATATACAGGGTGTCACATTTGAATTAACAAAGTTTTTCAACTTTGAAAATGTTGAATGTAGCACTGTAATTCTCTATTTTAGTACACTCTATAGGTTATACGTTTTATTTTGTATCACTATAGTTGTATGAATTTTGTTTTTTGTTCTTTTAATTTTGACGTATAAAATATACTTATCACATAACATCCTATGTTATTTCTGCTATTTCAAAAGGTTATGGGCCCAGGAGAACGCAGTTAATTATAATACGGAGAGTGATATTTAAAGTATAAAGAACATCAGAATTGCTGAAAGGTAATATCATGGATAAATTTCCAAAATTTGATAAGCTTCAAGGTTTATCAAACTTTCATTCATGGCGAACAATGGTTTTTGCATATTTGGACTTACAAAACTTATATAACATTGTCATTGGCAAAGAGGAGGATCCACGTCTCCACCGAACATTCTTTCATCAGATGAAAATTATGCCGAAGTTATGCGGAGATATGAAGCGAAATGCGAAGATTGGCGTTATAGGCATTCACTATCTAGAGCATTTATTCTGTTCAACGTTGAGTCAAGTGTTACTTCACAAATTACCTGCTATTCTAATTCATGGGACATGTGGAAAGCGTTAAATGATACGTTTGATCGAAAAAATGAATATTCCTTACATGCTCTTGTTAAATCTGTTGTTGGTATAAAATGTGAATCTAAAGAACACATTTCCGAACATATAGCAAAATATAACGAACTGTGGTCGAGACTAATTGAAAGAACAACTCGTACTAATGACGAAGAGACTGATTCTTTAGAAGAGGCTTTACGACCATTAGCTAATTCGTTAAAAGCAAAGGGGTCTTTGTTTCTTACTACTCTGCCAGCAGAATTAGATAATATAGTTGATAATCTGAAGACAAAACAAAACCTAACATATGATGATGTTTGTTCAAGATTAATGGAATTATCTGTCAATACTTCATATCAAGACAGTCTTGCCTTTAGTGTGAAACATAAATTTAACCAAAAACTTAATAAGGAATGTAGTTTTTGCAAGAAGAATAAGAAGTGGTACAAAGGTCACACAGAACAAAACTGTAGAAATAAAAATAAACTCATTAGAGCTAATAATACATATGATATTGATGAAGATGAAGATGGTGCACTAGCTTATCCTGCTTCAACTAATACCACCAGTCAATGGAAATGGATTTTTGACACCGGAGCCACTTCTCACATGACGGGAAATGAAAAATCGTTTGTCAATCTACGGCCGTATAATACATGTATTCGATTGGGGAACGACAAAAGAGTAAATGTTACCCATATAGGTAATGTGAAACTGAAAGCTCTCTTAAAAGATAATTCCACATTGAACGTAACAATGTATGATGTCCTATATGCTTCTGACCTGAAATGTTCATTAATGTCTTGGGAAATGAT
Organism: Vesta saturnalis; assembly: GCA_036346205.1. NCBI lineage: Eukaryota > Metazoa > Arthropoda > Insecta > Coleoptera > Lampyridae > Vesta > Vesta saturnalis. The sequence goes on along the minus strand of JARFJB010001904.1, from coordinate 806,104 downwards.
GAAATCTAAAGGAATAACAATGAAAGGTGAAGAAGATATAACTTTCTGGAAGGATAGACGTATGGTTGGTTGGGTTGTGGCACAAAATAAAGAACAAATATTTCAAGAAGTTAATTTAGAATACGTTAACTTTAGTTCAACTGTTTGGCACAGAAGGTTAGGCCATCTGCCTATAAGATCTTTTGCAGGACTTAAAAATTCAGTAAAGGACCCAGAAAATATCCCTAGAATCAAAAGTTCTATATTTTGCGAAGTTTGTGAAATTTCCAAAATGACCAGAAATATCAACAAGGAACCTGGAAATTCATGCACTGAAATTTTAGAAAAAGTTCATTCTGATGTGTGCGGACCATTTTCAACAAAATCTTTAGGTGGCAGTTACTACTATGTTTCGTTTATCGATGAATATTCTAGATATATCGAAGTAAAGTTTATAACTCACAAAAGTGACGTTGAAAACGCTGTAAAAGAATATATTTACACAGTAGAACGACAAACTGAGAAAAAGGTTAAAATATTTAAATCAGATAATGGAAGTGAATATAAATCTAATTCATTGCAACAATTTTTTAAGTCAATGGGAATTCTACATGAAAACTCAATTCCAAGGATACATGAAACCAATGGTTTAGCTGAAAGACTGAACAGGACTTTAACAACAATGTCAAGAACAAGTTTAATCGATTCTGATTTGCCAAAATCTTTTTGGGCAGAAGCCATTGCACACGCAGCTTATACAAAAAATCGGATTCTTCACTCGTTCACCGAAAAAACTCCTTTTGAATTATTCTTTGAACAAAAACCATCTATAGGGCATTTACAATATTTTGGACAAAAGGCCTACATTCATATTCCTCTGGAAGCTCAAGGACCAGGAAATAAGATGAAACCTAGAGCTGTAAGTTCAATTCTAGTTGGTTATGCTAAAAAAAATGGATGGTACCGTTTTGGAATGGTCAGAAAATAGTTGTATCGAAAGATTTTAAACTTTTGCCTGAGGAAAATAGTTGCACATTTTTACAACCTCTCAGTAAACCAGAAGGAAGACATGAATCTATAAAAGCCATTGAACAAGAGGACACGGAAGAAAATAAGGAGGAAGGGATTACTTCAAATACAAATGAAAACAGTGTAAATTTACCTTCCACTTCTGAGTTGAGTGTGAATTTTCCTAGACGCAGCACAAGGAAAAGACGAGAACCTCTTCGCTACGAAGAAGAATTTTGCAAATTAGCAATAGACGAACCAATGACATACAAAGAAGCAATTACATCTGAAGAATCAGAAAAGTGGATAGAAGCCATTGAGGATGAATTAAAGTCCATGAAACAAAATGAAGTATGGGACATTGTTGACGCATCTTCTAATGCAAGAGTTATAGGATGCAAATGGATCTTCAAACGAAAATTGTCAGATGAGGGTAAAGTTTCTAAGTACAAAGCGAGACTTGTTGCCAAAGGTTTTAATCAGATACCAGGCATCGATTTTAATGAAACATTTTCACCTGTTATAAGATATGAAACCATACGAATGCTACTTGCACATGCAGTCAATAATCGTATGATTGCACGACAACTGGACATAAAACAGCTTTTCTGAATGGCGACATTGACTGTGACATTTTTATGAAAATACCTGAAGCTTTAGTCACTGAACGAGGTAAAGTTTGTCATTTGAAAAGAAGTATTTATGGGCTGAAACAGTCTCCTCGACAATGGAACCACAAATTAATATCTGTTCTTAAAAAAATTAATCTTAAGCAGTCATCTGCAGATCCCTGCCTATTTGTTTCCTCTGATTATAAGCTAATCGTTGCTATATATGTCGACGACATCCTGCTGTTAGGAAGTACAGAAGAACAAATAAAATTAGTGGAAGATACTCTTTGCAGTACTTTTGAAGTTACCTTCCTAGGTATTCCAACAAATCTTTTGTCCCTGCAATTCGAATGGAGTCGAACTAAAGATTGTTTATTTTGTCACAAGAACAGTACGCTTTCAAATTACTTGAAAAATATAAAATGTTAAACTGTAAACCGGCAGCTACACCAATGGATCCTGGAGCTATGCCTAACAAGGCAAAGCCAGAAGATACTAGAGCGGATAAAGGAAAATACCAATCTAAAATAGGAAGTCTTTTATACCTTTCTATAGGTACCAGGCCAGATATAGCATTTGCCGTTAATGTATTGTCTCAGTTTTGTCAAGATCCAACTTCTGTCCATGATAATATGGTTCAACATCTGTTTCGTTACATAAAAGGTACCGTACACAGAAAACTGGTGTATAAATATACAGGTTCTCCGAATATAATTATGTACAGTGATGCTTCTTATGCAACTTGTGTGGATGATCGAAAATCACATAGTGGATATGTAGGACTTTATGGAAACGCAGTTGTATCCTGGTCAACTAAAAAACAGCAATCGGTTGCAGTTTCTACTACTGAGTCAGAATACATGGCTTTATCCGGTGCCTGCAGGCAAGCAATATGGATGCAGTATATTGTGAAAGACCTAGTAGGATCAGTCAAGACAATGTTACTGTGCGATAATCAAGCAGCTATTAACATATCTGAAAACCCTGTTCTTCATCAAAGAAGTAAACATGTTGACATTCATTACCATTTTGTTAGGGAGAAAGTAATGAATCAGGAAGTTTCCATTCAGTATGTTCAATCCAAAGAGAATATCGCAGATATGCTGACAAAAGCTTTATCAAGAAATTCGTTAGATTACTCTTGTACTAAAATAATGGAGAATATACAATGAGGGAGGGTGTTGAATGTAGCACTGTAATTCTCTATTTTAGTACACTCTATAGGTTATACGTTTTATTTTGTATCACTATAGTTGTATGAATTTTGTTTTTTGTTCTTTTAATTTTGACGTATAAAATATACTTATCACATAACATCCTATGTTATTTCTGCTATTTCAAAAGAAAATTGTTTAATAGTTCATCAAATTTTGAACACCATGTATGCAATAAATCAGTTGTCAATGAGTATTTCAAAAGTATAGTTCTTATGCTTCTGCCTACTCCAGAAGCACTTTCCATCAGTCAAAAATAAGTAAGACAAGCAATGTTGAAAATAGGGTTACATCTTTCAAAATTTTTTTAAAAATCAAGATATATAAGAAACAGTTGAAAAAGGTATAGCAAACCCTCATAAGACTTATTCTAAAATTTTGTCAAGAATCCAAAAATAAAATAATATACAGGGTGTTCCATTAAAATAAGGAAGTTAGTGGCGACTTCCGGTATAACCGGAAGTAACATGACCTTGAAAATATTTTAGAATGAAAGAGAATCTTAAATAACCCTTAAGTCCAAAAATTCAGATTTCTAAATTATTTCTAACCACATAAACTTCTAACGAACGCCTACCGTGGAAAACCCTGTATATTTGTCGGTGAAATCTTAGTGTAATTAATTATGGCAGCTTTAAAAAGGCTTTCTCAACAGAGAAAGGTAGCTATTTCGCGTATAACCGAAATTTATGCTTTGGCAATGAGAGCATCAGATGATGTAGACCATCAGGGATTTTTTAAAATTCGATATGAATCTCTTGAACAAAATTATTCTGAATTTAAGAATCTGCATAATGAAATTATCGGCTGTAGCGATGACGATGATTTTGAAACCCAAGACGCAATAAGAAAGGAAACAGATACGTTTTATTTCAAAATAAAAGAAATTTTTTCCAAACTGTTTGCAACCAATTTAGTTGTTCCAACTGTAGTTTCGGTCCCAAATAACTCTAGTCCTGAGGATAAAATAAGACTACCCAAATTAACAATTCCTATTTTTGATGGAAATATGTTAAAATGGCCAACATTCTTTGACTTGTTCAGTTCGTTAGTCCATAATAACAGATCGTTAGTGAACATACAGAAGTTTCAGTATCTGCTTTCTTTCCTACAGGGTGAACCACTTAACTTAATAAAATCTGTCCAAACTACTGATGCAAATTATCCCATTGCTTTTCATTCATTAGTAAAAAGATATCAAAACAAGCGAGTTTTAGCTACCGCTTATTGGAATGCAATCATGAATATTCCGGTTATGAAAAATAATTGTTCAAAGGATCTCAGGAATATTTTGGACACATTTTCAGAAAATTTGTCCACTTTAGAAGCACTCGAATTTTCAGTAGATCAATGGTGTTTTATTTTGTTTAATTTATTACTGCAGAAAATAGATAAAACGACACGCACGCCATTTGAAATGTCGTTCACTGAAAAAGAAATCCCTTCTTACAAGGATTTGAGTGAATACTTAGAAAAGCAGTGCAAAGCTTTAGAATCAGTTCAGTATATGCCTGGGCAACAAGAGGTCTCAGGAAATAAACCTGGGAAGCTGTCGGCACTCCCCTATGGTGCCTCTAAGCCAAACAACCCTCCAAATTACTTAAAAAAATCTTCACTTTCTACATTGCTTGCCAGTAATATACCAGGACCATCAAAAAATTTTCAATCTTGTTCTCATTCACAAAAGTGTGAACTTTGCAAAAATTCTTACCATCCTTTGTCGCAGTGTTCAGAATTTATATCGAAAACTCCTGCGGAACGTTATGCTTGTATTAAACAAATACATGCTTCCATAAACTGCCTTAGATTCAAGCACTTGTTGAAAGATTGTCCTTCAACCTACAATTTTCGCATTTGTCGTTATCGCCATCATACCATGCTTCATTTGGTACAAAATTCACGCACAAAGAAATCAAGTCAACCAATTACCAGTACTTCCTTGGTTCGAAATTCGAAGGCACCTTCAAGTGACGTTCAGCAAAATACTCAACAATCTACAAATAACTCTTTTAGTTTAGGCGAGACCGGTTCTTCGCCTCAAACTTCGCTATCCCTTAGTTCACAAGCCAACCAATCTTTGAATTACTGCACTTCATTCTCGACTTCTACGTTTGATACTACTGTTCTTCTATCTACTGCCCAGGTAGAGATTTTAGACGCAAATGGAAAATTCCAAACAATTCGTGTTGTATTAGATTCGGCAAGTCAAGCGAATTTCATTAGTCAAAAATGCCTCAACCGTCTAGGATTAAAAAGAGAGGGATACTGTATCTCAATCCAGGGATTAAATCAATCCTCTTCGATTACCAAGGGGATTGCTCGTTGTACGGTTCGCCCGATTGGAGGTACGGAACCAACTCTCTCATTTGATGTCTTGGTTCTACCAAACCTTTGCACAGATATGCCTGCGTTTCCTATAAACACGAAAGATTGGGATCACATCTCTAATCTTAAACTATGGGATGATTACGTTCAATATACCTGCACCGGTAGATATGCTACTGGGAGCCGAAATGTATGCGGATATTTTGAAACCAGGTCGTATTCATACTCAACCTGGGAAGCCAACCGTTATGGAAACGGTTGTTGGTTGGGCCCTTTTAGGAAAGACGCAAGATGTTTGTACTTCACATCGATCCTTGCGTCATTTTCGGTCTTTCTAGATGGTACCTTAGACTCGATTGTTAGAAAATTCTGGGAGATCGAGACTATTCCTTGTAAAACTCATTGCCATTTAAACAGGGAGAGCCTGATTTGGGGAATACATTTTCCTTAGCTTATCGATGCTTGGTAAAAATTTTGAACTTCGACTCCTGTACTCCAAGTTTATGAAGGATTACCTAGAAAACGGTCATATGAGCCTAGTAAAAAATATTGAGGGAAATCCCAAAGGTCTTTGTTATCTACCGCACCATGGCATTTTGAAATCGGATAAAACCACGTCGAAAATAAGAGTTGTTTTCAATGCTTCGGCAAAGGGTTCGAAAGCAATCAGTTTGAACGATACCTTAGTTTCCGGACCCAAACTGCAAACGGATATATGCCTAATTTTGTTAAAATTTCGAGTTCATCCAATAGTTTTTTGGCAGATATTAAGCAAATGTACCTACAAATTTGGATGAACCCTGCCCATAGAGATTACCAAAGATTACTCTGGCGATTCAGTCCCAACGAACCTCTTTAGCAATATCGTCTCAATACCGTATTCTTCGGTGTAACTTCAAGTCCATATTTAACCCTTAGAACCGTAAGAGAATTAGCACTTCTAGAGATGAAAAGGTATCCCGAAGCGACACCAGTTCTTCTTAACAACACCTTTATGGGTGAGATTTGCGTCGGAAGTACCAATTTAAGTTCTGCGTTGTCTTTACAGCAGGATCTAATTACCTTGCTAGAATCTGGTGGATTTGAGCTACAAAAGTGGGCAAGCAATTGCCCCGAATTACTTCGGAATTACCCCGCTTCCGAACGTCAAATCCCAATTTCGTTCGATAAGGAAGGATCAATAGATAGTCATTAAGGTTCTGGGCCTACTTTACAATCCGTGTTCTGACACATTTGCGTATGCATTCACTCCTTCGGAAAAGGCTTGCACAAAACGAAATATTTTGGCCGACATTGCGAGGATTTTCGATCCTCTAGGTTTTGTCACTCCTGTTTCATTCTTAGCAAAGCACATTATGCAACGCCTTTGGGTCTCGGGCATCGATTGGGATCACACTCCTTCGCAGCAAATCATTGAAATTTGGTCCCAGTTTAAAGCCGAACTTTCTTATCTCTCTCAAATTGCATTGCCTCGTTATATTTTTGTACAAAGAATGCAGAGATGCCAAATATTAAGGTTTTGTGACGCCTCAGAATTAGGATATGCCTATGGTGTGTATCTTCGTACCGAGGGGTTTGACGCTTCAATAAAGTCCTCTTTAGTTATGGGCAAAGGAAAGGTAGTCCCCTTGAAAACCCTCACTATCCCAAGACTCGAACTGCTGGGTGCTACTTTACTGGCCGACTTAATGATATTCGTTCTCGACACTTATTCATCTTTAGTGACCATCGACCAAGTCCTGGCGTTTTCTGACTCCAGCATTGTATTATCCTGGGTCTGTAGTTCACCACATAAGTGGAAAACGTTTGTCGTTAATCGTGTCAGTCATATATAGGGAAAAATCCCACATGTTCGATGGCATCATATCATATCAACGGAAAATCCTGCAGATTGTGGAAGTCGAGGACTAACCCCCAAAAAGGTGAACATCCCTTGTGGTTTAAAGGACATCCGTGGATCAATCTGCCTTGTTCGGATTGGAATCTTTCTGAATTTAGTTGTCCGAACTCGAGAAGCCCAGAAGTAATACAAGAACAGCAAACTGTCGTTTTAAATACCAATATCAGTGACAATTTCGTAGATACCTTGTTAGATCGATTTACATCTTTGGGAAAAATTCAACGCCTTCTTGGTTATGTCCTTAGATTTATTCACAACTCAAAACCCAATTTGTCTAAATTAACTAGTTCTTTATCAAAAAACGAGCTTCAAATTTCGTTATACACTTTAGTAAAAAGAGTTCAAGGTATTCACTTCTATGAACTTATTTCTAAAATTCAAAATAATTTGCTTTTGCCAAAACTTTTTCGCAAATTGGCGTTATTTCTGGATGAAATAGGACTGATCAGGGTGGGCGGTCGTGTTGGATACTCAACCCTTTCAATGGACGCTAAACATCCCTTGTTATTACCACGAGATCATCGACTTACCTATTTGATAGTTTAACATGCTCACAAGCAACATTTGCACCCTGGTCTGAATGCCCTTCAATATCTTCTTAAACAACAGTTCTGGATTTTATCTAGTCGTAGAGCTGTTGAGAAGGTCGCATCAAAATGTCTTCGTTGTTTTCGAGCCAAGCCCAAGTTCTATAAGCCATACATGGGCGATTTGCCGTCTTTCCGGATTAGACAATTAAAATGTTTTTCTCATGTGGTAATAAATTATGCTGGTCCCGTACATATCACCATGGGCCGGTATCGGGGTGCTAAAGTTTTAAAGGCCTAATTTGTGACTTTATTTGTTGCGCTACAAAAGCGATACACATTGAATTAGTGTCGGACCTGACATCGGAAGCGTTTCTCGCAGCCTTTAGTCGTTTCATCGCCCGACGAGGGAAATGTACAAACATTTATAGTGATTGTGGGACCAATTTTATTGGCGCAAAAAACCTCAATAAGCTGGCTAAGCAATGGGCTCACACCCTAGACATCACTTGGCAGACTAGTGCACCTGCCTCTCATTTTAATGGATTTGCGGAAGCAGGCGTAAAATCTATTAAAACCCATTTGATTCGAGTCATAGGAGAACAAACCTTGACGTATGAGGAACTTCTCACTTTGTTATCGCAGATCGAAGCCTTGCTAAACTCTCGACCTCTCAGTCCACTGAGCTCCGATCCCAACGATGTATCGCCCTTGACTCCAGGCCATTTTCTAAATCTGGAACCATTAAATTCAGCTCCTGATCCCGATTTGTCTAATCTAGAATTAAACTCTTTTATCTCGTTGGCAACTAATTCAGAGGCTCAACCGAGATTTTTGGAATCGTTGGCCAACCGAATATCTCCACACTCTTCAGCAAAGATCTAAATGGAACGAGTCGGGCTCGGAAATTAAACTAAATACGCTAGTTCTAATTAAAAATGAAAATAAACCCCCTTTACAATGGGCTCTTGGTAGAATTGTGGAATTACACACCGGTCGAAAATGTACATGCAAGCCTAAAATATCAAATTCATTTTTTCAATGTAAAATCCCGTAAAAATCATACAGGTTCTACGTTATCGCACAGAAAATCCCATGTAAATTAAAGGGGGGTCAAATATTTACTCTCCTATTAGTTTTAGAGAGAGGTACTAATGGAACTTTTAAAGGGCTTGGTAAGATAAGGCTGACTACCAAACTTGAATTATTTGTTAAAAATGGTTGAAAAGATCACTCATATAATTAGAATAATTTGTTGTTACATTTCAGCAATTTAATTGCCTTTTTCAAACCTTATTAATCAATAAATGAATGCCAAAAGTAAATATATTTAATTGTTTTTGACGTCAAAAATTAAAGATTAATTTTCCATTAAAATGCTTTATACAGGGTGTCCCATAACTAGCATAGAAGATTACAGCAGTGCATTCTACGGGTAAAAATAAATCAAAAATGACCAATAAACATGTCTACGAATTCTTCCTAAGGGAGCTACCACACCTTAAAAGTGGAACTTTAAGGAAGGTTTATTCCTAGTCCTAGTATTTTCCCAATTATTGGGAGTAAATGTCTACAATTTGGTATATACACTGAACTTTTAAGTGATAAAACATATCAAAAACATGGTTTTTCGGTCAGGAGCATCTCAAATTGTGAGAAACACAGTTTTATTTTTACATTGTTACAATGGTAGTGTGCTCAGCGTATTGGTTGTACAAGCCGTACTGAAGAAAAGGAAGGAGTTACATTTCACAGGTCAAATATATGAGTAAATTAAACAACACGCCTGTAAATCTTAAAATATTTTTTAACTGGCTGATATTTTAAGAGAATTATTTCAACTGTTGATAGTAATATGATATAATTGATGATAATGACCTTCTATAAGCCAGTGCCTTATGGCGGCAGTGGCATTACACAATTGCATGTGACGTCTAATTTTATTATGCAATAATAATCATTTTAAAATAAGGTAATTGGGGTTATTTATTTTCAGTAAATTTACGTTTTTAAGTGTTTTCATTCCTTAATATATGTTTTAGATATATTTCTGTCTTTTTTCAACATTTTGGTGCCGAATAGTCACAAATTGGTGTACGGAATTACGCGTCCCCTCCCTTTCTTTGTCAAAGGGGGGGCAAAGTAAAAAATAACCTAACTATTTTCTGTGCAGTTTTGTTACTATCACGACCTGAAATTAAATTAAGTGTTGACCTTCCTCAAGAAAATTCTTGTTTCACTTTGCTAGTATGCACCGTTTTGGAGTAACATCAATTCAAACATTACAGCGAGTATAGGATAATTCAAATTTTCAGGCTGACAGGGAAAACAAATAAATCATACATAACAACCATAAAAACATGATAGAACTGTCAAAGATAAGACGTTTTACTAAAGGTTCGTTGGTTTTCTGTTGAAAAATGCAAGGCTTTACAAAGCGTGAATTAGCTGACACATTTTGTGTACCAGCCTGAAGTCACATTCGCTCTTTTTTTCAAAGAAATTCGTGTATGGAATAGCACCAACCTAATGAAAAATAATAAAATTACTAAATAATCCGATTTGGAATTACATTTGCTTTTTTTTTAATGTATCAACGCCCTTATTTTATGTGATATAGTGATGTAATATGTCGTAGTCAATGCGAAACATCCGTTTCGATGTCGACAATTGCGCGTATACAAATATAGGAGGCGTGAATTCAAAATTAATTTACAAAATTTGGGCGAGTTTTGGAAGAGGAGGATTATTCGAACAAGGTGGTACCTGCACACACCTTTTAATGCCCTATAGGCCGTTTTTCGAAAAGTAGTCCATAATTTGAAAAATCCACCTCGATGTCGGCAATTGCTCGTATACAAATATAGAAGGCGTGAATTCGAATTTAATTTACAAAATTTGGCGAGTTTTGGAAGAGGAGGATTATTTGAACAAGGCGGTACAAGCACTTACCTTTAATGCCCTATATGCCGTTTTTCGAAAAGTACTCCACAATTCGAAAAATCCACCTCGATGTCGGTAAATGCGGGTATACAAATATAGAGGTCGTGAATTCAAAATTAATTTACAAAGTTTGGCGAGTTTTGGAAAAGGAGGATTATTCGAACAAGGTGGTACAAGCAGACACCTTTAATGCCCTATATGCCGTTTTTCGAAAAGTACTCCACAATTTGAAAAATCCACCTCGATGTCGGTAAATGCGGGTATACAAATATAGAGGTCGTGAATTCAAAATTAATTTACAAAGTTTGGCGAGTTTTGGAAGAGGAGGATTATTCGAACAAGGCGGTACAAGCACTCACCTTTAATGCCCTATATGCCGTTTTTCGAAAAGTACTCCACAATTCGAAAAATCCACCTCGATGTCGGTAAATGCGGGTATACAAATATAGAGGTCGTGAATTCAAAATTAATTTACAAAGTTTGGCGAGTTTTGGAAAAGGAGGATTATTCGAACAAGGTGGTACAAGCACACACCTTTTAATGCCCTATAGGCCGTTTTTCGAAAAGTACTCCACAATTTGAAAAATCCACCTCGATATCGGCAATTACCGTATACAAATAATATAGAAGACGTGAATTCAAAATTAATATGAATTTATAGTTTAGTGTTGAGTGGAAATTACGTCATGGGAAAGTGTTTTGTAGTTAAGATTACTTCAGGAATTGGTGCGAATGTCTAATCAGGATGATGTAACGCCGCAACACTGAGAATTGAGAGTGAAAGTAGACGACCGTGGTTTCTATAGTATGTTAAGTTAGAGTGATTTTCCAAAGTGTAGTGACGACGAAAGCAGATCAGGTTACATTTTTTTTTTGCATGTAGCCTGATGTTGCAAATTTATGCCAAGGACGTATTTTCTAGATGGTGTATACGAAATTTGTTTCGGTTTTACCGCGCGTACGGTTTGAAGGAATTTTAGCTTTGTGGTTAATTATGTTTCGTGAAGTTTAAAAATAAGTGGCGAGCGATGAGTTGATTAAGTCGTGCGTAAGCTGATACCCGGTGGCGTTAGGTTAACTTCCCTTATCTGCGTGTGTATCAAAATAACGTGTAGAATGGTGAAGTTTCGCGGGATTTTTATCCCGTTTCGCGTTGCGTATTTTAATGGAAAGTTTGGAGTACACTTTATTTTAGTAATTTTGTTTTATCGGTGCACTAGTATCACCTAGGGGAAAATAATCGTGAACGACTTTGTTAAAGACTAAAGAAGTTTGGTTTACCGAATTTGAGTATTGAAGGGGTTGGTTGTGTGTGTTGGATGTAACTTAAATGCTCCAAGAAACTACGTAGAGCCTTGCTGACGGCAATCGTAACCAGCCGTCAGCTAATGCAGTAGAATTTTGGGTGTCCTGGGTAATGTGGATAGCGGCCAGCTATCGCGCCGACAAGAGAAAGCGCGTCCGAGACCGGGGGCATCCCTTTACTGTTTCGACTTTGGCATCCTGAAGGTGTAAGATGCTTAATGTTATTTTGAGGTTAGAATAAATATAAACATTATTTTAAACAATATTATCGAATTTAAATGTTGTAAAATACGCATCACCAGTTTGAGGGTATTTATAAGGTACAGGTATATTTGTTATAGATATATTTACGAAATTAGTCATTTATTTACGTAAATTTTGAGATATTAAATTTCTTTTGTTTAATGTTGAATGCTGGTGACGTCGAATTCGTATGGTTTGTGATTTTTGAAGGTATAATGAAAGATTTGAATATGTGTAAAAAAAGGGTGTGTCGCCAATCTTGAGCTCTCGGAAGCGCTTTTGTAGTAGCAAAAGAAAGGAATATTTGTTTTGTGAAATTTTAAACTTTTAAGGAGTGATTTACTTTTAAACTCTCCGGCGATAAAAGCTTTTGTTTGAAAGGTTGAACTTGATTGTGTACTTGGACGTTCACTTGTTATTAAATAATTTAATAGACGTTTGCTAATATTCAATTATTGAGTTTCCTTTTAAGTGTTGGATTTCTTTGTATACTGTATACCAGTGTAAAAGGGCGTTAATCTTTTTTTTATTGTTCATGTGTGTTCTTCACTCAGCGATTTAGCGTTTGGGATCATTACGTTTCTGAATAGACCCAGGGAACCATTAGCGGCGAGCAAAAAGGTAGGTTCAAGTGTTTTTCCCTGGTTTATCCTTGTGCACCCCGGGTGGCGCCCAAAACATTACCCGATCAGGCTTACCGTTTTAACGTAACTACAAAATTTTAAATAAAACTTACGGCGATCTAGGGTCCTTTCGGTTATTTGCTTGTGCAGTGTTATAATGCCGTTTGAATCCGTTAAATCGAATTACCAATGTAAACAAAAAAGTAGATGCTGTAAAAGAAAGAGCAAATGGTATGAACATGAACGTATTACTCCGTGTAGGAAAAAAATAAGAATATAAGTACCAGAATGGTGGGAGACGTCGTAGGAACCCATCACAAAAGTGTCTTGCAAATTTACAAAAACTACTATTATTCTTACAAACCAAGAGCGTCAATCAAATTTTTGTTTTATTGTAACGGAAAAATGCAAATAATACGCACTGTTACACATTTTCTTTTTGGACTAATCCTGCTTCACCCTAAACAACGAGCCTAATTTTCAAAATTGTGGGTATTCGTGTAAATAATATGCAAACATCTGTACCAGGACTCAATACCCTCAAAAAATGTTAGGGTGGGAATTTATGGAAATCAAAATATTGGACTTCTTTTTTTAATAAATAAAGATTTTTAATAATAAAGATTTAATTTAAATTTTGGAAAAAGTCGTTGGTGAAACTGTGGAGATTTGATTTCAGGTGGATTCATTTCAGGTTCATAACTCCAGTGTCGTTAGTACTTGGATGTTTTTCATGAGAATGTAATTGGGCCAAACCATCAAAGTAATGGACCAGTCGGGTCTCCTGATATTTCACTACGCTCGTGGTCAAATCCTTACGCCCAATAAGCATTATATGAGTGTGACAGAGATATAACTTTACCGATGTTGCCACTTGTACATATTTGCATGTAGGCACAATTTATGAACTACTTAAGTCTCCTTCAATCTAGCAGAATACACTTTTTTGAAAACTCTATAAGGTTTTCGAAAAGACCTCGCGATGCAGTAACCCAATCTGTGATAAAATTCAGTTCGGGTTTTTTCTAAAATTTCTTGGGTGATGCTGTTTAAAGACTAATTTTGATACGAAGTTCGTCCAAATTGTTATCACGTTCATGCCTGTGCCCATAAATTTGATTACGTATCCCCAAACAAAGAAGTCGTTCGTCGCGATATCAGGTGAGCGAGGAGGATATTTAATAGTACCCTTTCCACTAATAATGTGGTTAGGGAACGTAGTTTCCAAAAACTGTTGAACCCTTATTGCAGTATGAGCAGGAGAGCCATCTTCTTCATACCAAATCTCATCAAAATTTATATTGAGGCGTTGAACAGCTGGAACTATCTGGTTGCTCAACAGTTCTAAATATTTTCCACATTCAAGTTTCCGTTGATAAAAATGGACCAATTATGGAATTGCCTAAAATTCCTGTCCACACATTAACGTTTTGGGGGTATTATGTCCAGTTAGGAATACTAATGTGTTTGTTTTACCGAGAGTAACCAACAGCGACAGATGGATTGTGATAGCCATGTAAGTTAAAAGAACACTCGTCGGTAAACAACATATTTTCAATAAATCTGTCGTTTTCATTAGCCCGATTCATCATATTTTCACAAATATATATATATATATATATATATATATATATATATAGCTATGTTTTTAAAATCTGATTTATTAAAATGATGTTTATTATGTTTATACTTTTTTTAAGCTCGACAAGAAATTAATTCGTTGCCAAAGATTGACATATTCGTCGGTAAATCAGAGAAATCTAAATAACAATTTTTTCGTTCTCGTGTATAACTAGCTTTAATCATTTGTCAACATTTACATTTTACTGACAGACACTTAACAGCAGAACCAACTTAATACAAATAATTCAAATTTGGTAGACGGTCTTGTCGTAAACCACCTTAACTTCAAACTCAGTTAATAGAAGATTTGTGCTATTTCTGTAATTCTGTTCTAGGACAATTGTGACACGTTTTCTTTTTGGAAGTATGTAGTGTGTCAATTAGTTAAAACAAAAGGATTTCCAGATGACGACGTCTCGTATAAATAAGAAATTGTTTGCTTATGTATTCTTGTTCATTACGTGAATAAATATCGAAACGCTTAGATCTCTCTGTTTTATTTTTCACTAAACTAACTATTTTGGAAAACTTTCATTATTCAGTCATTATTGTATTTTGAATATAGATTTTAAGTTAGAGCTGGGTTGGATAAGTTAATAATAAAAAGGCATAAAACGTATAATTCAATATGCATGAAAGGTTTTTCTTGTTTTTAACGGCAATGATCTCCAATAATTTTAGTTTTAAAGGAGATAACCTAATAAGTTTTGTTTCAAAAATCACAAATTTATCTAAAGTCGTTAGTAGTTAAATACATATTAGTGCTTGCAAATTTAATTCCAGTTCTACATAACATATATTTGACTATAACAATTTGGATAGCCTGATCAAGTAGGATATTAACACGCCCTCCCTCTAATTTTTTATGTGGTTTGGATATTTTCTTCTACTGACGCCCAGAATGGTTTACTGTATTAATTGGACATCTAATAAATTTTGTGCATTTATAGTGCATTAAAGAAGTTGACTTTTTTAATTACGTTTCCGCAAAATTAATGGTTACTCAGAACTAATACATGGTTATGTCACTTTTGTTTTATATAAATTGTTTGAGGAATATTATCAAGCAATTGATTAATGTTTACAGTTTATCTACAGTCCTATGCGTTTTTCCTGTTTTGTAAATGAAGCAAATAATTTATGCCAGTTACAATATCGAGTGTTTTATAAAAAGAACCATATTTAATTAACGTACTCTATATCAAATTTAAATGTTTACAGTTCGTTTGCAAAAATTGAATCTTACATGCAGGGTGAACAAAGGCTTATTTTATATATGAGGGATAATTCATTAAAATTAGGAAAGCATCCCACTGCTGTTGTAATATAGTGCATTTTAGAATTTGTTGCACTAGTCTATTAATGAAGATATTTCTAGTGATGCAAATATTAAGAAGTGTTGTGGATATTTTTAAACTTTTTTTAAAATTTATTTAAGGACTAATTTATTCATTATCTCGAATCCAAATAAATTTATTGAACTTCACTCAAACGAATCTTAACGCATATTTTGAAAATGTAAAGTAAATATTGTTACATTTCGTGTTAGTTATTAAATTCCATCATATTAATTTTTGAATTTGTTCGCAACTTTCAGTGTATTCGCTTCACAATCTCGAATTTTTATATTTCGAATATTTTAAAAATGGCGGGTTATTCTCTAATGGAAGTTTGATTTGTACAGGCGCGTTTCACACTATCAAATGGAATTTGATTTCCTACTTCGTTTGAGGTTAAAAATGGTTCTTGTAAATGAAAGAAGAAAGCTTTCGATTTTCCTAGTTTTATAAAGTGCGTTACTCACTGAGGTTTCTCAAAGCTTAATTTATATTTTTTATTCACGTTGATTAGGTATGCCATGCTTTTTGTCTAAAAACATCACAAATTCTGCTCCGTTTTATATTTTCATCAGTAGGAAAACCACACCTAATAACCATAATTAACTATAATTGGTAAAACTGTTTCTAAAACCAATATCTATCTTTAGATGTATTTACTCCATTATGATAACTGATTTCTACAGTCTTTTATGTGTATATCAATAAGCAATTCATACTACTTTCTTTTTGTACAACCTGATTAAGTCAGGGTAAGTTTTTAGGCCACCCTAGGGGTGTATATTAATCTGCTGTATGTTGACTTTGACGCTGCAGTGAAGCTGATATTCTTCGCTACATGCTTCTGTCCATGGGGATCCATTTAAGCTAAGTGTGTTAAAATTTCTTTATTTAAATATAATTAATAATTACATTACAAAGAACTCTAGTTGTACGATCATAAAGTACCTTACAAATACATTAACTTTCGTAACTTTGTGTACGATATAACTGCGTTATATTAAAAAAACTGTTTCTCTTATGTTTAGGGTTTACTTAAATTTTTAATAATAAAAATAAAACGTGATCTTTATAACATATGTAAGATGAAAGAGAGATCACTGTCTTAGCAAGACGGCTTTAATGTTTTGTTTAACAAAAATTAAAGCACGTTACTGGCAGATGAATAAGCACAGCTACATGGAAACTATTGTGTCTGTTCACATTGGTAACGTGTATGGTCTATCGTTACTAGTTGAAATCACATATTTTACTGGAATTACGTACGTTTCGCTCTTGCCGTTTCGTCCCTAACCATTCGACCACTTGCGTTTCGCCCCTAGTCGTTTTGCCCATAACTGTTTTGCCTCCTAAGCGTTTCGCCTCCGAACCGTTTCGTCACTGAAGTTGTACCTCTAGCTTTAGCCAGATTCAGCTGTTTCCAGTTGCACCACGAGGAGATAGCTAGTAGGATTTCTGCAACCGTTTTTCTTTATTTTTTGATTTTTTGGTGTTTGTTTTAATTTTAAATTTTTCAGTAGATACAGTTATATGTAAGAAAGAAAAGGAAATCTTTTAACACCTCTGTTCTATCGTGCAACCAGAATAAAGTAAAAATTCAAAGTTGTACGCAATCCCACGCACGCAAGCAATTTTCAATATCTTCAATGATTCTTTTCATACGAGCGACATACTTTTTATTTCTTGGATATCGTTGATTGTCATCAATCTACTATTTCGTACTTATGAATACCTGACTGCATCTTCAAACATTCAATAACACAAAACGTAGTCTTCGGCGAATGTGTGCATCGTCAAAGTAATTGGCTATGGGTACAGCCTCTTCAGGAAATCCTTCGCTTTCAACTAATTCGGCGAATGCATCGCTTACGTTATCTTCAGGAAAAAATACCAAAGCGGGAATCATTCTGATTTAACGAGCGAACTCGTGATCATTTCCGTATCGAGCTTTGAGACCTTCAGTTTGAACTTTTCTTCAGACGGATTGCGATAAATGAAAAAAACATCCCGTCATTAAAATACCTGGAAATTCCACTTCAAATACTTGGATGGAAGTAAGTTCGAAATCCGTCATAAGTAGAGATAGCTGCAGTCCAGGTGGCAGACGTTTCAATTCTTGCAAAAATTTCACATCTTGTTTTATTTTGGTAAGAGAGCGCACTAGCGACACAAGGGCATTGTGTTTGGTGGCGTTGATTGTGTAAATTTGTTGAAACATGACTGGTGCGGAACTATTCTTGACTTTGGGCCAAAAGATGGTTACTTATAGTTGAAAAGACCACCATGCTTCCTGACATAGACTGATCCTCCAATGCACTTGACCATCAATCACAATTTCACTAAACATTCGAGGAATCATCAATTCTTGGATATTTCTTGGATGCGCAGATACTCCTTCATCTCATCTGGATCTACGTATAGTTTTTTTCAATGAATGCTTTTTTGGCAGAATTGCAGCAACATCCGCGTGAGCTTATGCCATGACGTTTGCAATAATCTTCACCATCTGCCCATGCACGTCCTTTCCAGCTCGATCGATGTTCGCACACCCATATCCCATGTTCATTTTTTTTGAAAAACGTAAATGTGGTTTACATGTACCAGTTATCGCTTGTTTCGCTTCGGTAAAGCGTACTCTGTCATTAGTAGAAATATCGAACAGAACTGAACTGTCGTAACGAAACACACAGTAGAAAAATTGTCAATATAATGACTTACCACTGGCTTCCTCAATTCCTTAAGTGCAATTTCTTAGAAAGTGCCCAGCAAAATTGCAGGTAATGGTTTTATAATATGTCATTACAAATTTCTGTTGAAATATACACACACATTTATATAAATTTTCCACACCAAACGGTTAGGGGGCGCAATGGCAGGGGCCAAACGGTCGGGGGCGATACATCCTTACCCCAATTTTACTGACATTTAGTTACAATTTTGTATGTTGCAAATTTTACTGTTCTACAATAAACTATAAATCATTTACCTAAGCTTAAAAACGATGCCGTAATGCACTATAATCTAATCAATAACCTATCAATTTGCTACTGCAGCTACCGAACCTTTTATTCTAAATTTATGTAAATATTCATATACGTTGTTCAATTTATCGATTTCCTAAATATTTGAGTTTATTTAGGAATTATAATAGTACAATCCTTAAGAATATAAGGATTGGTATTGAAGTGAAAATAGGTAATGGTTTTTTTTTGCTCATTTATTGTGTTTTACTGTTTACTGTCTTCTATAGCTTCACGTCCCCATGCTGTATTTAAAACTACGTCGCGTCTTGGGTATCAATATACTGTACAGTCCCACCAGCCACACAACTAGTATACTACCACTATAGTGATTATTAAAAATCAGCTGAGCTAGACGACATATTTTTATTCTATTTGTAACGTGTATCGTGCTACGTTCAAATATCATTTTGAACACGTTACAATATTAGAATTTTGTATTTCAAATTGATCTAGTAATTTACAAGTAGGCAATCATTTCTACAATCTTTCAAGATTCTTCTAACATCTCGCCCAAGTACCTTTTACCGAATAATTTCGATCGTAGTGGCTGCGCTTGAGACATTTATTACCCAATTTGTGTTTTATTTAAGAGTGAGTGTAGATTTTGAAGCAATTTTCCACATTCTTGACATCTTATTACGACCAACTCCCGTCTTCGATGAGTTTAGTCGGCAACCCGCCTAGGCGACGCCTACCGCGAATTTGGAGCTTATATAAAAAAAAAGTAAGATACATACGTGATACATGTACTTTAAAGAAGCTAATTCACTAATTGCAACACGCTGTATTTTCTCATAATAATTTGTAGTGCACTAAGTTATTTAAAATTCTTACTTACTTACTACTGTGTTTATAGAGAACAGAATTCCAGAGATAGCAAAAATCTTATTTTAACAGAGGAGCCTAGTGCACTGAAACCTTGACATTGAAAAACCTCAAAAATTGTTGCTCCAGTTGTTAGAGAGATATTTAAAATAAACCATTAATTTTGAAAAACTTTGGCACCCTAAATTTATCATACTTTTATTCTTACAGGTTTTATACTTATTTAGTTTTAGAATCAACAATGATAGAAACACTAATCACATAATAATTATTAATCATTTTAAACGTTCTCAGATTAGCTTAGCAATTTGAGTTGTTAAGACTTGTAAAATATTACTAAGTATAAAAAGATATTAATTAGGAAAAAATTTGTAGTGGTATTGACTCTTCATGATCATTAAGTAATATTACATTTTTCGGACAAGGTATTAAATGTGTGTTGTTTTACAGAAACTGCAAGACCTCAAACAGATTATTATAATTATGAACATGATGTTCCATACCCTGTACCTGTGTGGATTCAACCCAGCTATTTGCTTTCACCGGAAGAAAGTATTACATATAATCAGGAAGATAATTTGTCACCTGTCCCTGAACCAGAACACACTTCACAAAATTATGTATATTATCAAATGGACAATGGATATAATTCTTCTGCTTTACTTAGTCCTCCACTTAGTTCACATTCTCCCAATATAACACCATTTAGCCCAGTTTATAATGATAGGTTTGTGTGTAGTACCCCAGTGTCTCCTGTTGGTCCACATATGGATCCGTACCCAGTCTATTACTCTTTACCTTCTTACACGTCTCCCTACTATCACCAATTTCCTTCTCAACCACATGCATATTCAACCGTTTCCCCCCGTCCTCCTGAACCAATAACATCTCCCTTGCCAGTTTACAACAATCCAAACGATTTGCAATTCACCCATCCCACTTACATTTATTCTCCCCAAACTCCTCCTGTTGCTTGGTATCCTCCTAATGTTAATGCTCAAGGATTTATATATCCCACTCCACATAACTAAAAGTTCTGGTGCTAAATAAGTCAACTTCTGTAATATTTTTGTTTATTTATGTGTATGTACAACAATATTCGTTAAATACCATACACATTATTTAATAGTATAATTAGTGTTTAAAAATGGTGTAGGTAAGTGTATTATAAGACTGCACCAAAGAAAGATTATTATAGGCAATTAAAATGTGTCTAAAAATGTTTGTCAGTAGTTTCTAAGAGAATTACAGTTTTGTTATATAGAGTATATTTTTTGGTTTATTAATCTATGTAGTAGATTGTTTGTAGGTTTAAGTTTTGATACAAATGTGAGTTGTAGTCATTTAGTGAAATCTAAGCAGTATTCACAATTAATATCGCCTTGATATTTTTTGTGGTCTTAGATATTTTTCTAGTACATATTGAATACTTTATTTAGTTCTTGTTTCCTAAATTCTTTAACAATGTTAATACACTATTTAAGTGTATATTTACTTTTTGAAAATAAAGGTATATCACCCAAAACTATTTTAATGCTTAAACCAATGTATACTAACTCCTTATAGTAAAACCACCCAATGTTAAAATTGTGGTCTCATTTTCTTCGCATGAGAGCGACGTCTCCCTCTGGTGTTGGAAGTGAGGTATTAAAATTTGCTAATTTGAACCGATTTGAACAGTTAATTGCAGTTTTTTTCAGACGTCTCGGTGTATTTTACATGCGAGGTTGCCAAATGTTTAAATTAATCGCTATTTTTGTTACTCTCATCAGAACGTATGTCTTACTCACACCAATGGAAAACGTGATTCACTATTGTCTGAGATATGCCGAGTTTGATATTTGATTACTTTGTCGAAATAAAAATAACATCGCTGATAGTAAGTTTTAAGTTACTAAAGAATTGTTATACCTATTCCGGAAGCGAATACATAATCTTTGCACATTTAGTGATTAGCTTGTCACCTTAGCTCCAGCATTTTGACTAATAACTAGGTGTAATATTTTTAGTCCTTATTTGCCAGCAAATCGTTCGTCATTTATAAAACACCGCTAATTCACCACATAATTTTTGTTTCCATAGCTCCACCTTTCTTATGTTAATAATATAATTATTTATGGATACTAAAGTATGTGGTTAAATGTTCACTCAATATTTATAATATTTACTTTAAATAAGTTACTCCAAATATTTAATGTAAATATTATTATCTGTAAACTTCCAATGCTTCAATGTGTTCTTTTCTTTACAATTCCTTGGGATGAATAGATAAATTTTGTTATTTACTTTATAATTGTTTATTTACAATTGTTTGTCACGTGGGGAGGTGCCCATTTAATTAGATTTGGAACCGGGGTCTGGACGCCTGCTAGTTAAGCCACTGGTTAGTGAATGTATATTTTATTGCTTTTATCCTACTTAAACTAAAATTTAAAATTTAAATTTTTCAGTTTATAACTTTTCGTGAGAGTGTTTAGACTTAATTAATTATCCGCCGGGGTCAGTTGTTCTATTTAGTACTGAATTAATAATTAATAAAGCTATTGTAGAATTCTCTTTAAACTATACTGAGTTTTGATATTCATTTCACTTCTTTGTAAAAATTATTATTATGATCGAAATTTGTGGCGAGTACCATTTTAAAATTTATATTTCAAAAATGTCAACTTCTATAGTTTGCTAGTTATTGTCATTGTCTTTACATTTTGGGATAATAATAAAATTTTATTTTTTTAAATTGTTTATTACATATGCATTGTCTGGGGAGGCCATATTACATTTGAACGGGCTGCTTAGAAACATGATTAATTAATTAAAAATGTTTGTGCGAAGTACATTTAAAAATACCGATTTTTTTATTAACCTCAAATACAAGACCGAAAAGATTGCGTAGTGCAGTACCAATATCAATTGTGTCGACTGAAGAAATTCCTAAGATGAACCCGTTCCTTCATTAGCGGGACACAATTATCGTTGAAAACGTTATTCCAGAAATAAAAGACGCATTATCACAGTCTTCATCTGATGATTCCGAAACTCTTAGATGTTAAAACATAGTTCTAACGAGATAAAGTAAGAAAGCAGACCATATCTTTCTTAGTTTCAAGTCAAGATACATTCATTTCAGCCAAACAAGCATATCATCTGCAATAACTCATACACCCTTAGAAAAGTAAAGCTAATAGAAAATTGGTTGTAAAATCTGCAATCAACGCATTCGTCGATTTACCAACATTTACAACACGAAATTAAATATGTAAAATGACACCAAAATCTAATAAGATAATAAGTCCAGCAGCAGCAACATTAACAGCTATGCAGCAAAAGGGAAAGAGACAAACAATGGACACTTTCCGAACAAAAGACTAGCATTATCTCTTTACTATAAATCCCCAAGTAATTATCGTTAAACATATTGAAAACTTTAAACTTCCAGGAGTCAGTACGATCAGTAAGGTGGCTAAACATTTCGCATTTACAGGACAGGAGTACAAACTACTCTTATACCGAAAATTAGGAAATAAAATGTAAAAACTATAGTCTTTAATTACGAAAGACAATGTAATCGTAAATGTCACGAAATATCTATATAAAAGTTGGTTTAGCTTTTAATTTCAAATATGGGTATAGTGGAAAGGTTTCGAAGATTATGGACAATTTCGAAAGTAGATACACTTCTAAGACCCAAGCAACTCACGTCAACTGTGAAATTTTAATTAAGGGGTCTACATATTCCTGGAAAATTCCGTTTAGCGTATAATATCTTAACGCAATAGACATGAAGCCAGAAATGCTTTAAAAACATTAATTCACAATTCTTTAAAAGTTGGTTATTTATCCAATCGGGTCTGCGAAGTTCCGAAATATGAATAGTGTGCTATCAGAGTCCAATAAACAGAAAAGTGTTCAATTTGTTAGGGCAAATTTCGGAACATCATTCGACTATTTACGAAATTAATCGACAATAAAATATTTGCAGTGTTACAGTATGTACCTCACTTCAATAAAAAGTGTTAGAAACAATTTTTCAGAACAATTAATTGTCATATTTGAAAGTGAATTCGGAATAGCAGTAAGATGTTGAGTGTAGGTTGTCAACACTTATAAAATTGATAGTACCAGTTTTAACACAGGTAAGAGAAATTTTCCAAGAGAAGATAATAATCGGAGTAGTTAATTTGAAAATTAACATTTATTGTATTTCAGGAAGAGCCTTACCAAAACTAACAAAATTGCATATTTATCCAAATACTTTTGAAAAAATGAAAGTTAAACTTGCTACCCAAATTTTCAGTCATTCAATGTATGCAGCAATATTAACAGTAAAACAAACAGAGCAACTTCAGAGTGATTCCGCTGAACACACAGCTCTGTTTGTCAAAAAAATTAATGACATTTTTGATTGCTTAAATAGTCGCAGTACGTTCGATTCAAATCCTCTTAAACGAGGTTTATCTCTTACTAATCCTTCTTCAATTAACTTTCTAAAAGACTCTATTCCATGGGTGGAATCAATAACTGTCCAGGAAAAAAGTACTCTTAAATTCAGAAAAAATGTATATTGTCTCAATGGGCTGATTTTATCTTTACGAAGCATCTTGGAATTATGGTCCCACTTAACAGAAAATAACGATTGTAAATATTTATTAACTGGCCGCATTAATCAAGATGCGTTAGAAAATACATTTGGATTAATTCGACGTCATGGCGGATATAATTTGCATCCTACTTGCAAACAATTTAGATTAGCACTACAACATACAATGCATATAAAACTACAAGAACCAATTGAATCTGCAAATTGCGAAGTAGATATGGATGATTTTGTCGATATTCCTGAAGAAATGTGAGTAGAGTGATGATACTATTGTAGGATACAATTCTTTTTGAAATTACAATTTTTGATAGACACCAAAAAGCTAATTATTGTCTTTTTACTCTAAAGTAGGAACATTAATAATCCGTTTCTTTGCAAATAGGGTGAAAAACTCGGAAAGCGAGGAAGTAGAAAATGATAATGAAATACAATCCCCTCAATCACCCGACCCAGCGACAGAAAAAGATGCTGATTTGGAAGCAGTGTCAACAGCATATTTAGCCAGATATTTAATTCACTTTTTTACCAAAAAATATTCATCCGAAAGATGTGTGAAAATAATTACAGATCAAACTTCCGAAATCAGAGATATAGATTTACTAATAAAATATAGAGATTATGGGGAAGCTGACGAACGTGTCACCTATCTGAAAAAACCTTCCATGGCCTTTTATAATTTTGTTAAATCTGTTTTGATTAATTTTAATATTTTTTATTTGAAAGAAAAACACTCAAATAATTTTCTTAATAAAGTTTTTAATTTTACAAATAATGAAATAGAAGGAAATATTGATGAATGCTGCCAAACACACAAAGAATTAATATTGAAACAACTTTTAAGGGTTAAAATTTTTAAGACTTTAAAATGGGAAAGCGATAGTAAGGAAACCAGATCTGAAGTGGGCGTTACAAAAATTAAATCTTCTAGAAAACTTCAAAAACTTTAAGAAATAACTTTCTTGTCATGTAAGATTTGAGTATTTTTGGGACGTCAGTAATCACTTTAATATTACAATGTATGCATTATGGTTAGGTATTATTTGTTATGCAGTCATTTTAAAAGAATAGATAATGGCTCTGTTTCACATAATGGGACAATTCAAATGCAGAAGTGGTAAAAAAAACAAAGCCTCCCAATGTTAACTTTTTAACCATTTCTGTAAACTTGAATCCTTACTTTGCCTTACTTTTGACTAGCAGTGCAAAATTATTATGATTTTTGCTCGTGTTAATTTTTCTATTTTGGTTTCTATTCTCATCTTAAAACTTTTATTTTGGTTAACAATTAAATAAATGCTCAGCTTAATACCTTTTTAAATAAGCTTTATGAAAGAAACGTAAAGTTTTAGCAAAAACGATGTTTAGAGTAAAACACAAAATAAACAACTGACAAAAATTCACATTTTTAAAATGTTACCAAAATGACAAATTGTTACAGAAATGATTTTAAAATTTCAAGACTGGGATTTCATAGTAAATAAAAGTGTTATCCAAAATATATTTTATTCTTATAATAGAAATACAAAATAATAAAAGTTATTTTTTACTTCCACACACTCGACATATAAAAACGTCAGTTGATGATGTGTAGTTAAGTTTATGTTTCAATATACAAGTTAATTGGTATGATCTTTTACATTCCAAAGATTTGGTACCAGAGAAACTTTAGTAATTGCAAAGGTACAAGAAAAACATATACCGCTCGTGAGCTTAATATTCTTTGAAAATGGTAGAATTTTGACATCCGAAATAACAATTATGCTGAGATCTTTAAGTCAATTTTGAGTTGCTCTATCTTTTATAACTTTTTTTCGTCCCATAGTTTTTCGGGTAGATTGTTTTTCTTCATTCTAACGTCTCTGGATTCATTTTCTTTTTTAGAACAGCTGGGTATATTGTCACTTGCAACATCGTTGTCTCAATTTGGATCTACCTCATTGTCGCTTACAGGTTGGTTTTTGCCTTTGTTATTTCTCTGTTCTTTTTCATTAATTTTGATCCAAAAACTATTAACTACTTTATTATCATTTTTGAACGTAGCTTTATCATCTCTTCCATTTTTGGTTGTCTTAAATTTTTGGCTTGCCTCAGTCTCATTACTTTTTGGTTTTCTTGTGTTTCTTTTGGTACGTGTCACTTCTACACATGAAGCAACAGTGTTCATAGTTGCTGCTTCTTTTCTGTGATCACCTTCCAAAACTTGCTGAAAATCTTCCTTGGTTTCATTTATCTTCCATTTTTTTGCTGCACTTTTTTTTTAAGTCTGCTTCCTAACCAAGTTAGTCTCGTATGTTTGTTCCCTGTCCCACTTCAACCTCTTTTTTAGTTCATCAAGCTTCTCAACATCCATTTTCTCTTGTATTAGAGAACTAATTTCCAATCAGTCATTTCAGTAACATTATCAAACTATTCTATTTGTTAGCGAAATGACAAAATTAAACCAAACTACAAACAGCGTCATTTGTATTGAAAACTAAGAACAAGTTTAATTCAAAAATAAATGAAACAGACATAGACCGATATTAACATAAACGTTTAAAATAAAAAGTATATAAGTGGAGTTAAACACTTTTAATGTTTGTTATTGCAAAATATGCAACTTTTTCGTGGTATTAAGCAATCAATCCTAAGTTTCATGGAATGGACAGTTACCAAAATGACGTTTTTTCACTTTAAATACTAATTAACACATCATTATTAAATTTTAAATAAGTTATTAAAAAAAAATGCACCAAGAAGAACGTTTATTAATTGTTAGGAACAGTGAAACAAAAAGAAATTCGCATTAGTTTTTTTACTACAACCTCGGAAATGCAATTGTCCCATTATGTGAAACAGAGCCATATAATAAAATAGAAAACAATTACAGAAGGATTAATTTTAGAAAAAAAAACTAGATATTTTCTATTATTATTATTTTTATTATTAATAAATTACCTATTGTATTTTATTGATGAAAAATGAAAAAATTATGCATTGTTTGTCTAAATTACATTTTTTATTTGTGTATAAAATTTCTGCTTTAAAGTGTAATTGTGGCAAATTAAATTTGTTATAAATTTTATATTCTA
Organism: Vesta saturnalis; assembly: GCA_036346205.1. NCBI lineage: Eukaryota > Metazoa > Arthropoda > Insecta > Coleoptera > Lampyridae > Vesta > Vesta saturnalis. The sequence goes on along the minus strand of JARFJB010001904.1, from coordinate 778,950 downwards.
GGACTCTAGGTAATAGAAGTGGATATGTTTTAATTGGTTAGAGATAAAGATAAATTTAATAATGTAATTGCTTTCTGGTGCCAATCTAACAAAATTCAATCTAGTCGCGTTAAATTAAAATTTTGGTTTATTTTATGAAGTATTAAATGCAATTTAAGAAAAATTATCGTAATTTTTATTTTCTCCTCCCCTACTTCGTGGACGGAAAGTAAAAAAGCGTTTAAATATTACATAAAATTATTGTGATCACGATGACAGTGTTTGTTGTTTTGATGATAATTTCAAATTTTTCTATTTATGTGACAAAATTTTCAATTATTACTCAAAGTGTACATGTACATTAGAAAAAAGAAACCATACATTCATCCGTTCGTACGCTCCTGTTATACTCCGTCACGGCAATTTAAATTATAGTATAGTAGCATTTTTTATGATTCAACACCCAAAGCTAAAAGCGACAACAATGTAAAAGTATCGCAACTTCTTGTTTGGAGTCGCTATCGTCCAAGCTACATTTAAATAATGATGGAAACAATCGGCTTCAAAGTCTCGTATTCCATGGTTTTACTATAAGGAGTTAGTATACATTGGCTTAAACCAGTATGGATGCAAAAGAGATCTTTCATGCAAAGGAAAGTTAGTATGATCAGATCAAAAATATGAGATTGATAGTGTGATCAGATCAAAAATGTGAGATTGATCCGACAGTTGAAATATTACAGTAAGAGTTTTGGAATATTGGAAATAGATGCCTGTGGGAAAAATCCACAATATCGAAAAAACTTACGTGCACATCTCATTTGTATAAAAACTGTCAGTTTACACTTGCCATTGAGGAGCTACGAGTGTTTTTACGTGAAAGTTAAGTAGGTTTGTTAATTTGCTATTTTTGTTTAACTGTAATTGATGTAATGTCTGCATGTGTGGGAGATTTGCTTGTACACATATTATACGTATATTTTAGATATATCCTATGTATTTGTTATACTCTAGTGAAGTCACCAAATTTAACTTTAAAGCGGTATTTCATTTACTAAATAATGGTGTAATTTTTAAAATAATAATGTGTATTGCATATGGTTGCATCAACTACTAACAAAAACACTGATAAACATAATTTTTTTCGATAAGTAAGTAATTAACAGTGCAGTGCTGTGTTTCAGAAGTTTTTGAAATAATCAATTAATTATTATATTATTATTTAAAAAAATCATTCATCGATTGCTCATACTTAACATTAATGCAAATCACTGCGAATTCATAATAATTTAGGTCTTTGTATACAAATAATATTGTATTTAAAGTACAGGCAGGCACAGAATTGGAGCTGTAATAGTAATATTTTCTGGCGATTATATACCCTTACCACACTCATATTCAACATAAAGGCGTTTGAAAAATTGCTTATTTAAAACTATGTAGGAATGCCATCATAAACATTTACTCGTAAGTCCATTTTCGTAAATGATGAACTTTGAGAGTGGCAACTCTTAGACTTATGTTACTTTTCAACATGTATTGGTATAGTCTATACCACTTTATATCATTCATTCAAAGTCAAGCCATAATGGTCATAATGAGCAATACAATATAAAGAATCAGCGAAATTCTACCTGAGGTCCTTCCACATTTAAAGACAGATAGATAGACTGGGTTTTATTATATGTACAATAAATATTTTTGTTACTTACATAGTACTTGTAAGCTTTCAAGATTTTCCTCCATAATGGAAATTAATGTTTCTTTTTTAAAATTGTAGTAGTAAGTATAACTACATTGATAACTACATTCCATCTAATGGTTTTTTTCAGGAATACCGTTGCCGCCACTTAACGTGACCATGACCTCTGTTAACGGGATATTTTTTGACACTAATGTGTGGTTACTATGTAACATGAAGTTTCTAAAACTCATGAGTATATTGATTTCACTTAAAATGTGGCACATTCCTTTATAGAGAACCAGACAAACCTTCGGAGCTATCCAGTGGCATGAATAAAGAAAATGAAAGTGGTAATGTAGGATCAATCGTGTATAGTAACCAAACTACGGTATAGCTTGTATCTGTATAACATTCCTTCTAAAAGTCATATAATCAATATACCAAGCGTGATAACTTATAACACAGTTTCTCGCCTTTTGAGAAATTAGAAAAGGTAAGATTTCAGTATTGTGGTACAAGTAAACGATAACGTTCTGACTGTATAAAGAAATTTGAATTGGTGCACAAAAAAATACGAATCGCCTGCCAGCACAAAAACGACTCAAGAATATGAGAGGTAATTTCATGTTTATCTAACATTTTTGCGCCATACTTTTATTAACAGAATAATATGATGATTGCCTAACACAATTAAAATTGTAAGGATTATGGAACATGAAATCGATACATCTGCAATATCTAATCAAGCTATAACAGGGAATAGAATTGTAGAACTTGGATATGTAACAAAAAAGGTTTTATCAATTCAAGCATCCCATTCAAAATCTTGCACCTTGGGGAGTGTACATTTACACAAAGAAAACTGGACTGTTAACTGATCTAGTGAGTTTGATTTATTTGAAATGCGTTACTTGCGCAAAAATATTTTCATTTGAAGCTGAAGATCATGGAAGGCCAACAATAAATTCTGGAGTAGTGTGGGGGACATTGGCGTTACTATATGACAAAAGTATGTTACCTTGTGGTTATTCACCCACTAAATACTGCATTCAGTTTCATAGAATTTTTGTGTGCATACAGCCACATTAAACTATTGAATAACGTTTGTACTTACTTCTATTTCAAAGAAACACATTACAATTTTCTCACAAAATCGCGAAATTATGAACATATGATTAGCAACGGCAACTTCAAACTTTAATCACAATTAACACGAAATGGATTTTAAATAAAACGTCCAATCGTATAACTATACATGAAAGTAAACTTTAAGTGGTGACCCTCGATAATAGTGAAAAAGACAACACTACCTCCCACAGAAGTGTAAGAAAACCTGTCTTCAACGCGAGTGAAAATAAACCACAAACAAAGATGTGAAGCGCGAGTGGTAACAATAATCGCAACTAACCAATGTCGCGAGTTCACCAATGAATAAAAAACTTAATTGTAACGCAAGCGTTAATAAAAAGTACCAGCCAAGATGACAACTCCAAAAGTAACACTACAAATCCAAGATTGAAACTCGTTCGCTTCAATAAATTTCTATTGTGGTTTGTAGTGTTGTGTAATTTAACGGCCATAAGTTCCAGTGCTTCCAGTATACAATTGAAAGTAGCAATTTTGGTAATCGGATCCTTACATGTGGACTGGTCAGAGCCCTTTTAAAATCAACCACGTGACAAACGATAATATGAAATATGGATACATCACCAACCACCTCGATCTGAACTACTGTTTCGAAGTAAGGAATATCCTCACTAACCCAAAGAAAACCAAACAACTACTCGAAAGCTACAAAAAGTCATTTTGATATAGCACTGAAACCCTTGACGAAAGAAGTAATTGAACTAAATTACGACTTCAGAGATTGACCAAGAGATAAAGGTACTACGCAAGATTAACAGAAGGAAGATCTTTCACACGTGCTGGTACCATTAAATGTGGTTCAAAAGCAAGAAATTGTAAGCCACCATGTTTCTGGTAGATACTGGAACATGAGTCTGCATCTCCCCAGTAAATCAAGCAAAGAATCACAAGCAAAGGTGAATATATTAATTGCAGCCAATCAAGAAATATAGAGCCAATAATTAGAACTTTGACTTTCAACTACACAGATTTTTCTCATAAGAATTCATTCTTAAGATATCATCTTTACTATGGGGTTGGCCTATTTATAGCCACCGGTAGACAAGTCCCCTTTGCGAGTTTACTCACTTCCGACACGAAGATCAAGAAACATATTCGGCAAACTCTTGCGCAGGTACCGACCGCCGTGGACTATTGAATCTGCTGCTAGCGTCGCCAGCGAAAATACTCGCCCAACTAATATGGAGTATAAGATCAATATTTTAAATTGTGAATGCTAAGTATAGAAAGGTCATCATGATCGACACCCTTATTTAACAAAAGCTTAAAATATAAACGACCGGTCATAATTCATTGGCAAAGCGAGAGTGTTTGCGGCGATCTAGAATAAGGTCAGTGGTGTGGTAGACGTTACACAAGGGTGATCTCGAGTTTTTGCAATGAGTTTATTTTAAAAAGTTGTAAGTTTTTACTGAAAGGAATATGTTTTGTATTATTTGTTAACTACCTACTTATTGTCGTAGTTGTTATGAGTTGTAATTTTGTAAAACCCCTGGCAGATATCCGCATATGTTCGTGAGCCCTTATTAGTTAATTTAGTCATGACTAGTGCGATACGAGACAAAGGCACCTATCCTGGCGAATAGGTGTAACCTGAGCGGCCCTATGGGAACCATATGTAAATTCATTGGGAGTCTTTAAGGACACAAAACGCTAATTAACTGGTCTTTGGATTTATGTACCGTAACTGGGAATTTGTATCCTATGTACATAGTGGTATATCAATTAAGGTTAACGTTTCCAGAAGAGAAATTCTTTCGCGATAAGATGACGGAAGTGCTATGAGGAGATGAAATTATATCTCTTTAAGGAACAAACTTCCCAGAGTAAAACAGCTTTGAATATTAATTCCAATAATTTGTTGTTGGTATTGGATATATCGCAACAAAGGCAACGTTCCAATGAAATAATTTTTAGATAAATCGGAAGGCGGAATGAAAATTTCGAAGGAAACCGAGGAAGTATTCGCAAAATTTTTAGTGACGATGAGAAATTTCTGGGAAAAAACGCACGTTCCTTTAGTTTAATATCGCAGGTTCGGAATCTAAATTTCGGCGGTAATCTACGATGGATGTGATGTGATATAATGTAAGCTCTAAAATGAAAAACACATCAATATCTGTATTTCAGAATAATCGATTACAAATTGATTTAAAGAAACGAAATCTTACGTAACCTAATTTTAAATTTAAATTAAATTTTATATTAATTATGAGTTAGGAATACACATTTATTCGTTTTCGTTATGACAATGTCATACGGTCGCGGCTAGACAGAGAGCCTTTATATATAACTTTTCATCACTACCCATAGAATAAAATCTTCTGACCTCCTATTATCAAACTGTAAACATCTCAGTAATACAAATGTGTACCCTGTACGAGAATTTTCAAAAATGATGCATTTAAAAACTACAAAAGGGAAAGGCACAGATTTTACTGTACTTGTTGAAATATACGCCTCCGCTCCGTATGACGCTATTTTTAAAGCAATCCTCATGGTATAAGACACACAACATAGGTAGGTAAACAAATCACAATATCTCATTAATTATTGAATATTTTATTATGGTCTCAAACTATTTCATCTGGAGCGCAAGCTTGTGCTTTCTTATAATGATAAATTGTAGTAGTAAATATAACATTCACAAAGGCGATTTTTTAAACATTCTACTTGTGGTGCCATCTAGTCAATGAAGTGCTCTACTTAAGCAATTCAAACAAATAAATTTCACAGTTGTAAAATATATGCTACTGTTATAGTTATATTCAATAAGTACAATGTATAAGGTGTTACAAATACCTTTTCCTTGACTGTTTGGCAGAAAATTTATCAATAACATCAAAATCAATGTTGTGGGTTCTCTCATTTTCAATAGATAATATTGCCAATCCAGATAATCTTTCTTGTCCTATTGTACTCCTTAGGTAATTCTGTATTAGTTTCAGCTTTGAGAAAGATCTCTCAGTTTTTGCAACGGTAACCTGTAAGGTCAAGTACATAAAATAGGCAGAGGATGTTATTTTCAACAATAAACTTCAGTGATATCAGTTGAATTTCACAGTAAATCGGTTGGCTTATTGGACGAATCCACCATCCTATGTTGTTGCGATTAAATTTGGTTGTCTAATTTGATCAGTACCTGATTCATACCGGTGATATATTAACTCTAAATCTAGAAGCTCGAAAGACGTCCGTCTGGAGTCAACTCATCGATGTGTTATTTAAGGATACTTACTCGATTTGTGCTATATGTAGTAGGAATTCCTCTTTTTCTACAAATGCCTTGAGTTTCGACAAAAAAAACGTGATATTATTTTGAAAACACTGAATAGAATGTAACGTCGTTTTTAAAGCGTTTTCCACTTGCTTTAGATCTTGATTTTCCGACTTCGGCGTCTTGGAGACCATGCTGATTTTTTCCAATAATTTGCATTGTAAGGTTAGCAATAATACAAATTCGAATTTTTCCATTTTGTTCTTGAGGCTTATGGCCTGATTCCTCTCCTTTGTTGCATGAGCAGTTAGATTATTTTCGATAACGACTTCAACACATCATATTATCGAACTTTTAATGTGTATACTGCATCGTATCTGCCTGACCATTTGATTGGATTTAACCTTTTCAATGTTGTGTGCTCGTCAACATGTCAAAGTTGGCTCCATCTTACAATACTGTGTCCATAAAAAACATAAATACTTTCAACGTCTTCAAAGAATTCCTCTATATCACGATTTGCTGTGACAGCATCCTGCAATACCAGATTCAAATTGGAGCAGTCCAATATACAAAATATGCATGTGCCGCATTTTGTTTGTGGAGACCATTATAAGACACTACTCAGAACGGATGCTCCGTCATAACCTTGCCCTCTGCATTTTTTGGTCAACTTATTTCCGTAGACATTGACCTCCAGTACATTGATCCATTACTTCTGTTAATCTTGCAATCCTTCTAGAATATTTATCGTGGTGGGTGTATTGTTGTCGATGTCATCATGCAAAACCCTCACATAATGATACACTTCACTGTGCTGTTCGATTTTTCTATGTCCTGAGTGGTATCCAAGACAATGGAGAAGTATGGAGCAAACCGCAATTCTTATAAAATGTTCTCAAGTACTATATTTCCCAATTAAGATATAAATTGATTCTGAATAGCAAGACTCAGGTACTGTACACTGTTTCTGAACAACTTCTGCCTACACAGAATTGTACTTTGCCAGAATACCAGTCATTGCGAAGTTGTCTCGAAAAATTATCTGCTGTACCTCTAAATGGAAGATTGCATGTTGCCAACATGACATCCAAAATCCTATGTAGCACTTTTATCCAAAAACTTCTTTCATGTTTAGTGCTTTCTTTCATGATATCTTGTATTGCGCAGCCAGACTTCGTAAATCACGCCTATGTAATGCTGTGACGATTCATGTGTTTCAGTACTCTGCGTTACATGTCCAATCAGTTACTCTAACTAAACCCCGTATTTTCTGGTATCCAATTACATCCGTTTGTGAAAACATCCAACAAGGCGCACAGAAAACGCTCAACTGAATAATTCAAGCAGAATCGTTTAAGCTCTAACCTTCATTTTGTAGTGAATGTATAGTATGTGGTGGAGAATGAGCTGCTCTCTTTATTTTTGGGGAATGGCCCAGTTGGTTGAGCTGCTCCAGAATGAATAATTGTTCGCTTGTCAACAGAATTTATAACTATGTTTGGAAACGCGCAGCCGTGGATTCTAGAACTGAAATGCTATTCATATTCAACATAATATGCATTTTAAACTAGGTGAATGCTAGTGCATTATAGGACTTTCTTGCAAAATACTAAAAATATATGGGGTATTTTTATATCTTTGAAATATTCAGCTGATTTAAAAATATTTAATAAAAACCAAAAAGCTGACCCTAATACCCCCCCGCCCCCCAACCCATCATGACCGATCTTGCAAAAAGTTGTAAAATGAGCTAATAAGCCGATTTAGCGATAGTGAGAAAAAGTTGATTGCATAACCTTCTATACCTACATAATATGTATATGTAGGTTGAAAGTCAAAAATAGATATCTCACTTATCTTTCAAGATAACTATAGTCTGTTTCATACCATTTTAAATCAAATTTCACTCCCTTTCAAATAAAGTAAGAATATGTGTATGTTATACCAGCCATGCGAGGAATGTTTTCAATTTCCGGAAAACCAGAAAGTAGTGTTTTCATCAGGATAATATTTCATTAGCGCAAATGAACAGAGTTTTTTTCCAAAATCCCAAGTTTGTAACCAAAATAGTTAGAAAGTTATAACAATATCAATATTAAACATTTGAGAATTCATATCTCCTATACTAGTTGCTTTAGAAGAAGCAGGTTAGTTGCATTCAGAAGAGTGGCTGGTTGCCTAGAAAATATAAAAAAAAATTTTTAAAATGGGAGAGAATTTTGAATAAATCAATTTCGAATAATTGCTTAACTTTGACCCCTTAAATGTAGGTAAATTTACTACGTAAAGAAATCTCCTTAGAGAATCTTTATTTAACTACCTACGCATATCTATTTCCAATTCTTTTATATCTTGAACGGTATCAGAGATATATATTTCTACAAAAAAAATGTATATGTGACTATAACTGCCCCCATATTCAATTTTGAAAGTTTTAAAAAAATGCATTGTTATTGATGACCTGAATTTCAATCTTCTATGTTACAATTTGAAAATTTGCCCCCAAAATAAAACCCTTACTTACACATGCTAAAAATTATTTTCAGAAATGATAATATTAGTAAATTCTGTACATTATACAAGCTGGACGGTGATGTAAAATATCTGATGAACACTGTGTTATATTTAGTACATGATCAATACCGCATGATTAATTTATAAAAACGAAGGTCAATCAACACAAAAGCCAAGAAAATTCGATGGAAACATGAGGACTATACACCCAGTGAATTTTATGAGGACCGTTGAAGCACATTTAGAGAATTTCGAGATGGGAAATCAAAGGAAGGTTGATAATATGATAGAATTATTGGAAGGTCATGGGCTGAATTAAGGTAATGTGGGGTAACTATGTAACCGGGGTAAGTGTGTACGCAGGGCCTGTCAACTTGGAATTCAGCAGGATGCTAGCAACATCTATAAAAAAGTAACTAAACAAGTTATTTTAGCTATTCTAACACCAGAAGTGCCACATAAAATTAATAATCGTGATTTTGGCTTCGAGTGAACGTGTAACGAATTTCTGCGTCGTAACAACAACTTGACTGTTTTATGGTAATCAGCAATAATCCGTATAGACAATTGATGTTTTATCTGTTTTAAGAGTTTCATGCAATTATAAGGTAATGAATATTCTATTTTAACTTGTAGTTTTAAAACATATTTTCATTAAGTTAAAAATTTACTAAACTAAACTAAACCGTTGCCCCACCAAAAATTTTGAAAGGGAAAAGTGTGTAGTAAACATTGGAGGTAAGAGTGTAGTATGCTACACACTTGCCCCCACACTCCATTTGTTTTCAGACGAAAATGGTGCGGGTTTATAAGAACAACAGCATATACCGCAGAAACCCTAAAGAAAGCTTTAGATGAAATTGGAAAGGGCGTAATAACTCAATATACTGCCCATAAAAAATACAACATTTTACAGATGACGCTTAGCTATCACCGAAGAGGACTTGGAGGTGAAAAACGATTAATGCAGAATGTTTGGTAAGTATGGAAAAATGGGGTTGGGGCTTAACGCGTCGAGATGTTTTCAATATTTTTGAACAATATGTTACCGTAAATAATATTAAAACACTTTTTAAAAACGGGCGGCCAGGCGAAAACTGGTATCTTAGCTTTTCCAAACGTCACAACTTGTAGATTAAAAAGCCCCAATCTGTGGAATACGCTAGAAAGAAGTGCCTGGATCCATTTCTTATTAACAAATATTTCGAAATTTTGCAAAAAACCTTAGATGGCCTTAATTTATATGACAAACCCAGACAAATATGGAATCTGGATGAAACTAATTTTGTTTGGATGCCAGTAAAACCAAAATCGTAGGTAAACGAGGAGCTCCATCATCTAGAACCACTGCAGGAAGTGGAAGGGAAAATACGACTGTTTTAATGGCCGTTACTGCTGATGGATATAAAGCGCCACCACTGATTGTGTTTAAGGCTAAAAATTTATGGGATGATCGGATTGCTCCACAAAAAGATTCATATCCTGGAACCACTTATGCAGCCACCAATAACGGTTGATGGAGTCGAATATTTTCCTACAGTATTTTGAAAAAACTTTTTTTAGAAACATGTGGGCCAGAGCGACCAGTATTGTTGATATACGATGGACACATCTCACGTTGATGAAAGGCTAATTAGAGTTGCAAGCGATAATGGAATTACCATTCTTAAATTGCCCACACACTCATCTCATATCTTGCAGCCTCCCGATTTAAGCGTTTTTAAGCCTCTAAAAGTTAAATGGGATCAGGCTTTAATTGAGCGGCAAAGACACAATGAGGGAAGAAGAATTCCTAGGAAACAGTTCAGTTGTTTAGTAGGCCAAATATGGAAAGAGATAAATTCGGAGATAATATCCAGTGGTTTCAGAAAAGCAGGCATTTTCCCTTACAATAATAATGTAATAACCGAAGAGCAGTACGATCCGCTATCTCTCAAGAGATGGGAGGGCCATCTAAAAGCAAATATTGTTTCTGATAACTCAACCCATAACTTGCAAGCACCGCTTTTAGATATTAACCAAGAAAATACCAGTTCATTGCCAGGACCTTCTAACCAAAATACTTGTGTACTTTGCCACCTGAAGATGCACAACCGGGGCCTTCCAATCAAGTGGTACAGAGTAACTGCTCGTTCGAAGAGTTACTTATGTCTATTGCAAGACAAAACGATGCCCCTGCAAAAATAAAAAAGGGAAAAATAGCGTCAGGTGCAGAAGTTCTAACATCCGATGAGGTTATGATACACATCTCTTCATTGAACGACAAAACTCAATTTCAAAACAAAGGAAGAAGTCCATTGATGTCCTCGCCGACGATCACAATATTCGCGAGGAAGAAATTATTTACAATGACATTGATGACGACATAGAGGAAGAAATCAGAGAAGCAGAAGCTCTAGATTTATGTATGTCAGAAATTAGCAAGCCTGTAGAAGATATGGTGATTAATGATTGGGTATTAGTATGTTTATCAGGAAAAAGATGTAAAAAATACTATGTGGGACAGATTTTGTCTGTGGATAATGAAGACGAATTATTAGACATAAAAAAGTACCGACGTTAGATCCCTTATCTTCTTCAACTTTTTCGTGGAAAGATCCGGAAGAATGTGCTTCTGTTGGCAAAAATGATATCATTTCACTCCCTAAACCATCTATGGTCGGAAAGAGAGGGTTGTTAAAATTTGATGTGGCTTTTTCTGCGTGCAACGTTCAATAATATACTTAAGTATTGTTATTTTTAGTTATTGCATAGTAGAACTATAAGTTATTTTCCAACTTTGTTCGTTTTTGCATTAATAAATAGTTTGCTACAAAAAACCGAACTACATTATTTGGAATCTGTATAGGACATAATACGCACCTTATAAATATGTATTACTCTCTTGTCCCATACTCATTTATATGTATAAAATATGAAAGTTACCTGTCGACTACACACTTGCCCCAAAACTGAGGCAAGTGTGTAGTAAGGCCTTATTTTAGAAAAAAAAAAAAAAACAAAAGTCAAACTATTTTATTTTCTAGCGGTACAAACGTCGAGACGTGTTTGTTAAGCTTCAAAGGGCCTACCTTTAAATCTAGGATTAAATTGTTTAACGTTCAAGATTTGTATCTGCGCGTAAAGTCAAACTTATGCAATTTTACTAAACACTTACCCCACTTTACCTTACATCGTGAAAAGTGGACTAACCTAGAAGAAATGAAAGAAGATTTTTTGGAACAATTTGGTCTGAAAATGTCCAAAGCGAAATACGATCAAAACTATACACACCAAGACAATATAATCAACGCCATGGTAAATATGTAGATCACGTATGGTTCTGAGTGAGCAAAACAATGCACCTACGACCACCAATAGAAGAAAAACAAATGGTAAAGGCATTAACCAAACATTTTCCGAGTCAAATGGAAAACATATGGCTCAGGCGCAAGAACGATCGATCAATTAATAAGTGCATTATAAAGGATACAAGCGACCAACGCCAATGAAAGGACAGCATGGAATCTACCCCAGATGGAAAGAGATAACAACGAGAATAATAATCAGAAAAGATACAAGGTGGCAACAAAAAAGAAACGTTGATACAACTTATCACAGAAGATGTAGGACCACATACTAGGTCGAAGAATGTATGAATACTGGAGAGAAAACTGCTATAGCTACGACAGAAGAGATGATGAAATGGAGGGGGATCCAACAACCTCCTCCAAACCGTCTGAAAACTAAATCCGTCGAGGCGAAAAGCACCGCTGGTCTCGAGTACTATACTTATGGAGGAGCGCCCAAATTTGATTAGTTTTATTAGACAATTTTACAAAAATCCAACTATAGCGTAAATGAAGAGAGACAACGAGTAAGATCGAGAAATAGAAGAACCGGCATTTTGTCCAATAATCGTAGGAAAGCTGGAGGGGTGGTGCAAGACATACTGGTAGACACAGGAAGTCCCGAAAAAACGACACCAATAGAAAAATGAATAAAGGCGATGAACAATATGAGGAAAAGGAAGAACGAGAAGTAGTCGAAGGATTAATAGATCAAATTGAAGAAACATTTTCTGAAAATCAGGCCAACCTAATAGAAGAAGAACAAACGACCAGGATGTCGGCGAACATTGAAGTGTACAATATTGAAAGGAAAACAAACAAAGCTCCAAACAAGGTATTGGGAGTACAAAGGAAATAAGGCGCCAGCAGGCAGCATCACCCATTTGAGGCCTCCGTGACCAAACCAAAAACGCAGAACACGTCATCAGCCTTCAAGTAAGTGACAGATAAGTACAATTTAGCTTTGTGTAAATAAAGAAACTTTTATGTGTTTTATTTTCTTTGAATTTGAATATCAGTTTTGAACGGAGATTACGGATATTAAAACTTATACAAATACCAAAAGCTTTAATACAGAAGGAAGAAAATTTAATATATTTAGCAATTATACATATTAAGTAAGTTCAATGGAATGCAAATTTGATAAGTGATAACAATCATCATTTCTCATATTAATATAACCAATTCTTGTGTTGTTTGAGTGGGCTGGAGCATACTGATAAAAGAAAGAAAAAGGGAATTTGTTGAGTTCATTTATTCACACAGAAACCGGATAGCAATAAAGATATTATTCAACTCATGAATGATATCTTTACAAATCAAAACCACTTACAGTAAGTTAAAAAGTAATGATTTTAAATCTCACATAAACAATGTAAATGTCTATTAAAGAATTTAGAAACTATAAAAATCAAATAAAGAATACTGAATTTCAATTTTTGTAACGAGGGTAAGCAAACTAAAGAATTAGGTACATGTTTATGCTCATTACGAATGGCGCCCAACCCGGTATATATTTAAAACCACCACAAGACGTCACCCCCAAAAAAGAGAACCATTACAATTTATACAGTAATTCATGTTTATAGGAATGTTCATGCAAAATTAGGTACGTGTATAAAATGCTATTTTTGATTATATGGATAATATCACTCAGACAATTGAAGATCATGTCCTACCCTGTGAAATTTTTCTGGGCCTATCCAAAGCCCTTGACTCTATAAACCATATTTTTCTCCATACAAAATTAGAATGTTATAAGTGGCATAGCCCTTAAATGGTTTAAATCACATCTTACCAGTCGATACCAATACGTAAAAATTACAGCTAAAGATGGCTCACAATATTACTCTAATGTCTTGGAACTTGTACAGGGAGTTCCGCAGGGCAGCATGTTGGGTCCGTTACGTTTCAACATTTTCATAAATGATTTTCTTAATTTACAAATAAATGCCGTAAATTATGAAGATGATACAGATTTATAAGTGCGTGGTAATAATTTTAATCATTTACAAAATAGGCAAAAACTACTTAAAAATTAACTGTAAGAAAACAACAACCGTTCTATTGAAAACTAAAAATTCTGGGCGTTTCCCACATCGTATCATCATAAACAATGGTTTTATCAGTTTTAGTAAGTACACAAAGGTCTTAGGTGTATATATTGTCAGTAAATTGAGCTGAGCTCAACATATAAAGCATCTAAAATCACATGTATGCTGAACACTTTTCATGATACGTGTTCTGAAAAGCAAACTTGATGTGAATACATTAATTGCAGTCTATCATACAAACTTTTTGTCAACCGCAAAATTCGGTATTACCCTTTTGGGTGCAGCCTCGAGATTGTCAAGTGTTTTCACTATGCAGACTTATTTTGGTAAAATACGATCCAGCCCCGGTCGCGGCGTATTTAAATCTAATGGATTATTAACTCTGCCTGCAATTTGTATATGAAGTTTCAAAATTTATCCGAAACACAATATCGAATGTTAGCATTAATTTCTAAGTAATGTATTATCTTATGGCAATTTATATGTTATATTATGGTTCTCCTAGTTCAGGTTTAATACTATTGTAGTATTGTATTATCTATTTCAGTGTTTGCGTACTATAAATGGATCTCTCTCTCTCACTCATCTTATACTCTATAGGAATAGGTAATATTATAAAACTAGTTTAAAATACAAGGGATTATGTCAGGAGTGATTTTTCGCTTAGGCGATAATATCACGAATGCCATAATCCCTCGTTATAAACAAGTTTTATATGCTATTTTATCGCCGACTCTCAGTGCTTATTGTTTCCAATTTTGCTTCATTTAAATTATTTAAATAAAACTTTCCTTTAACAATTACATGCCATTGCTATGGTTTTACAAATCACTGTCATAACTAAATCTTTTGTCATTCGCACAAAATGCAGTTTGAAAAAGATTTGAATTTATGAGAAGATATTCTAAGAAAAGCAGAAGAAACCGAATCCAATATTGTTCCGAAACGATAGGAAGCTAGATACAAAAAGGATGTGTAAACATAATGTGTCCCATTTTGGTTGAAATTGTAGGGTTTGCGAGCAAAGATAGAAAGATGCGGTTTTCGCGACCCTGTTCTACTTTTTCGTAAAACGAAAGATACCACAAACAGAAATGTTATAGACCTATTAGTATTTGAGATACATGGCGAAATTCAAAATGTGCACATTTTAAGCACCCCTCGTAACTGCTTTGCCTTGTAATTTATCGAAATCGTGAAAACTGGGTTTATACAGAATTTTCTGTAGAATTTAAACAAAGTTCTGTTTTTTTTAAATGGAACACCCCGTATATTTTATGATTATATAATAGAGCTTACTCTCAGCTTTAAAAAAATATGTATTGTGTAGCACTTATTTTGCATTATTAACCTTAAAAATGAATGTTACGTTAATTTAACATTTTGGTGATATAGTTGGCCATGAAAAAACAAGGTTAAGGGTTAGGAAGTTTTACGCAAAAACATATATATATATATATATATATATATATATATATATATATAGACCGAGGCGAATCAGATCAATGGGTGAATCGGATCAAAATAAGAAATCCGTTAATATTTTGAACAACGCATTGACACAAAACACAAGCGTCTGCCGTCTTACGATCTCCTTCCCCCCCCCCCCGCTATCGGTAGTGTTTGGTTTCGACTAGTCCATCAGTGTCAAGGCTTCTCGGCAGCGAGTCGGGTGTTTGTGTGCGTTACAATTGCGGCGCTCATCTAAGGTAGGTACTTACGATTTCTTTGATTTATTCTAAGGATTTGTGTTAAAACTTTGAATTATATGGCTTATATTGATTGGGTAGAGGTCTATTTTACAAAACATTTTAGTTTTTAAACAAAATATTATAGGTTAATGTGTAAAATATTTATTTCATAAGTCTTTAATTGGGGTTATTCGGATCGCATCATCGGGGGCGAATTGGATCGCTTTTTTATACTGGAGGTTAATGATGCATTTTTATTTCATTGTAGATGGTTCGCACGTACAAAAGAAAAACAAAAGAGAATGGTCAAAAGAGAAAATGAGAGAAGCCGCAAATAAAGTCCTGACCAAAGAGTTAACCTTACGTCGGGCTGCTGAGATGTACGAATTACCATACACGACTTGACAAAGAAGAGTCTGTTTCTCCAGAGGTGTCATTAAGGCACGTGGTGATCAGCCTGCTTTAGACGAGAATGCTGAAAAGATTTTAGCAGACCGTTTACTGAACTTAGCGAGTCGTGGCTTCGGAATTACACCTAAGGCGGTTCGTAAATATGCCTTTGAATTCACAGAACGTCAAAAAATTAAACACAAATTTAGCAAAGAAGTAGGAATGGCTGGTCAGGACTGGTTTCATCGCTTTATGGAAAGAAATAAAAATACCTCCATTTGTTCTATTTAAAGGTGTGCGCAAACGAGATGATTTTTTCATCGGTATGCCACCCGGTACTGAAATTGTTATGACAGAAAAGGGCTGGGTAAATGAAGAAGCTTTTCAATTATGGTTGCAACATTTTAATCGCTACCGTACCCCAGGAAAAGTTATTCTAATCTTGGATGGACACGCGTCTCACACGAGCTACTCAGTTGTAGATTTATGTCTCTTTAGACATTGAGCTTGTTCTTCTTCCTCCACACACGTCACATGCTCTACAACCGCTCGATGTATCATTTTTCAAACCACTCAAATCATATTATCATCAACAAGTTACATCATGGCAACATGCACATCCAAATCAAGGGATCACGAAGGTTGCTTTCGGAGGAATTTTCAAAAAGGCTTGGAACCAGGCTGCCACTGTTGGAAATGCTGTAAAAGGCTTTGAAAGGACTGGAATATTTCCATTAAATGCCAATGCGATACCTGACCACAAGTTTATCGGTGAACACGAGTTAGATATTGTGGAGTCCGAAGTAAAATCCCCGAGTACACAACAGCCAGAACTAGTTAAAGATATAGTGTCATTGCTATCCACTAGTTCACAACAATATGATACAGCCCAATCACCCAGCACTTCTGGAGTTATTAAAGAAATTCTTCCATCACCTTTAAAAACACCGCCAGCCGCAATTAAGAAACGTCATAAAATTACAAAACCAATTTTGCATTTGACATCACCCCAGAATAAGATTAATCTTCTAGAAAAAGATGCTATGAAAAAACTTAAGATTGACAAAAAGCTGTGGAAAATAAGAAAAATACTACTGATGACAAAGGAAATATGAACAAGAAGAAGAAGAATAAAAGAACGCCTGGAATAAAAATCAAAGGTTCATCTACAAAACAGAGAGATTGGCATTGTATTTACTGCTCAGAACAATTCATTCATCCACCGACAGAGGATTGGATTCAGTGCCATGCATGCGAAGAATGGTGCCACGAAAAATGTGCTGATATGGGAGGGAAAAAAGGCCCGTACATATGTGATTTATGTGCTTGTAATTAATATTGATCTCATTATTCATTATTTAAGTTTTGTTAATGATTCCAAAGCTTATAGTGTTAAGAACATTTAATTTAGTTTACATGTTATTTACGATCCCATTCGCCTCGAGAATTGAGGCGATTCACATTCTCTCTTTCAAGTTTTTGTTTAATATTTTCGACAATTTGTCGACAATTTAAGTTTTGAAATGTTTATTGCGTAGCTGGATTGTTACCGATTACCATTTTGTCAATAAAAGTTACACTTTAGTATGATTTTCATATTCTCAAAAAAAAATTTATCCGATTCGCCTCGGTCTACCCATATATATATATATATATATATATATATATATATAGGAAAAATTTTTTGTTAACTATATTGTTTATCAGGCTTGCTAACTAGTCTTAATACGTTTAAAATCTTTGATATTTGCCAATATTTGAATCTTTTATTTTGTTCCTTTATCAAGCTTCTATAAAGGAACAAAATAAAAATTCAAAATCAAATATCAAAGTTTAAATATTATAAATAGCTGATAACATAAGATTAACAAAAAATTTTTTCTATTGTAAGCTGTTACTTCCCTCAACTTATATATATATATATATATATATATATATATATATATATATATATATATATATACATCGGAATGATGTTTTAATAAACATAATAATCATTTTGGATGATGTAAACCCTCATAAAGTTCATGAAGCAGGAATCAAGTTCATTTTCTACGAATGTATGGATAGTTGTAGTTGGTGATCATTTATTAGGACCATATTTTTATAACGGAACACTTAATCAACATCGATACTTAAACTTTCTTCAAAATGAACTTCAAGATTGTAGATAATCTCCTTTAAATCTTCTGACTCAAATATGGTTTCAACATGATGGTGCACCGCATAATGCACAACCAGTGACAAATTTTTAAATGGAGAATTTGGTGATAGGTGGTTTGAAACAGGGACCCCATTTATGCCCAGATCACCTGATTTAACTGTACTCGTTTTTTTTTGTTTGATTCTTAAAGAATAAAGTGTACAGTACCAATTCTCAAACTTTGGAAGAGCTGAAAAATAAAATAAGAATGGCAGCCCAGCAAATAACACCGAAATGTTACGCAAGTGTCAACAGAATTTATTCAGAAGAGCACAGCTATGCCTTTAATAATAATAAATTTTTGCCTTTTTATAAAAATTTCGATACCCAGAAATTCTAATTGTACCATTAACATTAATGAATAAAATTCCCATTTAATTTCATTGCCAGGGTGACAGTATGGCACGGTGTGCCATAAAAGGACAAGTTATTAATGATTTTGACATTCATAATCACAACATTCTCATACTAGTCGGCGATAAAGCATAGTACACAACTAGGGTTGTAATGTCTATTACACACGAGTACGTTATTACGATCACGAGCGAGCGAGTGTCGTAATATAAACTACCACCCTTACTGCACTAATTCCTACGACCATGTACGAAAGTTATTCATATCACACGATTAACCGTACAGAAAATAATACTTTCGCTCCATCTTCTTCTCGGTCTACCTCTCTTCTTTTTTCCCTCCAACTGCTTACAACCGATTGTCTTGACCAATCTTTCTTCCTCCATTCTCTCTAGGCGACCTGCCCACTGTAGCCGTTTCACTTTCACCACCTCCGTTATCGACGCCTCACCGAATAGTTCAAATACTTTTTTATTTGTTTCTCTTTTCCAACCTGTTTCTGCCTTTCTTCCTCCAAAAATTCTCCGTAGAATCCTTCTCTCCCATATTTCTATCATGTTTTTGATTTTTTTTATTCATCACCCATGTCTCGCTCCCATATAGAAGTGTTGGTCTTATCATTGTTCTATGCTGTCTTATCTTTACTCTTCTGCTTGCTCCTTTTGCTCTTAGTATTTTATGAAGGCCTCCTGTGCACCTATTGCTCTTTGCTATTCTGAACTTAACTTATGTTTCTTCACCACATCTGTCATCTATCAAGACTCCTAAATACATACACTTTTTTGTTCCTTTAAAGGTTACACTTTCCCTTACACTTCTCATTTGCATATATTTGCACTTTTCTTTATTGATTTTGAATCCTCTTCTGATTGCTGCCTCTAGTAGTTGATTTGTTACTTCTTCCAGAACATTTTCCTTCCTTGCTAGCAGTACTAGATCGTCTGCGTACGCAAGGCATTCATGCCTTTTGTTAAATAGTATGCCTTTCCTGTTGATGTCACTCTCACATTATTGCCTCTAGGCTGCTGTTGAATAAAGCTGCTGATAGAGGGTCTCTCTGGCGTAGCCCTTTCCGCACTTCGAATTCAGTTGACATGTTCCCTCTTACCCTCACCATATTTACTGTTTTTGTTAGTATCCTTCCAATTATCCTTATCAGTTTTCCTGGAATTTGCAAATTATACAGGTCGTTTATCAGCTCTTGTCTGTTTATTGAGTCATATGCCCTCTCAAAGTCGACAAATAGTATATGTATCGGCAGTTCATTCTGATAACTTGTTGTTATTAGTTGCTTTAATGTAAATATTTGGTTACTGATTGCTTTGTTCTTCCTAAACCCGCATTGATATGTTCCTGTTTGTAAAAAAACTAGTCTAAGTCTTTTTCTGATCCCTATGTCTCCCCGGCACTGCATCTAGCCATTTTCTTTTTGTTCCCTTTTTCTGTTTACCTATATTTTTTTCCATTGCTCGTGTTATTATTTCCATACCATTCCACCTATCTTCTATACTATTCTCATTTGTTTTTTGTCTCGTATTATAACTGTCTTTGATGTGCTCTTTGTACTTGTCTGCCGTTGTCTCTTCTTTCAGTTGTTCTATATTGTACTTCTGTTCTGCCTTTCTTTCTATTCTTTCCCTCCTTCTTAGGTTAACCGGCTTTTTTATTTTTATTCCTACCAGGAAGTGGTTTGAATTACTGTCTGCGCCTCCATACGATCTAACGTTTGCTATTAGGTTTGCATGGTTTTCCTGAGTCAAGACATGATCTATCTGGTTTGTCTGGTTGGTGCCCGGAATGATCCATGTTACCTTGTGAATGTGCTTTCTTCGGAAGTGTGTGCTTAGTATTTTCATTCTTCTCTCTATTTCGAAGTTTATAAATCTTAAGCTGTTATTATTACTCTCTTGATGATTGCCCTCTCCTCTCGTTATTCTTTTGAAGATGTCTTCTCGGCCTACTTTTGCATTGGCGTCCCCTTCTATTATTTGAATATTGTTACTGGGTAGTTCGTTAAGAGAATCTTCTAGTTCCTCATAGAATCTTTCTTTTAAGTCCTCGTTCTTCTCCTCGGTCGGTGCATGCATATTTATTATTGTTATATTTCTGTTACTTCTTTTAACTGTTATACTCCCGTGTTTATTTACCATGAAACCTGTCCCGAATATTCTAGTTTCCCGTCCGCTGCGGTACAAAATAATATATTCCTTTAACTCTGTTATATTTTCTCCTTGTAAGTGTGTTTCCTGTCGTGCTACTGTCTCCATGTTGTATCTTTTTACTTCCTCTGTTAGATTATTGATCGCACCTTCTTCATTTAGGCCTTGTAAATTCCATGTTCCCATTACTAAGTACTTTCTTTTTTCTCCTTTTCTACTTTTTCCTGTCCTTTGTTGTCGCCATTTTTGGTTTTCCCGTTACTAGGTTTTCACTAGTTTTTTTTTTTGGTGGTCTCTGTTACCAAACATCCCTCCTTGTTCTAAACTATTTGTTTTTTCGTTCCATTCCCAACTGTCATTCCTCCATGCACTATAGACACTCTTTTTCCTTGTTTTCTTTCTTGCGCCCCCTGTGCTTGTGTTATCACTATTTATAAAAAATACTTGTTCAGTTACTATTTTCATTAGCTTTTATTTACTTTTCATAATATGACTTCTATCTTCTTATCTATTCAACTCTAGAAGGCATTTGTTATTTCCTATTTTAATTTCTTTTTTTTATATCCACGTTCACATCCTGCTGTTCTCCTCGTTTTCCCGTTTCAGCTGCTCATTTTCTCACTTAATGCCTCGTAGTTCACTTTCGAAATTGTCCATTTTATTCTCTATTCGAATGCTCCTCTCTTCCATTTGGTCTAATGTATCCTTAATTTCTCTCAAAAGTGTCTCCATTTTACTCTTACTTATTTATTTCCTGTTTCCTTGCTACCTTCCTTTTATATTACACTTAATACTAGTCTTTGATTCATCCCGATAAGTGTCTCCCCCTCGGAGGTTCGACCCTTCTTTGTGGATTTTTATTTTGTTTCTCCTTTACGCACCTATTTTCCCGTTCCTCTATTTACTTATGAGTTCTTCTATGTTCGCAAAATGTGTCCCTCCAGATATGATTCATCCTTGTAATGAACCCCTTTCTATAACAAATCCAAATGATAAAAATAAATAACTAGATCGACTCCGTAATCCAAAGTATAAAAAAGTATATCTGATTTTAAGTTTAATTATGACATTGTGTTGCATATTGTCTTATACCATATTTTCCTTCACTACAAATTCAAAATTTAAGGTAACTTTTACCGTTGTTACTATGTTTGATCTTAATTGTAATTAATTAATCCTAAAAGCAAGCAATGTCGGGAGAGCTAACAGTGTCATTATCGTTATTTATTGTTACCCTTCAATTGAATAAAAAATAAACTTAGAGGATGGAAACGTTTAAGTTGTTATGGTTCGCGACAATAATAAAACAGATTGGATAAATAACTATTAGGTAAATTAAATAACAAAGGAATAACTATAACTCGGAAATCTAAATTAAAAATAATTGAAGCATTTGGTCGCAAGTAAACAACAGCAAATCCAATGAGTGGCGCAAGAGCCAGGAATCGCGTAGGTAGCAATCTGGTTGAAACATGATGTGATTGAAGGGAAAAAATGTATATGTATATTTAGATATTCATGCAGTAAGTATACACTCTATATATTATTTATCTTTCTTGGCTCTATATTTCTTCTCACTTCCTTACGTGTCGGGGCAGTAGACAAATAACTGTCCGGTAGTAGGACGATATCTTTAGTAGGAATGCGACATCGTCCGGGGCAATTTGGCCAGTAACCGGTCTGCTCGCTGTGGTATTACTCAAGAGAATAATATAATTGCCTTGGAGCGACCTGGCTACAAAGGGCGGTCAAGGTCGAAATAGAGAGGCCCCGTTGCTGACGACTGTGCAAGGAATGAATTGCGAGTCGGTACGTGGAATGTTAGAGGTATGCATGGTAAAGAATTAGAAATTGCGAATGTAATTAACGAAAGACACCTTGATATTCTGTGCGTATCGGAGTCAAAGCGCAAAGGAAAGGATGCTGTGGAGATGGAGGATGGCAGCCTAGCACTATGGTCAGGAGTTGACACTGAAGTGCATGGCGCCAAAGGAGTTGTGTGATCGTAAGTGAAATAGAGAAAATATGTGTTAAACAGTACGAATTGGTATCTCCCGGGTAATGTGGGTTAAAATGAAAGTGAAGTTTCGAAGAATTTTTCTTATTGCATGCTATGCACCGGTGAATGGAAAAGAGACTAGGAGCGTGAGAACTTCTGGAATGAAGTAGAGAACGTGTTGAACGTATATAAGCCAAAAGAAAGAGTGATGATAATGGAGGATATAAACGGTGGTGGGTGTACGAGAGAACATACTAAACGCGTTCTAGGAAAGTTCGGAGACCAAAGAGTCAATGATAATGGTGAATGCCTGGTAAACATCTGTATGTAGAGAAGCCTGTTTGTATCCAATACGTGGTTTAAACATATATATATATATATATATATATATATATATATATATATATATTGTGGACCTGAACAGACTAATTTGATCTATCGTGCTAAAGCACTCAGGAACACTCAGGAGAATGGATAGAGGGATAATGAAACTCATATCATAAGTGAGAGGAAAACAGGAACTATGGAGATCATTCCAGAGTTTAGAAGCCGTGTAGAAAAATGTGGATTGCGCCCGTTTGGTACGGCAAGTGGAGATTTGTACTGCATACTGATGATGTAAATGAGCGAACCGAGTGTTTCTCGTAAAGATAGCCCGATATAGTATCAAAGAATATAATTCAGCAGCACAATAGCCGTTGTAATAACGATAATACAAAGAAAGAACTGAAACCATCCTTCTATGCTCAAGGGACTGTATATGAGAAGTTAAGGACGGCATTTATAAGCCTAATCGCTCTCTTTTGAATATGATCAACGATATCGAAAGCGTATTGGGGAGCACTAACCCAGAGGTGAGAATTATATTCCAGGTGAGGCCAAATTTGGGCCTTATACAGCAGAAGGAGTTGTCGAGAGGTAAAGTACTGCTTAGATCTGTACAAAAAGCCTATTTTACGAGCAGCTCTTTTGGTAGCTGACAGAAGATGGTCAACCCATGAGAGATTTGAAGATACAGTCATACCCAACAGAGTAATACAGTCTGAAAACTTAAGAACTGAGCCATTCATACTTACAACACTGAGTTTTGTTAGCATTAAATTTAACTAGATTATTGCTTACCATTCGAGAATACGTTGAATGTCTTTGTTGATTGAATTTGCCATTTCAGCTTTAATTTCTTGATTTGACATAGAATGTGGATTATCACTATGAGTAGACTGAGATGAACTATAGTGAAGAGTGCTATCGTCAGCAAAGCAATGGATGAGGTTAGTTGTTGAAGAAATAAGGTCATTTATGTACAGCAGAAAATTGTAGGCGGTATAACGGATCCCTGTGGTACGCCCGCGTTAATGCTAACTTCTTTTGAAAAAGTTATCAACTACGACACGTATTCGTCTTTACCAAGGAAACTAGAAACCCAGTTGATGAGCGTTTCATTTAACCCAAAACGAGGTGAGTTTGGCAAGTAAACACTTATGCCAAACTTGGTCAAATGCCTTTGAGATATCTAAAGCGACTACAACTGTTTCACCGGACTGCTTTACGTATTGTTCCAAACTTGGGTCACATATGAAAGAAGATCACCTGTTGAATGACTTTGCCTAAACTCATATTGGTGGTCACTAAGGAGTTTGTTAGTTTCAAGGAACGTGAGCAGTTGCTGATTGATGGCTTTTTCCATGATTTTAGACAAAATGGAAGAGATGGCAATTGGTCGGTAGTTTGAGGATCGGTCTTATTTTTGGGAATAGGTTGAACATTTGCTAACTTCCATGATGAAGGAATTCAGAAGACACAGAGATCGTATAGAGCTTAGATAGGACTGGTACTAGTTCGGGGAACATTTCTTTAAGACAATAGCTGGGATACGTCTGGGCCAGTCGCCTTGTTGAGATCAAGCCTACTGATGATCGATTCCAGGACCTTGTACCGAAAATGAATTGGTTTCATAGCGTATGAAGAAGAGTTGACTAGGGGCACATCTTTTCCAGAATCATTGAGACACGAGTTTGATGCAATGATATATATATATATATATATATATATATATATATATATATATATATATATATATATATACTGTGGAGTGTGAATCGGACCACTTTTTGGTTGTATCGAGAGTGTGTTTAGGGCAAAAGTGGGTCTGTAGAAGGAAAACAATCGTAGTGCGAACGTCCAGAATTAGGCTGGACAAATTAGTGGATAATGGTGCGAGAATTAAATACGCAGATGCTGTGAGTTAAGAGTTGAATGTGATTGGAACAGTGTGGAACGAACACTGTCGTTGAAAGTGCATGGATAAGCTTCAAAAACTGTGTTGTCAGTTGTGCCGTGCGGATATGTGGAAGAGCGACTGTAGGTAGACAGAAAAAATGTGCTTGGTGGAATGAGCCAGTAAAAAAGGCAGTAAGTAAGAAAAAAGATGCGTATATGGCAATGATTGCTGTAAAAAATGAGAAAAAGCGATTGTATTAGGTGTACAGATTAAGAAACAAATAAGCGAAGGAAGCAGTGAGAATAAGTAAAGAGGAAGTGATTGCTGTGGAAGGAGAGTAAATGCAGAATTATTTTGAGAGAAACAAAAAACTCTTCTGGAAATGGGTCAAAAATACAAAACGTGGCCCAAAACAGAACGCTGCAAGAGTGATAAATATGAGCAACGAAATAGTACGGGACGATTGTGAAGTGAGGAAATGTTGGTAAGAAAGCTGCACAGTAGTGAGGAAAGTAATACTGAAGGGTTCAATAAGGACAATGTAGAAGGAATGGTGCATGAAACTGAGGATATTGGGATAAATGAGGTAGAGAAAACGGTAGGAAGGTTGAAAAACGGCAAGGGAGCAGGCGTAGATGGATCACTGATGAAATGCTAAAGTATGGAGGTGCAAACCTTATACGAAGATTGTGTGAATTATTCAATGTATGCCCTATGTGTCGGAAAGTGCCGAGGGATTGAAAGAGCGCGATCATTGTACCAGTGTACTAGGGTAAGCGGAACAAGAGCGATTGCAAGAACTGGAGTGGAATAAGTTTGCTGAGTGATCCTGGTAAAGTATTTGGAAGAATACTGATTGATAGAGTACGAGAAACTACACAAACCAAGATTTGGGATGTGCAGGGTGGCCTCTTGCCAGGGAGAGGATGTGTCGATCAGATGGTTGCTCTCTAGCAGGCGATCGAATAGTGTTTAAGTGTAAAAAGGAAGCTGTACTGTGCGTTTGTAGATCTGGAGAAGGCATACGACAGAGTGAATAGGGAAAAGCTATGGGAAATATTAATATGGCGTAAATAAAGGTCTAATAAACGGAATAAGGGCAGTATACAACGGTAGGCCGGCATGTGTTAGGGTGAGAGGTGTGAATGAATACTTTAATATTGAGCAAGGAGTGCGATAAGGCTGTGTGATGTCACCGTGGTTCTTCAATGTACACATGGATAAATGTGTTGGACAAGCATGTACCGATACAAATGGTGTAATGGTTGGTGACGTAAATGTACAACTTCTGGTGTATGCAGATGACAGTCGTATTATGACAGTGCGGATGAGCTACAAACTGATTTGAGGAAGGTTGATACAGTCTGTGAGAGCATGGACCTAAAGGTAAACGTGAACAATACTAAGATTGTGGTGTTCAATTGCGAAGGTGAGTACAGTATTTACTCTGCAAGATGAAACTGTGTAGCAAGTGGACGAGCTGGTATATCTGGGTAGAATGTTTACTGCAGATGGTACAATGGAGGACGAGATTGGACGAAGGGTCAATACTGGAAGGAAAGTGATTTGTATGTGGACGATAATGAGGAACGAAAGCATGAGCCCGTGTTTGTTCCAAAAAAAGCACGAAAGAAAAATAAATGCCGTGGGTATGAGATTCCTGAGAAGCGCATGTGGCAAACCGTGAAAGGATAAGATAAAAAATGAGTGCATAATGAAGGAGTGTGGCGAGGAAAAGACAATGATGGATAGATATAATAGTATTTACTGCGGTGTACGTTGGGTTGTCTACATTTTCTCTTTTAGCGCGAGCTCGTATTTCTCGTATCAGTTTACCGCATGCAGGAAATTCCGCCTTATGTTAGTTATCTCACTGATCTCAAACTGTTATTTTTAATTATAACCTTCTTAATACTGTATTTTCGCTTCTTTTTTATCTCCCTTTAATTGTTCTCACTTTCCTTCTTCTGATTACACTTGTGCTTTTTTAAAACTCAATACTGCTCAAAATTTGGGCTTTATATTGGAGCTTCCAAACACATCTACATTAATAAGTATTAAAAAGTAATTCTCATTCGTATTGTACCCAACACGAAAGTAAAAAACACATGTGCCTTTTACTTTCAATTGCTTTTCTCTAAGTTACTATAGGAACTACCGTTTGTCATTGGCCTGACAGGCAGTTTGGTTAAAGTCACCACACTTACTGCTATTCACATAAATAATCTGAGCAAGTTGATGGTAGTACCAGTGATTTTGTATTTGACTTTTATAACTCAATAAGTTTAAATATTCAGATAATGGTCTTTAATTGATAATAATTATTAACTACACTATTTATTAGGGCACGATTGATTTCTTAATAAAAAACTTGAAATATTAGACTTAAAGTACATTTTGTAATTGTTTAAAATTTGTGGTTAATAAAACATTAAGGAAGCTGTCTTTTTTCATGATTGTAGGAAAAATAGTATACATAAAGCTCGTACAAAAGTGTATAACCTGCATTGGCGGGATTCTCACACTCGGGTTGGCGCCCTCATGTGAAGTCTTACTAGTGTGCTATCTACCACAATATCGTAGCTGTATATATTATTTCATATTTTTTAAGTTTCATAGTTATAGATTTAAATGATTTTGAAAGTGCTGAAAATGTGTAAAACCGTCAAAAACTTGACGTTTATCATGAATACTATTTATACACAAAAAAAAATTAAATAATTTATTTACCAATCTTAAGGGAAAACAATAAATGCCAGTGTTTTATAATTGCGTACAGACACTAACTTATTTTAAAATTGTAATTAAATATTATTTTGAATTGCGAGCAAAAAATTAAGCAGTAAATAGAAAATATGAATATTATCAACAGATAATTTCTGTGTTCATTGCTCCATTTATAAATTATTCTTATATAAGTATTTATTATTCTGAAGTTAAATGCTCAAACATAATTAAAAAAAGACGTAATTTTTATAATTTATTATAAGCACCATAACTTAAAAACATAATTTTAATGAGCAATTTGTTATTCATTTAAAAATAAAAATAAGTACAAATTATTGCAGAATTTTTGATATCAAAGCCTAGACTTTGGCCCAACATGTAGAATAAAGTAAGTAGTAAATATAAATAGGTATATCAAAATTTGCATATAAAAGTATAAAATAATACAAAGAGATATATAAAAATGAGTTTGCTCATTATTTTAAGCACTTTTTTCTTGATCGATTACCTCCTTCGTTGGTAGGGGATTTTTCTCACATGTTTCCGCATGCCTTAGTTTACTAGTATCAAAATTTTCAATTCCAGAAAAAAGTTCTTGTTTACCTTTTTCTTGTTGTATAACTGAAAATTGAAGAAGAAAAAGTATTAATAATCAGTAAACAAGTACTGTGTGGAACAATTATAAAAATTACTGAAAAAGAAAGATATATTACACTTCAAGAATATCACGCTACATGAGCCACCTGTTACTGGAAATTTTACAGTTAAATATACGTATTAATTAGATCGCAACACCTTAGTATAGAGTAAGCGTATTAATTGTTAATTTTAATTACCCACCTTCAGGATCAGGCAAAACATTTTTTTCTGTTGTTGTGGCATGTTTCATAGTGGATTTATCAAATTGTTCTACTCCATCTAATAGGTTTTGGTGTACTTTTTCTTGCTGGACCACTGGTTATTTAAAAGCAAAACATGCAAAATTATATCAAATAAATAAAAAGCGCAAGTTAAAATAAAAATGTAGCACAAAAAAAAGAGGGAAATTTACAAACCTTCTTTATCCGGTAAAAGATTTTTCTCATGTGTTTCTGTATGTTTAAGTTTAGTCTGATCAAAGTGTTCAATTCCGTCTATCAACGCCTTTTCAGTCTTTTCGGCTGCTACATCTACACAAATGGAAGCATTACTAACTATCGATTTTTAAAGTGTATAACTTTCAACCTGTTATCTAAAGTTAGTAATAATACGAAAAAAAATAAGTCCATATGTTTGTGATCAGATAAATGGAATAAATTGCAACATACTGTAAAGTACCAATAACTAGTTTGCCTTATAAGGAAACAGACTGAACAACTGTTTGGTATTTTAAACAGATTTCTAGTGATGTTCATAAGACCTACTTTTTTTTAACTTACTCTCAACATTTAATCAAATTAACTTTAGGGAAAGATAAGATCATGCAACATATAAAGCAACATTCATAATTTGTATAAATTTTACCTAATTTCTTAACTTACCTTCTGCTGATGGTAACACAATTTTTTCTTGAGTTTCTGCATTTTTTAGGGTACTAGCTTTAAATCCTTCTAGTTCCCCTTTTAAATCTCCAGTAACACGTGGAAGATCTTTAAGAGCTGGTGGTGGCATTGGACATGAAGAAGACATCTGTAAAGAATTATTTGGTTAATGTTTTGTTTATTTAATTATATCATTATAAAAGCAAGAACCACCAAAGTATGAGACACAATAAAAAATTAGTAGATTAATAAAGACTTTTTGGACAAATTAATATGTTAATCTGAGTGTATTATGTTACAATCAATAGTTGCGTAGATAAAGAATTAAATAATCAATGTGGTAATAAACGTGTCACACTCATTTTTGTGTATATTTTTTTGTTTCTCATTAAAATAGAGAATAAAGTATAATCCCCTAAAAATAGCGCCCTTCCATGTGCACAATTTGAAATTAAATCATCTGGTAGACAGTGAATGTTATAAATAGGTCTTTTTAATGGGACTACATGGCAGGTATAATATTTTATCATTATATTTTTAGTATAAGCATTAAGCTTAGTTTGTTTTTTCAAAAATACCCCGTCTGAATCACAAAAATGAGTTCCTCACACTGCAATAGGTAAAGGTAACTGTAGTATTAGTAAAGTGAAAATTATCTCACTTCGTAATAGCAGTTTAAGGTTTACATAATTCTTGTCATCAAATATGAAGACTTTTGTTACTTATGATTAATTAACCCTAGGATGCATAAACTGGGCCTCTTGAGAGATTTCAGTTACTCATAATTTGCATAAATAAAAATTTCAATCGGCTTGAGCATTCAGATATGCTCTAAACACGTCTTCATTCAACACACTTGATTTAAAAAAAACAATCAAGTGTATTTAGAAATCAAAAAATAAATTTTTTCCATTAGTACCCTGTATTTACATAAACTGGACCTCTGAAGCCTGTGTACAACTAGTTCCTATAAAACCAGTTTGAAGGCTGATAGTTATTACAATTTGTCAAGTACTGCTGTGCGGAATTGTATGTGTCTGTGCCAAGTGGAAACCTGCATTACTGCTGGATGTATAAAAGTAGGCGCAGTTAATTTTCATTACAAATGTGAGATTTGGTGACCATGTCTATGAAGACATGCATTCTGGATCCAGTACTGATGATGTTGATGATAATTCAGAGGATGATGTTGATGATACTGGTAGTTCTTCAACGAAGGGTTACATTGCTCCTAGTGGTCTGGAGCAAGAAAACATATGGCTGCAACACCAAACGAATCGTTTCAGTTATTTGTAACTTTAGTTATTGTACAAGAAATTGTCAACTGTACTAATTTACAGGAGCGACGTGTTTGCGAAGCAGAAGGAAAACCGTGGAAAGATGTAACTGTTGATGAATTTCTTGCATTCTGTGGTTTACTTATTCATGTGGGAGCTGACAGAAGCTGTGATGTTCCAGCGAGAGAACTATTTCGTAGTGAATTTGTCAATCCTATATAGGGAGCCTCAATGTCCATATTTCACTTTGAAGAAATGCGAAGATTCGTCAGATTTGACTACAAGAGAACCCAGAAACGCACGTTTGGAAACCGATAAGTTAGCAAAACCTGTGTGATATTTCTGGTTCGCCAGCCAGCGGTGCAACAATTAAGAGAAAGAGATTCTCAGTGTACCCCAAAAATATTGATCGTAAAAGCACAATGATATGTGTTAGTTACAAAAATAATATCTGTGTAATAAGCATAGCATTAGAATGTGTACTAAATGTTTCTCTAATCCCTGAAAAATTTTTGAACAATAATGTTCACTTTCATATTTAATCTCACGTTTGTAATAAATAAATACAAGTTTTACTTCAATAACTTTGTTTCTATTCTGAGTATACATGATTTTATATAACGGGTCTCAGAAGCCCGGATTATGTTAGTACCGATATTTTATTGGTTAAGTATCCTAGGATTGAAAATGCCAAATTTGAAAAACAAAAATCGTTTCGCCCAAAAGTTAAATTTATTCCTACCTGCTTACATGAATTTACAATGTGAATGCTTAATAAACTAATATACAAATAAGTTTAATGATGATATTTAATTTTCATATTCCGTAAGAGTATCAGAAAATTTTATTGAAATAATGATATCCTACTTTAATTTATATTAAAGGCAAGCTTTACACCCCAACAATTAACTGTGCTTAATATGTTAATGGTTAATTTCATTTATCGTAACCATCTGCATTGCATCACTTGCTTGTAAAAAAAAACAACCAGAGAAATCATATAAATTGAGGCACATGGAAAGACTGTCTTGAAAACAGTGTAGAGTTTTCAAATTGCCATATTCTTACAATAAGTCAGATTTTATAAAAAAAATAACAAAAACATTTTTTTTGAGGCATTAAATTTTGTTCTATAAAAATGCCAAGCTAACGATGTGTGGAATGTTTTAGAAAAAAAAAGTTTTCTCATTAATAAATAGTTATTTGGAGTTGATAGGATTGAAATATAATTATTGGAAGGCTTTGTCTCTGCGACTGTTGTTCTTGCTGACGAGCTGCGCGACAAGTTGGCACCTGTCTGTCAACAGCGATCTCAGCCTGTGTATTTCTGCACGATCTGAAAGTTGTCTCTGTTGTATTTAATGTGTTTTATGAAGTGCAAACCTTTCACAGGAGTGAAATATATTGTTAGCAAGTGCAGATTTACGTGTTCATCAACTCAACACTACGATTTGTGAAACTGTTTAGCGGTAAGTAATGAAGTTTTATTTTCTAGAAAAGATGTGTAAGATCAGCGATGAATTGCCTGAAAACCAAGCTTTGTTCTCGATGGTGAAGATCTCTCACATCGTGTGCATTGGCCCCGCTCCGCAACGTACAGTGACGTATGCAAAGCGTACTTGAACTATGTTCTTCGTAATTACGGAAGAAATGTCACCGTAGTTTTCGACGGGTATGAACGATGTACGAAAGACGCAGTGCATAAGAGGCGAGCTGCAGGAAAGTCAGCTGCGAGGGTTGAAGTAACTTCGTTGAACGCCGTGACCGTTCTAAAAGAGCAAATTTTGTCGAACGTTGAGAACAAGAAAAGTTTCCTTAACCTCCTTTCGTTAGGATTCAAGAAAGCACAGTTCCCTGTTTTTTAGGCCTCAAGTGACGCGGATGCCTTATTTGTTGAAACGGCAGGAACTCAAGCGGAATGAAAACGAGTAGCTGTCGTCGTAGGCGCCGACTTCGATCTGCTGGTACTCATCGCTGCCCTGACACAACCCCAAAGTGCCGTGTAAATGTTAGTTCCAATGAATTCCACCACCGCTAGGAAATTTTACATGCGGCTAAAATATTTTCAAAGTGGCGGCACTTCCGGTTGTACCGGAAGTCAATAGTAACTTGCTTATTTTAAATGGGACACCCTATATATTATTAAATTTTCGCATTCTACGGTAAATTCTTAATACATTTCGTGTATAATGTGCTATACCTAAGTCCAGCCGTTTTTGACATATTAAACATTTTATGTCAAAAATGACGTTTGCAGACCAGTAATTTATTATCAATTTCTCCTATACGGTTGCCTTTATTACCCAATTTGAGTTTGTTTCCTTATTCTTATTGAACATGACTTACTTTAGCAGACTTCGTATAATATTTCCACCGTTAATAATACAGGGTGGCCGAATCGCAAATGTGTCACATGTTTCACATATTCCATTGTCAGTAAATAATAAATAGATTTAAATAATCTCTGTTGGTATAATTTAATCTTCCCGGCATGATTATTGATAATTTTTAACAAAGTGACATTTGTTTGATACTTCATTGTTTCCTAACGTTTAACGCAGTCATAGCCATCTAACAATAATTCATAAAGGCATTCAAGCAATAGAAAAATCTTAAATTGCCAATATTTCGAAAACTACAAATTTTAGGTACAGACAACCATATACAAAGATAGTCTAGTTTTTAAAGCCAAATAAGATAAAATTGTAAAAATAGAGGGTTTCCATTTGAAAAAATTGACTTTTGATAGTTTTTTCAATTTAATTTTTTTTGTTATTTTTTGAGCACACTGTATTATTAATGCTGGAAACATTATACGAAGTCTGCTAAAGTAAGTCATGTTTAATAAGGAAACAAACTCAAATTGGGTAACAAAGGCAGCCATATAGGTGAAGTTAATAATTTACGGGTCTGCAAATGTCGTTTTTGACATTTTATGTGGACTTAGGTATAGGACATTATACATGAAATGTGTTAAGAATTTACCGTAGAATCCAAAAATTTAATAATATATAGGGTGCTCCTTTTAAAATAAGCAAGTTACTATCGACTTCCGGTACAACCAGAAGTGTCGCCATCTTGAAAATATTTTAGCCGTATGTCCCCATCGACATTAGTACACTACCAAATTTTCAGATTTTTCCTAATTATAGTTTTCTCATAATCGATCGATGTCATTCCCGGTGAACCACCCTGTAGATACCTACATAAAAATTATATTTACATTTACTATTCCACTTTTTACACACATTCATATTTACATGCATAATTGACCTACTACCCACCCATTATATTTTGTTTATAGTTACTTATGAATATGGAACCTTATAATTTTAATATTTTTATAAGTTTTGTTATGAACGAATAAGTTCAAAAGAAAATATGTGATTAAAAATTTATAACTTACATCAGTTTTACATACATACAAAATTTACATCGATTGGGCCTTGTATCTCGATAGCTCAGTTGGTTAAAGCGGTACTCTATCAAAGTACTTGTATAGGTTCAAATCCTACTCGAGGCAAACCTTTTATTTATGTATTTAATAAATTAATAATAATTTTAGAATGTAACTAATATGCCGCATTTTTAAACCCCATTTCATGTTGATATTAAACACAATTTTAAATCATCCTGTACCTACCCTCACGAAGGCCAGTATAAGCTGAACATACTGTGAATTAATTTTATCGTCACTGAAAATACAGTATTTTTTTGTTTACATGGTTTTTGTTATATTTTAATAAATCTAATATTTATGAGGATTGAACAATATTTTGAACCGTAGAAAATGCGTTGCGTGCATTTGGCCGTCACTGTTGTATAATTAAAGTAATAACACTTTAAAAAAACAACAACCATAATGTTTAATAATAGTTTTGATTGCAAGTTAGGGAATAGATAATTCAATGTTGATATGAAATAAATTGTAATACAATAAAAGGTTTAGATGGTAAAATATTTCCAAGGTCTTAGTATAATCTATGCTTTATCCTAATAATGCTGTGAACGATAAACATATTTATAATCAATTTCATGTTTATTGTTTCATCAACGAATTGATATGATACCTACAATAATTTCATTTAGTAAAATATGTGCAAGTTGGTAACTATTTTGTATGGAAATACATATTATAAGTCATTCAACTTAACAAAAATGAATAAAATACAGTTACCACCTTAAAAATGTAGGATATATATGTATTTAAATTACTAGGAACAGGATATTCTGATTAGAGGACGTAGTTTGACTTACATTATTTCGTCTTTTACAGGTTAAATAATTCAAAAAATGTTTGGTAGCCTGATAAAAATGATCTTAAATACAGTAGCGCAGCTTTAAATAATTTGCATACTTTCATTATGCGGCTGACGTACCCTAATGTTTAAGAAACAAAGAAGACAAAAGCTTTAAGCTATTTATAGACAAAAAGATGATTATCCTCTCACCCCTACAAGAATACACAAATCTCCAGACACATTTATTTCCTTTATGTGAGATCTTAAAATAACGGCAAATGAAATTTTTAACTATATTTAAATGAAAGGGATACATACATGAAGATTGTAATTTTAATGGATCTATACATAGTTTGGTAGTTTTATCATTTTTTGTTTATTATTAAATTAATGGTGATCTACAGTAAAAGGAATGCTTCAATACACATTTTTTTATTGACAGTTGTATTCACTATGTACGTTATAAACTGTTACGTATTATGTTTTAGCATTTTAAAAATAATTTATAATGAAAATAATATTTGAATACATTAACATCCCTAAATATTAACTTATCACAAACGAAAAAAAAATGGTCCAGGATTGTAGTTAAAAACTGAATATTATCATATAATGAATATTATTAACCGTAAATGAAATAAATGCATGCAATTAAAACATACATATGCATGAAACAAAAAACGGGGAATTTTACATGACATTAACTGAACGAAAGATAAGCATGTGCAAATGAGGAAAATTATTAAAAACAAATTTGCCATGGTTCTATCACACAGCCTTCTTGAATCTTTATAAAATGTGAATACATACAAAAGAGTGAAGATAAATTTAATTTTCATTGTACATTCGATGTGTACGTGTATGCACCGCCATTGTTTTAAATGTTTTTATTCTGGGGATTGTCGTCAGATATGGGACGTTACAATTTTCAATTTTTTTATCCGGCCACGTAAATATGAACAAAACAACCACCGCACACTAATAAACCTTTTGAAAAATGTAAAATTTTCTTACATAGAACAAATCAAAAGTACTGGAGATGCCCCAAAACCGTAATGGTATCTCTCTCTCTCTCTGAATATCGAATTTTTTTCTAATTTTGAAAGTAAATTCTTAAATTCTAATAGAAAAAGCATAAAAGGAATGTTTTATACAGTGACTTTATACAGACAGTGGCGACAATAGGTGTCTCATTTTTTATTGGTTTTCTGGGGTCACGTGATCCTGGCAGCCATGTTGCGACTAAATATTAATAGTTGTGCATTGTATTGTTATAGGTTCGGTTTAGTTTTTGTGTAAATGGTTTAGACAATATAACGTGGTTTTAAGTGTTAGGATATTGAAAGGTGTTTATGTTTTCTCACTTGTTTGGAATTTTTTAGGTTTAAAGACATACTGTATAGTTACAAAGTGAAATTTTACAATAGGTGAGTTTTGTTTACATCTAATTTTACAATGATTTATTATTCTGTATATATTCAGTGTAGCAATACAGTTATTGTTATATTAATTTTATTTTGGTTTCACATTTTTAGAGTGCAAAAATGCCTGGTTGTTCTGCAGTGAATTGCAGCAATTCAACAGAAAAAGGATTTCTTATGAAACGCTTTCCGAGAGAAGAAAGCAATGGTTAAGTAGGTCTAGGAGGGCTAATTGGATTCCTACAGATCACGCATATTTATGCGAAGTTACATAGCTAAACAATCTACATGTTCCTAATAAGTAGAAAAACATTATTATTTAATTGCTTCATAAAGTATCTGCTTTAGATTCACTGCCTCACAAAATTCCAATCGTCTATCGTGATCATCCTCATGAAGCACTTGGGAGTAAACATGGAAGATGGCTTAAATTTTAATTTCTTTAACATCCTTTGCACGCTTCTTCGGGATATGCTTGGTTCAGCAGGTCGATTTACTGGGATTGACTATAAAAGCTTCAGCAACTATCCGTATGTTTTCATCGTTGCGAATCGATCGTGGACGACCCCACTTCGGGGCATTTAAACACTTCCTGTGTAATCAAATTGTTGCAGAGTCGATATCGACACACCTGCATACTCAATACTAAATTCTTCGATTACTTTAGCATAATTTTGGTTGTGCTGCCACCACAACTGAAGGACAATAACTAGTTGTTTGGTTGCAAACATTGTATAAAAAAATAATAATAATAATAACTCCACGTAGACTCACTTCATAGTAACTATTATAACTAACAACAATGAATGATGTAAGGGTTGTTACCCACTTATCAAAACAAAATATCGTACTTCATGGAGAAATAGACATATGCACCACCAATAATTTCCTAAATGTGAGAAGGACGGTAAGCTTTTAGTTCAAGAGTCCAAAAGCCTAAGGATTAATTAATAGGTAGATGAGGCTACGCGTGTGTGCTGAGATATGCGTACTCGTATCTGTATCATGATATTCATGAAATATGTTCGTTATAGTGCAAGTGCATTGGAGATCGAGAGCCAAGTCGAGAGCAGTTTTACATGAAAAGACGAGAACAAATATAAGAATTGCTGAGCCGATATAATTTTTATGTCGCCACAAAAGCTATTGAAGCGAGTATTGAATATTTTTCTACCAAATTTTCAGGAGTTAAATTTCAACACTATTGCAAGAATACTATAGCACTAGGATTTACCAAATGGTCAGTCTTTGGAGTAGTTTATCGGACTCCAGTCCAAACCAATGTTCTTAGAAGAAACTTTCAGCTTTCCAAGGCGAAACAAAAACCTTGATGATACCTCGGATGATGATACAGAAGACAACAGAAATGAAAATCTAACAGAGGAAACCATAAAATACGAAGAGATTGATTGAACCCGAATCTGAAATTGTTAGTGAACTGAAAAATGCAAATTGCTTGAACTGGGAGGATTTACGTTTAAAAGATGACGGGTCAAAATCGAGCAATTCAAGTGCATCTCTAAAGATCACTTTAAAAAATGGTCAACAAGAAACTATAAAAAAGTCTACGATGTGCTAGGTTTTCATGGAAAAAACTGGAAGGATCTCTACAGATCGCATAATGAGAGTGACAGGAGTGTTGGGGAATCAGACTTGGAATTGGAACAGAAAAAAAAGCATCGCGGAGAAAAGAAATTGCGAAACACGAAATAACAAAAAAAAAAAAAAAAAGATGACGAAACTCGTGATGAAATGACACCGGGTCCACATCGCATTCAAGCAACGAATCTTAGAATTTTATATCTGAGATATCAGCAAATGAGAAAGAGTTCAGTTCCGGAGACGATGGGGAAGGGATGCTTGAAATTAGAAGCACATTTCTCCCTTTTTTCGGCACAAATGACACAAGTGAGCAGTTCTTTGTAAAACCGAAATGACTACTATTTGCAGCCCTAGATTTTATGTTCACAAATTTAGGAGGGAGCTGGCGTTTGTTTTTTTGCAAGGTTCCCAACAATGACAACTTTTTTGCTTTGAGAGCCTGCACTAATTCGTAACTTTTCAAGTTCATTACCAAATGAAAAAATTGTACACCAAAACCATCTTCTCCCCATAACTCTTCTAACTACTGCCTATTGCTCCTTAGAACGCCTACAAGATAGAGCAAGCCAATAAAACTGCGAAATTCAATCAAATCAGTACGTTTTGCATCCCTTTCTCTTGAATAGTTTCCTTTTATCTTCTCAATGTATATATTTGTATACTTTACAATCAAATCAATTACGTCATTCGAAAAAAGATTATTCCAGCATTCATTTGGGGACCTTGAATTCGCAACAAAAGATTATGTGCTCTCCTTCTGATTATAGCTAAAGGCTTTACTTTTGACCATTTAGTTCCATCCTTACCTACATAAAATTCTTGACAAGCCGTTTCGTCTTCATCAGAGCTCTCACCGTCTTAGTCAGTATTAGAATCCTCTTCTCTTTCTTCTACATTTTCTTCAGTATCAGTGTCGGACTCGTCATCTCCATTGTTCTCATTAGCCAATATTTCGTCTTGACTCCACAAAATAAGATGAATTTCCACCAAGTCTGCAGGGTTCCGCAGGCCAAACTTTTGAGGAGGAGGTTCTTTTGATGTTGAAGCCATTGGGGTAGTAGACTGCTTTGATAAAGAAGTCATTCCTTTCAGAAAAATAAAAATAAAATAATCCTATTACACGAACGGGCGCAATAATCTGACAGATTATTATTTGTATCTCACAGTAAATAAAGGTCAATATCACTAAATTAGGGACTAGAACTATTTTAGGTTTAAAAAAGAAATATGAACAAAAAAAAGTGAAAATTGAAAATCAA
Source organism: Vesta saturnalis (assembly GCA_036346205.1). Taxonomy (NCBI): domain Eukaryota; kingdom Metazoa; phylum Arthropoda; class Insecta; order Coleoptera; family Lampyridae; genus Vesta; species Vesta saturnalis. The sequence continues at coordinate 739,960 of JARFJB010001904.1, read as the reverse complement.
AATACTTACACGATCGGGCGCAATTCATCTGAGAGATTAATGCACCCCTCACGACACTCAGCGAAGTACTGGAGAAAAACCGAAAACGATCTTTTGTAAGCGGGAGGGAGACAGGAAGCTACTAGGAGACTCACTCCATTCCCCTCCGATCTCTCTGATTGGTGCAAAAAAAACTCGTGACTTCATCTCACAGATTAGTTGCGCCCGACGGAAGATTAAAGAGTTAAAACGAGGTCAAAAATGAATTACAAAATGTGTAGCCTAATGCATTAAAAATGTATTTTTTTTTTGTTTATTTTATTTATTTACATGTGAATTATTATAAATAGCTTATCACATGCAGAGTTCTTTTGATTAAACGGAATATTTCAGAATTTATAGTTTCGTTTCTACTCAGCTAATATGTGTAAATACCTGGGTAATTTTGAAACTTCAAAGGAAATGATACGGAAAGAAAATAGGTAATAAAAGAAATACATACGTAATAAGGTGATAATTTAGGTAATGAAATGCAAAGGTAAGAGATGTACATTTTTATGGGAGTGAAGTGTCCCTCGCTAAAAACGCATTTATCCATTACAAAATCACCACTTTCGATTTACCCACGAAAAAAGCAAACGAACAGAACATGTTTCAAGGAGAGGTTAGAGCGCCAGCACTTCACAAATCTCATTTTAGGATTTCAGAAGGTGAGTTTGTCAATAGCGCAATGTTCCAATTTGAGTGTTCAGACTGGCGAGGTATAGGTTAGGTATTTTGCAATGTTGCAAGATACAGCGAAACATTAAGCTGGTATCACCTTGAGACTACGCTACGTGTGAATAGCACTTTCTTGTAACGTAATACAAGCACGTAGCGGCATTTCCGTTTCGATCTTACATTAGCCAAACCATATAACTTATTCAAATTCGCAGTTTTGAGTTACCAGAATTATTGCATTGCCGAAAAGACGGGAGGGTGTGTTATGACGATCGACCACTACAGTCATATTCTCCTTATTCGAATATTTTAATGCGAAAAATACGTGTCCATTTTCCGCCAACTAGCGGTATAGTTTCAAAAGCAATAATATAATCATACCTTAGATAAAAATTTCATTTCACAACAAGAAAAATTCTAAACGTAAAAGCAATTTATATTCATTGCAAGTGAGATGAATAAAATAAAAATTAAAGATGAATCATTGTAATACAAAATTAAATGTTGTCGATTTTAAACTAGAAAAACAGGTAATTTTATGGTAATATGAGATATAATGTACAGACTTAGACAACCTAAATGTCCACCTCTCAATAATAAACTATCAATTGTAAGTTTATAGTAATACAATATAACATAATAAATAAATTACAAATTAACAGTTTTTTTATCTTATCTTATAACGTGTTTGATTAATTGAAAGTTCAAACTTAAATTTTTACACCATTACAAAACATTTAAAATGAACCAATTAATAATTATATCACCTACAGTCTCTACAAAAAATAGTCGCATGGTACAAAATGTTATACAGTAACCATTCCACATTAAGTAAAAATACACATTCTAAGAGAATGAATAATTTCTCCATGCAATTACGACTGATTTTTAAACTTCGTATAGTCTCAATTCGGTATTTTGTTTTCTTATATATGTGTAAAATATCAAAATTGTTCAGTTTTAACAAGGAATCCAGTTCTACAAATTGCGTGGCAAAATTTTGAGCTATTTTAAAAAATCTGGAAAAATTTTGCGCGATAACTCGAACACGTATTAGAATTTTTTAAACCCGTCAACGCCAAAGTATTTATTACCAGTACACCAAATCTTTGCATCTCCTATTTTTAGTACGTTAAGGTTACGTTAGTTTGAGCGGGTGTGTAGTGTTGATCGAAAACTCATAAAAAATTAAATATGGGATCTGTGTAATAGGAGGCAACGCTACCAAATTTTTCAACAAGCTGATAAGTCGACTAGTGTTTCATGGAAGGCGATTTCGCACGTGCAGAAAAATATTTCCGCAGAAAAAATTTTGTCTGCTGCCGGTGCTATAAAAAGAATTATTACCTTGAGAACTTTATGGTTAAAATTCAAGTGAAATCATATTGTACAGAGTGTTCCACGTAAGATGTACCTATGTCTATCTCAGAATCTATAACATATACAAAAAAAAGTTTTATATAAAAGTTGTTTGGATTTATTAAAATTTTTAAATGATTTACTTTTTATATATACAGGGTATCCCAGTAAGTCGGAATCGATGTCAACTTGAAAAATTTAAATGGAACACTCTGTATTTTATTACATATTTGGATTTTCCACAAGAAAGTGAGATACTTTTATCTAAAACTTTTTTTTTAATTTTGCATAGTTTCGGAGTAAAATCAGGTTGTTATTTTTATCGCAAAATTACCCTATTAATAAACTTACTGCTATACACAAAAAAAATGAAAAATTAGGTAAATTATATATATTTCACGTCACAAAGGTTGTGGATAAATGATCCAAATCATTAGAAACTTCTATTTTAATACTGGGTGTTTTTTATACACGAAAATCTTTTGAATGAAAAAAAACTTGGATTTTTTAATGGAACACCCTATATTTTATTGCATATTTAGATTCTATATTAAAAAAAAAAACTTTTTGTAATTACACTTTTTTAAAAATTTTCATTAGTTTTAATTTTTATCATAATTTTTGCTCATTAATGCTATTTAAAAATAACTATCGTCATAGATGTTAACCGCTAAATTATCCTATAAATTTTAGGAGATTAGTTTAAAAAAGTTGTAAAAGAAAAGTAGATTATACCCACTTTGTTAAAAATTAATATTTAAAATAATATAGATATTCTCTCTCTTTGGTATTTGCGTTACAAGTTTAAGCTTTAGACTAGGCCTAGGATCAGGGTAATGACAGTTTTTAGTAATATAATAATTATTTAAAAATTAAGGCGGCTGTGTTTAGCAAAGTAAACCATTTGACAGTTAAGAAGGCTGTGATAGTGGTTACTCGTATAATTCTTTTCTGAACAGGAGAAACAAGTCCATCCTAATAAACAAAAGTAAACGGAGTGTCCCATTTAAAAAAAATCAACTTTGTGTCATTTTGACAAATACAGAAAAACATTCTTAAATTTTTATAAAAAGAAAAACGAAATAGAGGTAACAAGACACAACTATCGTATATAAAGTTTTTTTCCACCTTGTATATGGTTAAAGCTGCAGGTAGGGTGCAAAATATAATCGGACACCCTGTACATAATAATTAGAAATTCTCTTTTGGAGTATTTGCAGTCCTGCATTTAAGATCAGATTTTACAATTTTTAAATGCTTTATTAGAAATTACAGCGATTGTTCTCTGTAAAATAGAAAGAAAGGCATTATCAAATATTAATCTCAACAAAATAATATATATATATATATATATATATATATATATATATATATATATAGAGTGGCCTACTCAAGCGGGATTGCTCCATAACTCCCTTACTATTACAAATACGAAAAAATGTCTGATATAGAAGTTGTCCACAGTCGTAAACTACACGTTTTAAAATTATTTTCAGAATTATTTTTTGTGATTTTGGACCTGAACAGGCTAAATTAGGCCTATCGTGCTAAAGCACTCAGGAACACTTAGGACGATGGATAGAGGGATAATGAATTGCCAATAGATGCCTTAAATTTTCTCATATCATAAGTGAGAGAAAACAGGAACCAGGAGATCATTCCAGAGTTTAGAAGCCGTGTAGAAAATGTGGATTGCGCCCGTTTGGTACGACAAGTGGAGATTTGTACTGCATACTGATGATGTGAATGAGCGAACCGAGTGTTTCCGCAAAGATAGCCTGAGATGGCATCAAAGAATATAATTCAGCAGCACAATAGCCGTTGTAATAACGATAATACAAAGAAAGAACTGAAACCATCCTTCTATGCTCAAGGGACTGTATGTGAGAAGTTAAGGACGGGCCATTTATAAGCCTAATCGTTCTCTTTTAAATACGATCAACGATATGGAGAGCGTATTGTGGAGCACTAACCCAAAGGTGAGAATTATATTCCAGATGAGGCCGAATTTGGGCCTTATACAGCAGAAGGAGTTGTCGAGAGGTAAAGTACTGCTTAGATCTGTACAAAAGCCTATTTTACGAGCAGCTGTTTTGGTAGCTGACAGAAGATGGTCAACCCTTGAGAGATTTGAAGATACAGTCATACCCAACAGAATAATAGTCTGAAAACTTAAGAACTGAGCCATTCATACTTACAACAGGAAATGAAATGGCGGACTTCCGGTTATACCGGAAACTCATGCTAACTTCGTTATTTTAAATAGAACAACCTATACATTATTACATTTTTGAATTCCTCGTTGAATTTAAATGTTACTTTAATAACCATACTATGGGTGTACGTCGCATTGCTTCCGAGTTATTTGACATTTTGTAGAAAAATGACGTTTGCAGTGCCTCCGAAAACTTTCAATATCTCGAAGACAGATACCGGTAGAGAGAATTCGGCTTTCGTTTTTACTTCCGAAAAGGGTACCGCATCATTCTCATTCATTGCCAAAAATCTTGCTTTTAGAATTCAATAATTTCTATCGCCCGAAAATAATTTTTTCAAACATGGATAACTTGATTTTTTAAATGGAACCACCCATATTTTCTTACATCAGCAGATAGGAAATTAAATTTCCTTTCCATTGATGTAATATTATCGATATTTTGGAGTGATAGTTGTACCTATTAAATATTTAGCAACAGAAATCCTTACTACTTAAAAACTGCAACTGTATTATGATACATTCAACTCAGAATGTATACTTAATTTAATTTTAAATATGTATCTTAATCTTTGCAATGCTGTGATGAGTATTCATACTTATTTGGTAAAGCGTGAATCTCAAGGTCTAGCAAAAAAAAGGGAAAAACCTAGATATACCTTAAGATTTAACACTCAAATATTGCCGGCTATCACTTAAATATCAATACACAAAATTAACAAAAATGTGATAGCTCAGATATTGAAACGCGTTCGGTATTTTTTAATTTTGGTGGTACGTGGTTGTATTTTGCTTATTTGAGTATGATCAGTGTATCATACAAAACGATTTAGTACTGAGTTCAAACAATATTAATTAACCAGCAGTTCTGAGCATTTCGAGAATAGTTATTTGCATTAACGCAAGTAAGCTTTTGATGTTAAGAGAATTAGTGTTTGCTTAATTTAGTTCGCTTTATTTTGGTATAATCCACATAGCCGTTCAAAAATTAATAATTAGTGAACGTAGAAAAGTACTATAAAGCCTTAAATGGAAACACGGACCGAATAATCAATCATTCAGTTATACGTCGATCGTAATCACACTTTCGTCATATCAATTTTAAGTAATAAAATACTCATACAGCATCCTGTACTTTAGGTATCATTAAATAAATATCTATTTAATGAACGGTAAACACACTCGTAAAGCCATAGAATAAACTGAATGTATTTTAACGAACCATTCTGATACTGAAATTATATCCAATTGGACCTTGTCGAGGGTCTTGCAAGGAAGAAAGGTATAGCTTTTATATTTGAACGTATGACTCATAAATTATAAGACTAGTTAGTATAATATTGTTAATTACGAATATAAAGGATAAATGTCAAATTCAATTCATAAATCGAGGGAGTCTTATTTTATGATAACGATATAAAGAATGGTAACAATTATACAATAGAACGTTTTAATATATTTTATTACTAGTATTTAAAAATTATAGGCTTAATCACGAACCTTTTATGCTATTAATTGCCTTGAACCGTTAGACAACATATGTGTTCTATTAACGAACAGATTCTTATAAAAATTATGCTGCCTGTCTACATTACCTTGTCTACCCACTAAAACGCATATACTGACCATCTTGTTCAACAACCTTAGAAAGTATGATGTAGGTACGCAGAATAATTTTTATAATTAATTTTAAAAGAATCTTTCACTTAACGGTTTTACCAGCCAGAGGTACATATGTGAGTTTTAAGAGACTTGTATGGAAATGTTATTCAAATTGGTTTATAAACTACAGCTACGAAAATGTAACGCCAAATGAAAATAATAAAATTAGTGAACGTTACCATTATTGGGTATGCGACATGATTACGTTTAACATACACATGCTATTAATGACAGTTAACTTCTAAATTTTTTTACAAGTTAGTAGCTTGTAAAAGTGATTTTACAAGTTTAATTAGGTTAATGCATGTTTACTATTACAAATAATAGAATTAATTGCACTATGCATCAGTGTTCATCATTTGTCAATTGGTATGGTAAATTGAAGTGATGGTAATTTATGCACATGCATAGATGACGCTGTGAGTTATTCACTTCTTCGTAAGACAACACAATACATAGAATGAAAAGAAAATAAAGAAAGCTGTCAAAGAATTTTGTGTATCAGTCACAAGCCAGCAGATGGCGCAATTTAAATCTAGACATGACACAAAATAGAAAAACACTATTTATTTAATTTATGTGTATTGGCACTAGCTCACATTTGATTGATTACAGTTTTGTATGACGAAAGTCAGCTAGCGTTCGCATGTGCTACACAACGGTAACATTTCCCAAATAAAAAAACATCCTGTAAGTTACAAAGAATGTGTTTGTACACGAATCCTTTTTAAAGGTTTATTCTGAACGTCAAATGTACAGTATTGTGTTAATATTTGCAATTTTTCACCTACTATTCTAAATGTGTCGTTAATGATCATGAACTTATTACGCACTACGGCACACTACAATGAGTCAATTAGAGGTATAAGAAATAAGACAGCGTTTAATTACGAGGTAGGGACATAATCGACCAAATTCATTTAGATGATCAAGAGTCATATTATGGGATAATTACTTCGCTGATGACGGAAAATAGTAAGTAATACATTTTGTACGAAAAATTTTGACCAATTTACCGGTATTAAGAAAGTGACAAATTCTAACGTCCAGTTTTACCAATAATTACCGAAGTCCGAAGTAATTTTTAATGCATACAATCAAGTGTCGGATTAAATACGCGTATACGGGGCTTTGAGAGGCCCCCAACTTTTAAGTGATTTTTTTTACAAACATTCAAACAAAACATGAGAATGTAAACTTTCACGATTATCACACGTAATACTTATCTTTTAGGTTTTAAATCATGTATTTTGTATTTATCTTTACATAAATTTGTACGTTTCAATAACAGTTATCGTCCTCAGTAAATATTGATATTTTTGAGAATTATTTCAAATAAATAAATACTAAATTTGCGATTTCAATTTGCCATATGCCTATCCTGAAAACCGTGCATAGACCCAAGTTGAAATGTTCATATTATATTACCATCTAAATACAGATAAACTGATAACACTGCCATCTAAGGGCCGGTATTACAATCTCAGTTTAAACTTCTGGTAAAGTGTAACGTTGGCAGCGCTGACTACTAAGGAACAACTTCACGATCGTTATTGATATGTCAAATATTATTTGCGAAGCTGCTTGAGCACGTGTCGAAATTTTTTAATATCTGCCTTTTGTTGTTAAATTTCTTATTTGTTATTGTTATTAATTGTTATTAGTTATTATTGTCATTAGTTGTTATTGTTACTAATTGTTATCATTATTAATTGTCATCATTTTTGGTGGTAATTGCTTTTTATCTTGTTTAACATCAAGTATGACATCAACATCGGGAACTAGTAAGTACATTTTTATTGTAGTGCTTTTCAGAATATAATTACGAACAAATTTGTTATCATAGGATAAGAGGAGGCGAGAAGGACACCCAATTTCAAGGAGGGTGAACGGGAATTGCTTCTGACCCTTGTAAAAGAACACAACGATGTTATTGAGTACAAGAAATTGTACCTATAATACTTAAAATTAAAAGCAGTTTTGCCTGAAGATTGTATTTTAATGTGAGAGCAATCTACATCAACTATTATGTACTTTAGTAAAATGAGCAATTTCATAAAATTGCTGCTTAATAAAGAAATAAAGAAATATATTGGGGTGCTAGCTACCTACCATGGGAATACGGCTAAGCATACATAGGAGAGAGCAGTAGAACACTCAAAGTAAGAACGTGGGAACACAAGAACAACGCCCGTAAGAACGAAACAGATAGATCAAGATTCGTCGAACCTGTCTGGAACGAAGACCACCGGATCCATTGGGATAACTTACAGGCAAAGGACGAGAACACAACTCGTCGGAAACTCAAAGAAGCCACATACATCGCACTAGCAGAAAACCCACTAGTGTAGAAATGAAACCAATATGGATTCCAATAATGCGCGAAGAGCTTATGCGAAATACACCTATGCAAGAAGTTACGGCACAACATGCGCAATAAACTTCTGCGCAACCACGTAAAGTTTTATATATATATATATATATATATATGTTCTAAAAATATATATTGGTTTACTCAGTGGTTCAGCGGTAAAGATGTCAGACTAGTAAGTGAAAGGTACCAAGTTCGAATCTAAGAGTAGTCAAGTGCTTGGGAAAAATTATATATAAGATATGAATTCGACTCAATGCGAAAAGTCCTTCTCAGGACTAAGCCTGATGACGACAGAAGAGTCCGCTTCCGAAACGTTGCGCTCCAAAAGCATAAACTGTGGATATAGGCCGATCAACTCCACTAAAAGCTATAGCTTGCTACCCATGCTATAATTCGTGAGGCTGTTGCTTTGAGAATGCCACCGAAATCTCCTATCGCTATCAAGAAACTTCCTGATGCATAAAACCTTAATGATAATAATAATTGTTGTAGTGGAACCACTGCAAAATTTCTACACAAAAAACTTTTGTATATTTCATGTTGCATTTGGTTATGGAAACTCATGGTTACCTATTTGTAGCAAAAGCTATTATAGGTGTAATGGTATCTAATAGTAGACGAACAGTATTTTTTGATACTCTAAATCTATTTATAAATTCTTCATCATCCCACAGTTCCAAATAATTTGCACGTACACGAAATACTTTTGGTTTGTCGAGGCATTTCAATCACATTTATTATATCCTCATCATCAGATAATAATTCCTCGAATATATCAAAATCGTCCATTTTAAAAATGAATAAATAATTGGCCATCGTGCAATAAGATACAATAATTACATAGATCTAAAACCATACTACTACAAATTGTGGGTTATGATCACGCCTTAGACAGACCAACCAACATTAGGATAGACTAAACTTCAGTTTAAAGCGTGCATTACCAGGGTTTAACTTTACCAAGGGTTTAAACTTCACTTTATTGCTAAAACAAGGTTGTAATACGCTACTCATGGCTAATCTTAAGTTTAACTGTTACTCTGTGGTTTAAATTGTGATTGTAATACCGGGCCTAAGAGAGTTAAAATAGTGACCACCTCCTTATTCTCGATCTCGAAAACCGCAAATAGTATCAAGTTCTAAGTTTCAAATTACATTACTAGATAATTAAAAATAAAGACAAAGTATCTGGTGTGGAACAACACATGAAAAAGTTGGCTGTGCAGTCAGCAAAGAAGCTCACCTATCAAGAGTAAACATGTCCGAAAAATTAGGTCCTTTCCGGTTTACCATTAAAATGACTTCTTTATTCCTACTTTATGTAAATATCCAGTTTCAAATTAGGTGCTCCTACCGTTTTGAGAAAGTTGAACTTTGACGGCAAATGACGGTGAGTAGACAATGTTTAAAAAATTAGAAGCTTTTATGGTTTGTCATCAAAATGGTTCCTTTATTCCCACATTTTTTAAATATCTAGTTTTCCAACTCAGCACTCTTACCGTTTCGAAAAAGTTAAAACATAGTCGTTAGCAGAAAGGGGCCACATCTGGAGAGTAAATTATGTTTGTTTTCGATTCCTTTATTCATATACAGTTTTGAAAACATTAAATTGTACCGTCAGCAGAATAGCGCACCTCTTAAGAGTAAACTATATTTGAAAAATTAGATGCTTTTTTGGTTTGACAATAAAATGATTTCCAATTTAGTGCTCTTACAGTTCGAAAACAATGGATTGTGCCGTTAGCAGAGATGCCCATCTCTCAAGTGTAAACTATGTTTAAAAAATTCTATTTCTAAATGTTGGACTGGTCCATCAGCAGAGGAACCTACCTTGCCAAAGCAAACGAAAAATTAGGTGCTTTTTTAATTTGCCATAAAAATGATTCCTTTATTCATATTTTATTTAAATATTTAGTTTCCGAATTAAGTGCTATTACCGCTTCGAAAAAGTTTGGTATGTCGTTACCAGATGAGCCCACCTCCCAAGAGTAAACTATGTTCGAATTATTGAGTGCTTTCCGGTTGTCATTAAAACGATTCCTTTAGTTATACTTTATTTAAATATCGAGTTTTCGAGTTGGGTGCTTTTACAGTTTTGAAAAACATGAACATTGTCGTCAACAGAGAAAAGGATAAATAATCATAATAGATATTTAAATAAAGTGTAAACAAAGGTATTATTTTAAAGCAAACCGAGTAAGATTTTTAAACACAGTTTACTCTTGAGAAGTTTTCCGTGCGTCTACCAAGGACAATGATCAACTTTTTAGAAATACTAAGAGCACCTAATGCGTCAACTAAGTAATTGAATAAAGTACGAATAAAGGAGACTAATTTTAATGGCAAACTGAATAAGCACCTGATTTTGAAACATAGTTTACACTTATGAGGTGGGTCCGTCAGCTGACGACAATGTTCATCTTTTGGAAAACTGCAAGAGCACTAAATTTGGAATGTAACAATTTAAATAAAGTATAATTAATCTATATTTTAATGGCAAACCGACAAAACGCAGAATTGCTTTAACATAGCTTACTCTTGAGAGGTCGGCCCCTATGATGACAATGTTTAACGTTTTCTAAATGGCAAGAGCACTCGACTCGAGAGCAAAAAAGTGTAAATGACAGAATGATTTTAACGTCACCGAAAGCGCACCTTATTTTTTAAACATAAGAACTTTGCAAAATTTAAAAAAATAAAATACACGTCAGATGAATAAAAATATATAATCATTACCTATCACAAAAAATATTGGAAAAATGAGTGTTGACTGTTTACATAGTAGATTTTTCAATTACTTAGTAAATAATATCTTATCTTTCAACTGAAAAAATAAACACTCAAAAAATTACAAGTTTCATATCAAATCAAAATAAATTTTAGAAATATACTGAAAAAATCTATAAATACCGATTCTCCATACACTTGTCACATGTTAAAACATACAATTAGGACATTTTCTTAAAACTGCGGTGATTAGAAGTAGGTTTTTTCCTTAAATCAACCATCCGTTCTAAAAATCCTATTGACTAAATGGTGGAGCTCTCACCTTCAGAAAGTGATGGTTTTGCATACTTTGTATGCTTTTGCATTTTTGAATTTTGAATATAAAAAAATATGTTAACAAGAAAATTTCCCCTATTGTGAGTGCCGACCTGTTCTAGAAATCGCTGGAATGGCAAAAAAAACTTTTTCTTCTTCGTTATTAATTAATAGTCTTGTATACGAATATAGCGCAGGACAGAGATTGGCGCGCGTGAGAACACAATTCTGGCAAAATCTCTCTTTCCTGATAGTAATTAATGATTTGGCCTATTGATTCAACGGTAAGGCAAAGCAATTTGTATTTTGATATTTTCACTGACGATTTATCAAAAGTACCTCAAAATACCTGTGATATAATTAAAAATATCGTATTAATGAAGTGTTTCATTACTTGAAATAATTAGAAACGTGAAAACTCTGCACCTTACAAACGTCAAATACTGTCATTGACTCCCGAATCAGCTATCCGTAAAATCGGAATCAAAAAGTAAAAATATAAATATTGTTTAGGGGCGTTTCCAGAGTATAAAACCAAAATGGATCGCTGGTATTATCCTTCAATTGTAATTTTTTTTGTAAATATCTCGTAAACAGTGCGTTTTATGAAAACGTCCTAGTTTTTTTTATTTCCCATTACCTCTATTTTGACTTCTTTTCGTACAGCCTATAGTGAACCAACGTTCAATCAGCGTGGTTATTACGAAAATAACAAACAAACGAATTGAGCTATTCTAGGCCACCATGTTTGGTTAGAAAGGCCAAACACATGGGGAATGCGGTAATCTTTCGAAACCGACATAAGACGATTTTTGCTTGAAATACCAACAATTTGCAAAAATCTTAATGTATTTTATGTAAATGACATTGTTTAGCATAAATTTTTTTATATGTGCAAATAACAATCAAAATTTCAGGAAAAATAGATGTTATTTGCCCTTTACAATGTCAGATAATTGCATCGTGGCTAACGAAGTAACCGATTTTGATGTAAGGTTTTTGGTTGAAAGGTGAATTGATCGAGAGTGTTCTTAGATGTGATTCAAGAAAATCTGTTCAACCGTTTGAAGATCATCAGCTCTTTTCTAGTTGATGAAAGGATTTTTTTATTTTTTAGATGTTTTATTTTCTTTTGTTTAAAAGGTGGCTTGATCGAGAGTGTTTTAGCTATAATTCAAGAAAATCTGATCATCAGCTCTTTTCTAGTTGATGAAGGGATTTTTTTTACTTTTTCGATGTTTTATTTTTTCTTTTATTTGAAAGATGGCTTGATCGAGTATTCTTAGCTTTGATTCAAGAAAATTTGTTCAGCCGTTTGAACATCATCAGCTCTTTTCTAGTTGATGCAGGGATTTTTTTAATTTTCGGATGTTTTATTTTCTTTTGTTTGAAATGTGACTTGATCGAGTGAGTTCTTAGCTATGATGCAAGATTTTTTTTACCCTTTAGAGGTTCTTTGGGTCGGTTTTTATTTTTAATTTTTAATTTAATGTTAAAATTGACAATTTAGGAGTCGGTAGGTTGTGTTCATTTTTAGAACTGGATCTTTTGATATACGGCTGTACCTATTAGCAAAACATTTTCGCTTGTCATTGATCATACGAATAAGATATGTGTATTTCACGCAGAGTATGTCACTTTCGAAAGATTCTTGAGCTCCGCTTTCAGTCGCGCTTCAATAACCCAACAAGATGGTTACATATACAGCGCTTTAGATCCTGAATTATTGATAGTACACAAAAAAAAATTGGGAGAGACTTTTCCACTCGGCAATATTCGTATAATTAACTGTTCAAAGATATTTCACAAAAACCACGTTCATTGAAATACCCTGTAATTCAATCACTATAAGTTGTACAAATCAAAATCGCAATGAAGAATATAGGAAATTGAATCGCCTTTAAAAAGGACATTGATTGCACTGTTTAAGAGATATTATAAACTGTTTATGAAAATAGTGTTAGTGTAGAAAATCAATAATTTCGGATATGTGGAAATTCACCCCCCCCCCCCCCCCCCATAGAACCGTATGTACCCCACATCCTTCAAGGTGAGCTCGATATCTGGATTATATATATATATATATATATATATATCGGGTGATCCAGATTGATTGAAGTGGTCCGCTTACTTAAAGAAAGCTATTCTGCCCTTATCTCATTCAGTGATCCCAACTATTTCCCGTACGTGCAGTTTTTGTCTTGAAAAAGACTGATTTTATGTGAATTAAAGGAACAATAAAAAGCTAAATAAAACGACAAGAACAGAAGCAAGCAAACTATGATAGTTTATACATACGTATATACACGCTCATGACCCCAGTGGATGAAAGTTTTGATAAACAACTTACACTTTCCAGTATTGGAATACATTTTTGATAACAATATGACCATAGCGGAGTTACAAACCCTACAATTAATCTGGATTACTTTGTATATATATATATATATATATATATATATATATATATATATATATATATATGTTTGTTTCAGGTTTCCGCAAGTGTTTTATGTATCCATAAATTTCAAAATTCAAATCACGAGAAGCCGAAGGGACTTTAAAATGGTAGATGCGATTCCACCGAAACGTCAATTTATCATATGGAGAAGAAAGAACGCGAGGCAACAACCGGGACAAGTTTATATATATATATATATATATATATATATATATATATATATATATATATATATATATATATATATATATATATATATATATATAGGGTGACAAAGAAAAAGTGCCATGCATAGTGCCACGCGGTAGAGGACACTAAAATAAGAAAAAAGTTCCTATGAACTTAGATCCGCAACGCCTACGTTTAAAAGATATTTTGTTTTTTTTTTAAATATCTTTTTACAATGATATAATAAGCGGACGAAATTTTGTATACAGGGGCTTTTTAGTGCCGACCTTAATCCCCTCGATTTTTCATTTTGGGGATTCATGAAAAATGATGTTTATTCTGTAGAAATACACAATGAAGAGCAACTATGGATAAGAATTATGGAATCTGCAGATAGATTCCGTAATAACCCAGGATTATTTCAAAGATGCCGTCAATCCTTAAGACGAAGAATTGGAAAATGTATTCAAGTACAAGGACAACAATGTGAACATCTTCTAAAAATTTAATGTTTTTTTTCAATCACTGCCCTTCATTGTTGCTATTAAAATTTAATTGTTGAAGTGTTATGTCATTGTTTTTGCAAATAAGTTACTTTGGCGCTATTGGATAATTTGCATGCATTGGATGCATTTTTCTCGTAAACCGTTGGTCCTAGCGACTTCAATAAGGTATACCTTTCTGAAGCAGAAAAGATGGGAAAACAAATTTTTCCAGTCGAAAATGACATACAGTGTAAGGCAAAAAAGTTATGGCCGATTCAAACAAGATGGAAACCTGTATGTGGCGCCCTCTATCAGTAATAAAAGAACTAAGGTCATATTTGAATTCTGCGTGATAAAAAGCCCCCGTATACAAAATTTCGTCCGCTATTACATCATTGTAAAAAGATACTACAAAAAAAAAAACAAAAACAAAAAATAATTAAACTTCAACACCCTATATCTTTTAAACGAAGGCGTTGCGGACCTAAGTTCATCAAATTGCAACCGAAACTATTCAGTTTAGACTTCTTAAAACTTGCAAGAATCTTCCTCCCTTTCTAAAGATTCAAAGACCAGTACCCAAAAGTTATATAATTTTGTGGTAAGAATAACAGCATCAGAAAAAGAACAAATAGATTTCCAAATTGCTCCATATATGTAGCCTCAAATTAACCACTTCGTTGTGTGGAAAATTCTAAGTTCACGGCCTTAATTGGAACGTTAACATTCAACTATGTACCGTCAAACCAATTGCTGTAGCTTTAGATGAGATGCAGAGGAATACTTGTGCAAGATTGGAGATGCCGTTTTTATATAAAAAGCTTTAGAAAGTTATCTAGAAGACGCATTAAATGTACTACAGAACGGCGAATTTAAAAAACGGTACGAGCCAAACATTAACACCAGCTTACTTTTTAATTATTAAACAGTGTAATTGAGTGAACTTGAAAAAGAAATTGCACTAGAATTTTCCCATGAAAAAGACGGCGAAAATTCTAGTTAAACAACAAACTTTCATTGGAGAAGTTTTTGATTTAATGTGTACTGACATACAGAAGCTGTTGATTTTTGAATGGCTTATGCAACACACGAAAATTTATTTTTTAGAAAAATTTATGGAAAATATGAATCAACTATTAAGTGCCAATTCGTCATCAACTGGAGTGGAACGTGTGTTTTCTACATTTGGACTAGTACAATCAAAACTGCGGAACCAATTGGAAAACAACAACGTTGCAAATTTTTTTTTATATAAATTATTAAACTGATTTTAACTTTTTAAAATATACGTAGAAATAGAATGCTCCTATCTTTTATTTTGGATTTAAGCAATTTTTACTTCCTCCAACAAAACGAGTTGAAAATTAAAGAAATTAATTGAAATGAAACAGATCCATTTAAAAAATTAAAAAACGAACAGATGAAAAAAAATGAATTTAAATTTAAAAAAATCGATTTTGATTTTTTTTATAATAAATCGATTTTTTTCATATCCTGATTTCTACAAAACCGTTCATTCTAGATTTAAGAATGTACGTAATCGTTAAGTGACATTACTATCCAGTGTAAAATTCACTGGAGCAATGAAAAAAGGAGTTGCAGTTAAAAAAAAATGAAAATTTCGAATTTCCAAGAAACTGAACTACAACGCCAGTTTCTAGGCATCCTGTATGCATATTATGTCAGGTTTACTAGTGTACACTGAAAAACTAGGCATTTCGAAAAATAATCTTTTGTAAGGACCGCATATGCGGAATATTTACAAAAAATTCCGAGAAGTTGCGCAAGTAGAAGTATGTGATGTCTTAAATTAAGATATATTGAAATTGAAGTTGGGATACCCATTTACAGCAAACGCGGAGATCACAGAAGAGTGAACATTCTACCTGAAACGATCTCTTCAAGTTGTAAGGATTCTCACTGGTGTGAATTTATCCCCCCCCCCCCCCAAGCTCACATTTTGGTTGTGAGCGTTCATTGAAAATATTTTGCCGTTGTTAATTATTATTTCTCTAGTTAAATTTAATTAAAATAATTTTTTCTAAAGGGCCGCATGTGTCAAAAATTTACAAAACTAAAATCACTCAAAAGTTGTATTAGTCTCGACTTGTGATGTCTTATCTTATGTTGCAATGAAATTGAAGTAGAGATCCATTTTCGGCATAAGCTAAGGTAATGGAATACTAGACATTTTAACTGAAACGATCTCTTCGATTTGTAAAAACCCTGACCGGTTGTGAAATTAGCCCCCGTTCAAACTAGTTTTTTTTTGCAATCAGTCGTTGTAAGTTTGTTCATGTGTGTGTTGGATATTTATTACCTTTTTTAACTTAGGCGTGCAGTTTAACAGTTTTCACTTTCTTTGTGGCAACCGTTTGTTTGTTATTTTTTGTCGTTTGTTGGTATTTTCCCAATTCATTTTTTAGTTTAGACGTGAGGTGGAAGTTAATTTTTTTGTTGGCTACTTTTTATCGTCTTTTTGTCTTTCGTGTTTTCAAAATTAAATATTTTCCGTGTGAATATTTTACTGTTAAAATGTAAAATACCAAAGAATCACAAAACTAGCCAACAAACGATTGGCAATAAGAAAGTTTAGAAATTCCAATGTCGGGAGGATAAATTCACGCAGTGTTGAAAATGTTAAATTTTGAGAACACGAGCAATAAACAGTAGCCAACAAACAGCAAAAAAAAAATAAATAAAAAAATTTAACCATTGGGGCTAACCTGACGCCTACATTAAAAACTTAAATGACCGTCAAATGTTGCAGTAAAATAATGTTGAAAATAGTAAACTACTCATTCATAGTTAATCAGTCATCCTTTCTTTACTTATTCTAATTCTAGCTTGGTCAATTATGTTAAATTCATTTACACTGTGTCCACCATCACTATGTACTTTTACATTTACATCTACACATAAACTTCTCCCTAAATTGTAATCTTCCGTTCAAAACTCATGCTAAATAAAATGGGTTAAGTGGAAGAGCAGAAGTAGCGACGTATGTAACTACTAACTGAACTTCGCCCAGTTGGTTACATGCACATGCATACTTATATAGGTAATTTTATACAATTTCATGTAACTGTAACTGTGTGCATCAAACTAATAAAAGGCATTATTATTATTATTATTAAAATTTTCTTATTGAATCCCCACGTAATTGAATTATTACCGGAACTTTCTTCTCGTTCACGAATGTTTTGAGAAAATTATCCCTCATCTTCGACTCGGGATAATTTTCAAAACATTTGTGACTCGAAAAATTTCCGGAAATAATTCAAGCACTAGGGAGATTTTACAAGTGAAAATATCCCGTCGTCAATAGCAACAGATATTCTTGGGATATTTTCTTACTGAATCCCCTACGTGCTTGAATTAATTACCGGAAATAGTCCAAGGACTATGGAGACTACAAGTGATAATACAAACAATCAGTAAACGGCCGACAGATGATTGGTATAAAAAAAATAAAATAAAAGAGTTTAACCTTGGCTAACTTCACGCCAAAATTAAAAAAAAATAATTGGGAAAATTCTAATAACCAACAACCGATTGCACTAAAAAATGAAATATTTTAACCTTTGGGGCTAACCTAACGCCTACATTAAAAAACTGAAATGAAAATATCCCGTCGTCAATAGCAACGAATAATCTTGAGATATTTTCTTACTGAATCCCCCACGTAATTGAATTATTACCAGAACTTTCTTCTCGTTCACGAATGTTTTGAGAAAATTATCCCTCATCGATTTTACAAGTGAAAATATCTCGCCGTAAACGGCCGACAGATGATTGGTACAAAAAAAAAATCAAATAAAAGAGTTTAACCTTGGCTAACTTCTCGCCAAAATTTAAAAAAATAATTGGGAAAATTCTAATAACCAACAACCGATTGCACTAAAAAAAATGAAATATTTTAACCTTGGGGGGCTAAATTCACATCGGTAAGATCCTGCCTCAACCAATTTTTTCCTTTCTCTATAGTTTTCTATTATTTTCCGAATTGTTAGGTTATTATTGGGGCACATACTAGGCATATATACGGTTTTTTTTTATTTTTATTTTATTGCAAGTAGTGAAAGATTCTGTAATATCTCTTAAAATAAGTGAATTAGTTATGTTAAAGATTTTTCATACTACAAAGTTTAAGGTAACGGGATTAAAGTGTTGTTAAAAGTGCACAATGATTATTATATTAAAAATAATTACATTTGAATACATATATTTTTTAATTAATTCTTAAATCGGCATTGTTAAAATATAAACAAAAAATCCACACTTTCTTAAACATAATTCCTTTAAATAATTAAAAATTACATATAGCAAAATAAACGGTGATTAAAATACAGTTTGTTTAATGAAATAATAGAAGACTACTGAAAGCAATACACCCTTGGTAGTAAAAGTCGGTAAATAATATTGCAGCAATTTAAATCATCATACCACCCTAGTTTTAGTCACATACTATGCAATACAGAAAACAGAAATGGAAGCAGAGGTCTAGTGACGCCGTGACACGACTTTGGAAGGGGGGTGAACGATGAGAAGATGAAAATCTAATTTCACAAAACGGTTTATATGACTAACTGCATTGTTAGTAATTATTCCTATATCTAACAACATAATTAAGCAGCTATAACCAAGGAATTTGTCACGGCGCATGACGTGACCGAAAAGTTTCTTGTCACTTTAAGTAAATAATTTCAAAAAAATATAGATGGATACTATTGCCTTCCAAATCTATAATTTACAAGTTCAAAATGTATTCTTGATTTATTCACTTCTTTCATTATAGTTGCGGTGGCGCTGTATTGTGAAAAATGAATATAAAAATATGTAAAAAGACAGTTTATTATAGTTTTTTTATATCCATGATGCTACATTATTTAGGTGATTCAAACATGTAGTTCTAAAGATTTACTATATGTTTTTTAATATTTAATAAAAGTATTTCACTTAAATATGTAAAATAATTTCACATTACACGTATGCAAGATTTTGTACAGCTTACGGCATTAGGTATATGATAATGTACCAAAAGAACAAAACTATTTTATAAATAAACTTAGGTTATGAATACGATAAATGTGATTGGTGTCCGTGTTATTTTCAAGTTCAAGGTTTATTCACAATGCGTAAGAATTTTATTCTGATCAGATCCCTGAAAGACACTGATTAATTTACGAACAACGCCCATTTTAATTATAATTATTGTTTTACACAGTATAAGCAAACAAATTTTTAATTAAAGACAAAATACAGAGGGCATTTAACTTTATAAATCTTCCTACACGGGTAAGGTTGAATAACATTTCTAGTTTGCATAAAATGACTATTAATGGTAACTCAAGCAAATAGTTCCTTATTTAGCATTTATAACATAAATTTACTAATTTCATTTAGTAATTATCCTAATGGGTAGTCATCCGAAAATGATTGTTGACCTTTACCGTAACTACTTGAAACAGAAAATTTAAAATTAATAGTAATCAAGAGTGAGAATTAATTACAATATGCCGGGTGAGTGTTGTTTCATGTATAAGTACTCATTTACACCAAGAAAAGTTTTTACACATAATACACCTTATCAGTGCGGATGTAAAATTTGTGTTGATAAATGGACTGTATAAGTTGTAATTTAGAATTAAACATGAATATTATACAGCATATTACACCTGCTCATACTAATATCCGATTATAGCAAATTTTTACACGAAAAGCAAACAATGATGAATGAAAACTAATTACACTAGATTTAATCTTTAATTTTTTCAAAGCAAATTAAGTACATGGGGGAGAATTTAATGTTCAAAGGAAATGGTTCGAACCGCACCCTATCTTCCACTTACGTGTCAAAGAAAGAATAATTTGCTATAAAGTAAAGAAAAGCGAATGAGAATTATCTTACCTTTTAATAATTTTTATTCTAACACTGTTTTGCCTAAAAAGAATATGTTTATAAAAAATTTGTTCGTTTATAGTTTGTACCGAAATCACAACAGTTCTATACCAAATGCAGTTGTAGTCGGTGTTTTCAAAATGGGTGTTGGTTAGTAACGAATATTTGAGAGGGAGAAAAGAGAATCGCGCATCGGTTAACGAAGTTCAAATTGAATAGAATGAATCATGGTAAAGTTAAGGGAAAGAAATGAATCATCGATAGGAAGTTTTACCATTTCTCCTATTCTATTGTTTTCTTAATAATAATTAGATTATTTTAATTCAATAATTATTGTTGTATTTTAAATGCTAAACAAGATTTATATAGAAAGATTAAACGCTAATATTTAAATTGAGTCACAGATTGTTTACTTTCCCTGAATGTAATCAGCACGTTTCCTGGGCGTTTTCTTATCAAATTCGCCGTGTATCAAAACTTTATTTTAAAAAGAAATTAACAGTAATGCATTGTTTAAGACCTCAAACCTCTTTTATCGTAATTCTGTATTTATTATTAAATAATAAGAACTAAAACAATGGCGTATTTAAAATTTAAACATAATCCATTTGTATAGATTTGTATAAACCCTCAATTATTGTTAATTGGAATTTGAACGTCTATGATTCTTATTTACGCCCGTTCATGTAAACTACACAATTATGTATATGCAAGTGATATTAAACAGAGGCGTACACAACACTCTCTATTACGGCTTAATCATTGGGGGATGTAGGGTCTAAGAAGCCATATTTATTACGTAAGTTGTAGCTGCTTATTAAAAGTATTACCAACAAAGACGAATGGGTAATAATAATTATACTGACCAAATAGCTGCTTCCTAATTTTACAAAAACTAATTATTGGAAACTTCATACGTTGAGAAAAAAATATACCAAAAGTGTATATAAAATAAGTCCCCCCCCCTATTTCATAAACCATTGGAGTTCAAAATGAAATAAGGTGAAGTGGGGCAAATGTGATGCAGAAGGGTCTATATCACAACGGCCACTGATCTTAGCGGCCACCCCGGTTTTTGCTATTTCATAACGGCCACCTTGATCACAACGGCCACTAATAATATTTGATCATAACGGCCAACTTGTTCACAACGGCCAACTTTACAAGTTGATCATAACGGTCACCGTGATCATAACGTCCACTCGTACTCATTATCATAACGGCCACCTTGATCACAACGCCCACCCACGCCAGTAGTAGAAAACGTCATACGTCGATGATCACAGCGGCCACCCTGATCACAATGGCCACTCTAGAAGCTGATCATAACGGCCAATCTTAGTGATGATCATAACGACCACCGTGATCACAACGGCCACCGACGCCAGTTGACAAAAACGCCCAACAACTATGATCGCAAACGGCCACTTACTTTAATCATGATTATAACGGCCAAAAGTTGTTCTTCATAAAATACGAAAATTTTCTTAATTGCATTATAGATATATGTTGATGTAATTATCAATAAGATCGGACAAGGGGGCAAGGGGTTATCGAGATATAAGCTTTCAAACTCTCGTCTACATAATTAGAATGTGCTATGTAATATATTAGTTACAGGATCCCCAAAATCCAGTTAAAATTTAGATTAGAAATGGTTTAATCTATCGATATTTCTTTTTTCTTCTACTGTAAGTGTTTTTACTACCGGTTTCACATTATGGAAATAGAATTAATTTTCTTAATATTAATGCACATCAGTTCATTTGACTAGGGAAAAGTTAGTTATAACCTTGTTTATATTAACTATAACTTCCATAGATATCGAAAACCATGCAACGATCAATACATACCTTCTTACCTCCAAATGTTGCTTAGATCCAGTGTTGGGTAGTCTCTCGATGCTTTGGATCCTGAATCTAGATCCGATAAGTGGATCTTGTATCTGGATCTAGATTTGAAAACTGGTATAGGTCATATTAAACATTAAATCATACAGAAGATATACCCAAGCACGAAGAGGAAAATTCGACAGAAAGCGTACCTGAAGCCTCTCAAATATCTAATCACGCTACTTGAACTATATGCAAAAAAAACGTGCCAACAACAGTGTTGCTGCTGTGATATGCGGCGATTGTACAGAAGAATATAAAGTCAGAAACACGCCACTTCAGAGACCGGACGAGGAATTAGGTTATGTCATAGACTAATCTGTTTGTCCTCTAGACTAAACTCTAGTCTAAACCTACTGGGCGCCCTTTGGGGCAGAATGAGAGGTTGTCACTCCAAAACACTTCTACACACATATAAAACATACATCCACCCTGCTATGGATTGCCGAGCTCCTATATACACAAACATTAACCCCAATCACCTTTCCTCAATCGCCTCCTGTGAACGTCGAATTTTTAGACGGATACACAGGTTACCCCTCAGGTACCCTAATGACCTCCCCCAACACCACGCCAATATACCCCGAATCACAAACCGTATCCAAAAACTCCAGGAAAACTTCGCCTATAAAAGAATTTTCGGCAACACTATCCCAACCAAAGAAATCCTTACCACTCCCTACAACTACCGCTTTCCCAAATTCCCTCGAAAAAAACCCAAATTAAAATTCAAACATCCACCCGCAATCCTCACACAACTCCTCGACGACCTCCCCGAGGAGGTAGAAGAATCCCTCGATAATACCCCATATGCCCTCCGCATCCCCCCGGCTATTCGATGACGACCCAGCATGACACCGGCCAACGATCTAATTAATCACACCGCACACCACACTAACCCACACGCACACTCAAAATTCAAATTCAAATAAATTTAAACACTTTTTTTTCTTTTTTTATTACCAAAAATTACCACACCTCATGATTGTACAATAACACAAAACAGCGCAACACCAACAACAAGGGAATGACCATTAAGAATATATATATATATATATATATATATATATATATATATATATATATATATATATATATATATATATATATATATATATATAGCTAAAATAAGTAATTACTAACCATAAGCATGAGCATACTAACAAAAAAAAAACCTCCAGACAGAATTATTTTTACAGAGTTTTTGCGTGTTGTAAACACTTGAAAATGTAAACACAAATTAATAAAAAAATTGTTACACATTTTGTTTTGTGTTATTGTACTCTTGTTAGTCTTTTTACATCAAAGGGGAAAGTAAACTGAAAGTCAGAATGTGAAGTTATGACTAATGACCACGGACTAATGAGGTCTTTTTGAAAATCTTATACATATCTTATATGCATGAACACTTATAGATAAGATAAAAATTAGGTATTATACAGAGTGTCTCAGCGAGACCGTTCATTAGAAGTTTATTGGGTTCTGGCCAAAATAAGAATTTAAACATTTAAAATACGGTATAATCGACTACGTTCCCTTCAACTAAAATATTTTCAGATTTCTAGCGCTTCCGGTTATACCGGATTTACCTATTTTTGTGCTTTATATATACCTTCAGTTTGATTCGATAGTTCTGGAGTTATTCGTTTATTTCTAAAATAATCTGCTTATCAGACATTTATTTAAAAGAATTAGAGAACACTGAATTTTTGGGATATCAAATTAGGATTCAGAATATGCTTAAACAAACATGTTGGAGTATGTTTTGGCGCTGAGAACGGCTTTCTACATGGTAGGGTTACTTTACTATGGCACGTTAACTTTTTGAAATTTTGAACAATAAGTTAATTTTTTCAAATGGCACACCGCCCTCCCGCCCAGCCCATATTTTATTCCATAATTTTTATTAATTTTCCATACACGAAATTTATAAGATCTAGATTCAATTTCTAAATAAACAAGCGGTACCTACTCGAAGTTACTTTGCCGTTTGAAGAATGTATGGTAGACCCATAGAAAAGAACTTCGATTGTTCAAATATGCTGAAAATATTTATGGAGTACAATTTTTTTTCTTCCAAATATTTTTAAATCCTTCCATTTAATTTTTTGTATTTCAGAGTATAAGCTTTACTCGAAAAAAACTCCGTGAGCTATGAAGTACAGCTCCACCAAGCCTATCGGAGTATGTGAACTAATTTCAATGAAAAAAACTATTAGCCAATAAGATTTCATTAAAACTATACGCACAATCTGGCTACAACAATATATTTACTGTAACAATTTGACATTTGTCATAGCATATTGCGATTTAAATATAAAGTTGAAACTGTCGGTAAAGACGTACAGTTATACTTTTGTATGTGTATGTACCGATAGGAAGTCAGCTTCCCCAAATACACCTTCTCACGGATACGATGTCTTGGCGGAACTACAATTTAAAAATGGGCGTCGTGATCAAGGTGGCCGTTATGATCATGATCCGAGTAAGAGTGGCCTTTTGTGGCCATCGTTGTTGGGCGGTTTTGTTAACTGACGTCGGTGGCCGTTATGATCATTACTAAGATTGGCCGTTATGATCACAGTGGCCGTTACGATCAACTTCTAAAGTGGCCATTATGATCATCCTCGTATGACGTTTTCCACTACTGGCTTCGGTGAGCGTTATGATCACGGTGGCCGTTATGATCAACTTGTAAAGTTGGCCGTTGTGATCAAGGTGGCCGTTGTGATCAATTGAAAGAGTGGCCGTTGTGAACAAGGTGGCCGTTATGATCAAATATTATTAGTGGTCTTTGTGATCAAGGTGGGCGTTATGAAATAACAAAAACCAGGGTGGCCGTTATGATCAGTGGCCGTTGTGATCAGGTCCCATGCAGAAATTGAATAGTTCAACTTTTAAGGCTCATCATCCTTAGGTTTTTTAAGTTAAAAATTTGAAAAAATTATGGAAGACTACCTAATTATACCTTAAATAAGGTGTATAATTAAATTCTGCTGATTTTATTTTCCAAAAAAGTTATACACAATTTTTTAAAACTATGTCACTGTATCACAATTACCCCGCAATTTGGGGCAAATGTGATAAAGGTATACCGTTTATCATTAAGCGTGTTAAGGCACTACAAAGGGTAAATGTATAAAAATATGAAAAAAATGCTTCAAATACGTTTTTTATGAACATTATACAGTTATAAACAAGGATGTTATGAACTTTTTTTAAAAAAAAGAAAGCGTTCGTAAAAAATAGTCATATTTGAATGTTAATAAAAACTTTAAAAAACTATAACTTATTTCTAATTTTTAAACCAAATTTTAAACTCTGCATTAAATTATATACATATTATTGTAAATTGAACCCCGCAAAAGATGTAGAAAATTTATATGAACCACGTCTGTCAATTATAGGTTCCGGTAATATTCTAATTATGTTGTTCTCTTCTACGGTGTCAATATCGTTGACTTTAGGCCACACAAATTTGCTCTTTTTATAAAGCCTTGTAAATTTTATGTTCATCATTTTTTGCGATAATTTGCCCTACAAAATGCTTAACAACCTTTTTGGAGCAGTTATACTGCACCAATACCCATGAGTATAAAGTTAAATCATGATTGTCTGTTATTTCCATATTTTCTTTTTCTTTTAGTAAAAATCACGTCTGAAATCAGAAGAATTATCGTCATCAGAATTCATTACTGACTCTAGGGACAGAGAACTTTCGCTGCTAGTAGACAATCGGGTTTGTTTTTTGGTTTTTGTTGCAACTTTTTGTTTGGTAGATTGATTTGTTTTTTCTAGCAGCCTATTGAATGCATTGGTTGATGTTATTACTCCAGCACCAGGACACACTCTTGAGCGTTTTTGAGGTTGACATTTCGCAGTCTGTTTAACGGCACTTAGCAACAAATCTTCAAAAGACGTACCTGACTTTGTTTCAATTTCCACTGAAACTTTTTCGGTATGTTTGTTGGGTTCTGCATCAGGTACTAGTGGCGTTTGGCTCTGATGTGAAGGTCCAGGAATCGCTTCAATTTGTACTGAAGTTGTTTCTTCACGAATATTTTCAGATCCTCCCTCTATATTAGTCTGAGTTGCTTCATTTTCTTTCCACCTCTTAAGAGAATCAGGGGTGAAACTTGTTTCTGGTATAACGTTTCTGTTAAATGGGTAGATCCCACCTTTTCGGAATCCATTTGCAATAACGTCTGGTTTTATATTTGTCCAAGTCTCGCAAAGAAATTGAGAAAAGAGCTTTTTCGGCAGTTTTTGTCCCACATGCTGTCTTTGCCATATTACCAGCTTTTCGTCCCATTTTGATTTAAAGGATTTAAATACTGATAGATCCAGAGGCTGGAGCAAATGGCTAGAGTGAGGGAGTAATTTTATAATTGTGATTTGTTCTTCAATGGCCTTTTCTAATAAGTCAATCTGCATATGTGTAGAGTGCCCATCATAAACTATTAATACAGGCCTTTCAGTGCCTACTATAGGAAGAATCGTGTTTACAAAATAATTTTTAAAAATTTCACCCTGCATCCAATCTTTCTTACTGGCTGCGTAAACGGTTCCTTTGAATTCAACATCTGGTGGTGCGAGCCACTGATCCCATATGTGCACCCCTTTATAGATAATCAATGAGGGCGCTTTCTCCCCTGCTGCGTTACACATTAATAATATTGTAGTATTCTCTCTACCTGGAGAGCTAACTGTCCTTGATGAAGGTGCATTTCTAGCCCCTAAAACTTTTGATTTCCGGGATCTATGGATAAACTACTTTCATCTAAGTTCCATAATCTTTCTGGTTTATCGGCAATGCCAAGTTCATCTAGTTTACTTTGAAGCAAATCAAAATATGGGTATATAATAAATGGATGTAACGCTTTCTTTCTGGCATACTCTACATTTTGTGGGATTTTAAAACTTACGTTATGGCTTTTCACAAAGCCTAAAAACCAGTCCTCTCCAGGATAACCATCCTTAAATTGAGTCTTCAATTTATTGGTCTTAACGAAACTCGCAATTGTTTCCAGTACCTCTTTCCTTGATAGGCCGTATCCCCATTTTTCTAACGTTTTGAGCCCATTGCTTAATCTAACTTCTTGCGCAAATGAAATACACGTAGGACGACCCTTAGAATCCTTCTTAGCACCACGTATGCCTTTTAAACGAGAATACAGTGTTATATAAGCTACATTATAAATTTTTGCAGCCCGATAAACTGTAGTTTGACCAGCTCTTACATCATCAATAGCATGAGCAAGGTCATCTTTTGAATATCTATCGGCATCAGTGGTTTTTCTTTTATAATTTCGTACCATAGTGAATCTGCAACAATGAGGGGCAAATGTAATATATATGATACATTTTCCCTTACTTACTAATACACATTTACCCCACATACAAGATTTCAAGGGGTAAATGTGACGTAGTAACAAATAAATAGTAAAAAGTATTCTTATCAAAATCACGCGTACTAACGTTTCTAACACGGTAGCAAAGTGTATCAAATATATAAAATTGAACTTACCTCTAAAAACACTAATGTTATGAATTTATTGCGTAAAAACACTACACTCAGCTTTTCTTTAATTTTACGTATTAAGATATAACGTGCGTATGCTGACTGTACATAAACCCAGTAACATAACTGTAGTTGCGCGATGGTCCGCACGATGCTTCTGAACTCTTATTCACAGATGGCGATACTAAATACATTTGTATAATTATTTTAATAACGATTATTACATTTACCCCTTTCTTACATTTGCCCCACTTCACCTATTGAAAATATCATCAACAATAGGTTTACGACCTTTTTGACAACATTCCAGGTGGCGCTGGCATTTAAATGGAATGGATGGTTGAAATTAGGATTATTCCAAAGGTATTTCAATGTAGTATAGGGGAGGGTCCTGTACCTTGATGCCATGTATTTTTGATTGCTTACAAAATGCAGTAAGGTGACAAAAATAAATCTTTTTTTATCGCAATATGCACTTTTAGATATATTTCATTATATGATAGCAGTAATTAAGGTAAATTCATTCTAACAAAATTATAAAAAATTTAAAAAAAAAAGTGAAAAGTGGCCCAAGGTACAACATGCTATTGTACCTTGAGCCACGTGCAATGTACCTTGAGCCATGGACAGAAAAGGTGCAATGTACCTTGAGCCAAGGACAAAAAGGAAAATACCTAAAATAGAATTCAGCATTTATTATACAAAATAAAATGAAAATACATGGAATTTTAAATACTAAAATCTACTCTACTTTGTACGATGAAAAATCAATGCCAAACGTAAACATATTTCTTTGCCTTTCTGATTAGCCTGCGACTGTAGGCTGTGGCAGAGATAAAACGATGCTTTCTGTGCCAATAGCAAATATTTCTTCACTGTCTTTTACAAATTTGTTTGTAGTAAGTATTCTTTTTAAGTATTTTACTTGAAATTCGTCAATGCCATTATTTATTATCTCGGCCACGTAGAAATACGTTGATTTTTTTCGCATAATTTTCGTTAGCACATAATCGCCCTGTTTTAAAGAACTGCCATCAAATGCTTGATCCTCAGACTCAAAAATCTCATCCGATATTTCTGAACTGCCTGAATCGGTCTCATAGATATCTTCTTCTTCAGATGATTCCACTTTTTTTGCTTTCCTTTTTTTGGCTATAATGTTCCGAACTGCTTGCTTGCGTTTTGCTATCTCTTCTTTTCTTTGTTTTTCATTAAAAAGTCGTTCTATTTTGTCTTTCTTCGGGGTGTCAGTCAGAACCCTACTTGTTGTTTTTTTACGATTAGTGACGTTCTTAGTACGACTCTTTGCTTTTGGATAGGGCCGTAATTGTTCCGGAGTTGTGAATTCTGATATATTCGATTCCATTGTAAGTGCTTTACTATTTTGACCAGAAGGAACAGAACTTTTCTTACTTGTAGACGGCATTTGATTATCTCTAGAACCAGTAGGAACTAGACTTGTAGATGGCATTGGATTATCTGTAGAACCAGTAGGAACTTTACTTGTAGACGGCACTGGATTATCTGTAGAATCAATAGGAACTTGACTTGTAGGCGGCGTTGGATCAACTGTAGAACCCGTAGGATTTTCTCGATCTGTGACTGATGAACAAAGCAATTCTTCATCGCCAAAAATGTTTTGATCGACAGGCCAAATTCCTGAGACTCCAAATCCAGACAGAATATTTTTTGGAGCGAACGCCAATGGATGTGCCTTTCCGGATAATTCTGCGACATTATATATTGTTATTGGTATTCCTGGATGCTTCAAAAGCCATTCGTCACAAGCATTATTGTAATATTGTTTATATGGACCAAAAACTGAGCGATCGAGGGACTGGAGCTTGCGACTTGTATGGGGTGGCAACGTCAATAATATTAATCCATTTTTTTACCATTGTTACAGCTTCAAAGCTGCAATGACTTTCATGATTATCCAGTATTAATAATTTTTTACGGTCGAGAGTTGGCTGTTCTTTTTTAATGAAATGTCGCAACCATATAACAAACTTCTCAGAATTTGACCACCCAGATATATGTGCAGATCCAATTGAGTCTGCTGGCGCACCACTGAGCATAAATTGCTTAAAATTAACCCTGGGAAATATAAATATAGGCGGTACGCTATTTACCAGAGCATTGATGCAGGCTATCATAGTTACGTTGGATCCCCTTTCTCCAGATGTCGCAGCTCCTACTGTTTTTGTCCCTTGGGCGCAATTATCTTAGTCGTATTTTGCACAGTGCTGTTACCGGTTTCGTCCATATTATATATATCCGCAGCAGTAAACCCACATTTAGAAGTAACTTCCTTTATCTTAGTAAAAAAATGCCGACATTATGTTTGTTAAAGCTCGTGGCCCTTGACAGACTAGTAGCCTCCGGTTTTCTAAGACTTAGTAGTTAACTATGTCTACTCATGAATTCTCGAAACCACGGTTTTCCAGCTTTTTCATTGGTTATCCAAGATTGTGGTATATTCTTGTTATTTTCTTTTGCAAACGAATAAGGCAAAGTTCTGAGCTGATTTCTGTGGAGACTGTAGTGCATTTTTGATGATGTAATAAGATATTTTACCAGAACTGTCTCTTCTGCGGTAGAAAACACTTTTTTTACAGCACAGTTTTCATACGGCTTATAATTATTATTAATTATTTGCGTAGCTCGAGGTACAAGATGGCTCAAGGTACATGATCCTCCCCTACTCCCCTAGAATATTTTTTAATTATTTCAATCTTTATAAAAGTTATAGCCAATTCAAATTATTTGTTTTGCGGGTAGGTACATAACTTTTAGAAAAAAGGCTTTGCAATCAAGTTAGCCACGAAGCGGTTTACGCCGAGTCGGCAGCAGAGTCGGCGGGTGTTATATGGATCCTACGTGACACAAAACAGACGCTGTTATTCGATCAGTTAGCCGTCTGAAAAACCGCGCGTATCCTCGTCAGGACCATGCGGCGAATCGTTTTTACAACTTAAGCGACGGGTCGTTAATGCAATTTCTGTTATTCAAAACAGACACCGTTTGGTTCACAGTCGGTTCGCTCGTTGCAGTGTTGCATTAAAGTTATTTAAAAAATGAGAAGTTCACTAAATATTGATGTTGAAAAGTTGATCAATGAAATATATCCACGTCCTGCTATCTGGGATATGCGTACCCCAGAATATGCAGATAAAATAAAGCGAAAACGGGCTTGGGAAGACTTGACTTACCTTTTTGTACTGGAAAAGGAAAAGGAAAGAAAAAAAAAAGAAATAGGTACGTAACAATTTTCCATTTTTCATTTTAATATTTACAAAAAAAAGTTTAATAAGTAATATACGTACACACAAATAATTGACATAGAATATAGCAGCATATGGATATAAATTAATTGCCAATATAATGGACTGATACGAACAAAATAATTTGTAATTTTTTCTCGACAATTATGCTTACTCGAAAAGCATAATGCAAGTTGACTAATGAATATCCAGTATCATATATCTGCAACAAATAAATTATTAAATTTTTTTCATGCGAGATGTTACAAAAAAATGGAAAAATATTAGAGACAGATATTCAAGGGAATTAAATGACTAGAAGGGACAATCTGGACAATGTCGGAAAAGTAAGACTCCCTACATGTATGCTGAAAGTTCCCTAGACATTCAAACTCGCGAACTCGACGACATCATAAATGAAACGCCAGAAGTCCCTACTGAGAGTGTTCCTGAAGTTGGAAACAAAAGGAAGGCATATTGTGTGGAAACAAGACTCATCCAAACCATAGAAAGCCACAATGAGCGTCAAAAAAACAAAGATAATAGGGAAAAGGTTTACGAAGATGATGACAAATTTATTTTATTGTCATTATTGCCAACAATAAAGACGAGTCCACCACATTTTAAGCTTGCGGTTCGAATGGACATAATGCAATGTATAAATAAATACATTACTGCTATGCCATCGGTATCCAGACAGCAACCACCATCTATTTTTTCCTAAGTTTTTAATCTACCTCAAAGGTTTAACTACTCGCCTGCCAATCTACCTAACAGAGTTCATCACTCACAAACAGACCTTGTTGAACTCCAACCAGTCCAACCTCATCATTTCATCGAACCACAACCCGGTCCTTCGGATCTACAACTCAATATAACAACACCATTGCAGTCACCAATTGAATCAATCTCTTCACAAGATAGTGATAATTTAACCCTTTAATCCGCAATGTTGCTTATCTGATACAACCATTTGAAATAGACATCAGCATCATCTTGCTTGAAAATAAACGCCAAGCTGTTCGCTGTATCAGATTTGTGACACCCTAAAGTATATAGCATTTAGGATCGAAATCGCGCGCAGCTTTTGTTCTGTTGTTGATTCTGCTCAGTTTGTTGGTGTATCTCTGGTGCGTTAGAACGTGGTTAGTTCTGCTGCTGAAATTTATTTTTTCTTGCCATTGTTTATTAGATTATAACTTTGTAAATGTGTCAGCGCAAAAATAAAGATAAGGTATATCAACATATAAACTTACTACATACACAAATATTTTTGTTTTCCTACAATTACGCGATAAATTTTGTTGTCTCAAATCTGATACATAGCGTTTTCTAGGCTGTAAAAAATGAACAGCAAGAATGCACTGACTGAACGAGAGTTAGAAGAGCTTGCTGCTAATTTTTGGAATAGTGATGA